>JAOXJP010000016.1:411818-468976 GCA_025762735.1 Platanus orientalis | reverse complement strand
CCCCCCCCCCCCCCCCCCCCCCCCCCCCCCCCCCCCCCCCCCCCCCCCCCCCTAAAGAGATTGATGGTTAAAAACTTTGGTACACATGAGAAGACAATAAAAGAAATACGGAAGGATTAATAGCAGCTAAGGCTGAGTATACTCCTACTGATTCAGCTCTAGAATCATGATTCTGGATTCTGCCAAGAATGCATTCTTTGTAGTCAATTACAGAATCAGCAAGGCATTTGGTCCAGCAGAAAAAATGATTAAAAAAAAAAAGAAATCTAGATGAAGAAGAAGAAGACGAAGAAGAAAACAGTCAGGCCAAAGAATCAGAGAGTTGACATTTCATAGCTCCGAAAAAGTGACTCCAAAATAGATTTTAGGAGTGGAATCTGTGGAGTAATTCTGGTGTTACCAAACAACCTATTTAGCTCCTTTGGATTCTTTGGAGCTAAGTTGCATCTGGTAACACTAACACTTCTATTGATTCAGCTCTAGAATTTTTATTCTAGATTCAGCCAACAATGCGTTCTCTGGAGTCAATTCCAGAATCAAAAAGGCGCTTGGTTGGGCAGTAAAAAAATGAAAAAAAAAAAAAAAAATCTAGATGATGATGAAGAAATAGATTCAGCCAAAAAAACAAACAAAACAAAGCAAAAACAAAAAAGAAAAAGCAAGAATCAGGGAATCAATATTTTGTAGCTCCCAAAAAGGGACTCTAAAATAGATTTTTGGAGTGGAATCCATGGAGGTTTCTGGTGTTACCAAACGACCCTTTTGACTCTTTTGGATTCTTTTCAGCTGAGAATCCAGGAATCACTCTTATGGAGTGTTACCAAACACAGCCTAAAGATCTAAAGGATGAAATTGTAGAAGCTATGAGAATAAGTGAAAGGATAATATCAATTGAACATAGAGAATTGAGTCAGGTTAAATGCAATGAGAGGATCAAAGAGTTCTAGTGAAGAACAAGGAGATAAAAAAGATGAAGGATCCATTTTAAAAAATTATTAAATGAGGTGCTTCTAAGGTGTTGTGTAATATAACATAACATTAAAATTGAAGGGGAAATTTTATAAGAAGTATATAAGACTAGTCATGCTTTAAGGAGCAGAATATTGGACAACCAAGAACAACATACAATGACTGCATGTGGCCGAGATGAGGAT
The DNA here is from genome assembly GCA_025762735.1 of Platanus orientalis. NCBI lineage: Eukaryota > Viridiplantae > Streptophyta > Magnoliopsida > Proteales > Platanaceae > Platanus > Platanus orientalis. The sequence continues at coordinate 467,822 of JAOXJP010000016.1, read as the reverse complement.
GCTGAGATATACGAGTGGAAAGCATATAAAGGATAGAATAAGAAATTAATGCATTCATGAGAACTTAGAGGTAGCACCATGAGATGAGGGAAAGTCAAATGAGATGGTTTTGTCATGTGCAATGAATATCTACGACTGCACTAGTGAGGAGTGATATGGTGCACATTGAAGGCGTTAGAAGTACATGGGGAAATCCAAAAATGACTTAGGTTGAAGTAGCGAGGACATACATGAGTGCTTATGATTTAATGGAAGATACAGCCATTATATGGAGAAAAATGCTAGGACAAGATTCGTGTAATTGACCCCAAGTAGTTGGGATAAGGCTTTGTTTAGTACGACAAGAATTGGGTGGCCCTAGTATACTAGGGATACAACTAGGGTACAACATTGTTCATATTGAAATTTGGAATGAAGATATGGCTCCTTCCTGAAGCATCCAGATAACATAGGAACAATAGTTCAAGAAGCATACACAGAATCAGTTAAATTAATAATTAACTAAAACAAGCAATAGAAGTGATGGTCATAACAAATCCTTACCATAAGGCAATATATATAAAAGAGAAAGATTCAAGTTCTGTAAGAAAATACGTAAAAGGAAAAAAAAAGGTGAAATACCTTCACAGCAAGGGCAGGATCAGAAGAGCCATGAGTACTGGCAAACGATACGCACAAACCCTCAACATCGGAAAGAGTTTTCACTTTGGAGATTGCTTCCTGCGGTTTCATCCCAAGCTTTATACCAAGGACGATCTGCAGACATTAACATAACCGCATAATGGTAGCATTAGAACTATTACAGACCTTACAAAGTCCAACTGAGCTAAATGATCAAAACATAACTAAAGTCTGGTTGGTATAAATCAGAAACAAATCAGGAAAATAAAGAATGAAGTCCAAAAATTACAAATTATCATGTAGAAGGTGGATTTGTACATCATAAAAATTAACGGTATCAAGCCATACAATATAAAAGGAAGGGAGTATTATATTTTTTTAGAGAGAGGGAAGGGGGTGTGGTTTTCTTAACAATATGCATGGATAAGAGCTGTATCAGTGTTTTGTAACTGAATAATGTACGAAAAAAGAAGTGTTCATCGATAGATCATGTGATACTTCTTGTAAATGCTTCAATATTAGCATGAGGTTACTCTGTAAAAGCTAAACTGGAGTTGCTTCAAACAACAAGAAATAGCCAAGGAAGGTCTCCTTGTCAATCACAGAAGAATACCAAGACCAATGATCACTGTGGATGAGAAAGCTCCCTTGTCAATTATAGAATACCAAAACCCATAATCAGTTTCATTGCTGTGAAAGGAGAGATCTATGTAATAAGGGTGCTCCATTTTCTGAAATTTAGCGATGCCAGACACCATCTTGTATCATGTGTCAGACACATGCTACCACTTCTATTTAGAGAATAAGGTCAGATATCTGTTTAGATAAAAGAGCCTTGGAATCCTGTCACACAATTTTACACATGGCAGAGAAACAGGACTGTGGGAGCCCAAAATAGTTCACATATTTGCCCATCACCCTCTTCCCACACCCCTCTACCACATGAAAAAAGTCATTTTTTAAGCCTTGTTTATTGAAATGAATTTTTTTTTTACAAAAAGTCAAGTAAATTCAAGGGATTTTATTCATAGGGAAGAAGTGCTATACATGGTGGGGTATGGGGCAGCATGGGCTAGGACATTATACACATGCTTAACCCAAAGGGTTTCCTATCTGATAGATGGTCTAGATTTTCCATGCCAACTATCCTCGTGGCAGAAAAATGCAGCAACAACAGAAATGGAAAACATTTGCCTCAATAAAACTAAGTTATCATATATCTCTTGTTTTCAACTACTATTTGATACCATCTCTATAGTTTCTCGCGAACATCAGCTTATTCATTATTATACTGCACACCGACAAGAACTAAATAACTTTAGAAACGTATTTGTATCTCATAATAAATGAAACAAACTGTATGGACGTGTCTGTATTTGAGTTTCCGGAAGTCAGGGTATCAGGCACCTCACATGGGTGTCAGTGTCCTAGATACATAGGAAATTTAAAAAACTATTAGGTGGGATTGATTCCTTTCATTTTACAGAAAGGAAAAAAAAACCTTCACAACTCAAAAATTATTAAGAGTTGGAGCTCAGAAGCCACACAACCACACAATGACTTCCCAGTATTGGGATTTTTTTCATCATAGTCAATATTTCCTGTCAAAGAGAGAAAGACCCCTTCTGACAGCAAGAGATTGGACCTAGTAACCAAATTATAATCAATTCCTGGCCTTGGAATTGAGACTAATATTTATTTTAGTTTTCATTTAAAGTGCAGTTGGAACTTGAGACATGAAATACATATCAAATGGTATAATCTCCAAATGTAGCCTTTAAATTACAATTTCTCCGTGAGAAAAACTAACTATAAATGAATTTGAGGCACAGTTTATGATGCTGAAGATATCAGATATGTTTAAGCAAAACCCTTTTCCATTCAAGCAAAAGGAAAAGTAAATCTTACAACTGCTAGACGGCATTCTACGACCCGGTTATTGTAATTTGTTGCAGCGGTTACTGCTTTCTGGGATTCTGCCAAGGAATGGGCAATCACAAAAGACCCACCAGCAGGAAGTTTCACATCAGTCGCACAGATTGGGTTGAAATCAATCAGTTCTGCAAACCCAGATTTAGCCATGACAGAGATTGCCTGTCAAGTAACACAAGATCATGTCCAATAAACTAAGGAACTTAATATGTAAACAAGAATTTTTAAGGCATAGGAAAACTATTAAAAATCAATAATCAATCATATAGCATAGAGAAATAATAATCAAGGAGAAGTTCAGATACATTCCATTGATAACCTTGCTTCATGAACTTAGGCAAGGTAAAGCAATATAAATTAAGTTCCACTGTAAAACAGCAGTAACACTTCACACTGACAAGCAAGTCTACACGCCTAATCCAGTGCTGCTAGCAGATTCTCTACATTAACCGAAAAAATAAAAACCTTTGCAATTTTAAATATTACACGCAAACCTGATACAGTTTGATTCTACATACTAGGCTTGGACCAAAAAAAATCATTCGGGTATGAATGACCCCAACCTACTAAACCCCTCCCTCCCTGAGGATCAGAGATATACTGCCTTGCAAGTTTTGATGGAACCCTCAGGGATTTGTGAAGAAGATTGTCTTTGTTGATTTGGTCGGAAGAAATGTTGTGACATAAGTGTTGTAATAAGGGGTCAGAGAATGTGCTTTGATCCCATGTGTGTCAATTAATGCTCAGCCAAAAAACATTGAGAGTTGGATCTCAGATGGTCAGCAGCTATTCATCCCGGTTAGTTTTCCTCCTGGAATGGAGGCTTTAAGGTCATGAAAGAGTGTTGAAGGTAAATACAAAGCCTTGAACTGTTAGTCCATGACTGTACGCAATGACTGGGGTCTGGGAGGTCTAACTCCAACTTCATTAAGAAGTGGATTTTAGCCTTTGGTATCCCCTTGCATACCTGGAGTTTTCCTCGTTCTCTACCATTGGGACACCTGTGGCAAGCTCATCAGTGTTGACATCAAGTCTTTGAGATGGGATACAGTGGATGTAAGGATCATGATTCGGTTTGATGGTTTGAAAAACTTTTTCCTGGAACCATGGAGATTGATGGGAAATTGAATATGTTGTCAGATTAGCAGTTTTTGTGATGATATTGTGCTATCTAGTGAACTTCATCATGCGGGATTCCCTGTCATTGGAGACTCATGCAATATTAAAACAAATGGCCAGCATTGAATCAGCAGCCTAAAAATATTCCATGGGGATTCTGGCAAATCCGGGGAACTATCGGAACATTGATATAGCTGCCCAAGTGACAATTGGCAGTGGTTCTTTTGTTGGTTCTGATCTTGGTGCGACAACATCTAAACATGGTGCTTTTAGATCTGCTGATCCTGATAGCTTGATCTCATGTGACACAAAACGACTCCACTTTGGATTTCAAATGAGGTGTAACCCTGATCAGGTTGTACATTTTGAGGCTGAAAATGTAACATGTTTGAAACTGCAAACTCTAACCTTCTCGCTGAGGCTCCCAATGTGGGCTGCTTGCTAGGAAGTTGGCCCATATGGGCAGCCCATTGCTAGAGATCTTGAGGAAGCAGGTTATATTTTAATGTAGTCATGCTGGTGTGTTTTAGTCTGCAGAGGGCTCCACTGGAAACCGATGTAAGGGTCTTGGCAATATTGTGGGTATATATGGATAGCTGGTTTCAAGCAAGCACATTTCTTTTATTTAAAATCTTGTGCAGAAAAAAGAATTCGGCAAAATCAGAATGAAAGCCATAAAAGAAATATAGAGGATATCTTACCTGGTCCATCCCACCAGATTGTGTTCCAATGTGGCGTTCACATTCACAAGTAAGTTGGGCAATTTCTTTCTGTAGAATATGAAATAAGCAAGTTAATCTTCAAGGGAATAAGTAATCAGTGCACAATAGTCATGATCAAATAAACCCATTTTGGTTAAGTTTCCATGATCTGGATACTTCTTATCTGCAGCTTCCCATATACCAAGCAAGCCAAATGCAATATTCACCACAAATTGCATGTGAGAAACTATGGACATGGTTAAGAGTAGTTATATAACCAAATGCAACAAAGTCAGTGGTAGGCAAAACTTGACAATGAATCCCAGAGCCCATTAAGGTCCGACAGATAAATGGTAAATATGTTATCTACTGTAATGTCTAAGAAAAATAATAGAATGAATAGAGACTGAACATTGATAAACAACAAAGAAGATATCATCTAGCCACAACATGCTAATGTTTGAGAATATTTAAAAGGGAAAAAGAAAAGTTCAGATAAAAACATGTTCGAAATCATACTGGAACTACGTTGTGAAATCACTAAATTGTGAATTTGTGAGAAGGCACAACAAACGTCCATTAAAAGAAGAAGAAGAAGGATCCCAGTTTGATTCAGTAAAGATAATACGTTCCAATTGATGCAATAGGAATCAGATTTCCCAGAAAACTAATGCTTTCCCATTCCAACACTAAATTTTTAGTACCCCAAATAACAATTCAATTTACTTAACAATCTTATTTTTTTATTTGACATCAAATTTCCTTAACATTTGGTAATTCAAAAAGCAAGGAAAAAAATCAAAGAGAAGGCTAAATTCTTTGTTTGTAAAAAGGTTCTGCCACAACATTTATATTCAATTATAGACATAGGTCCTTCTGGTATAGAATCTAAAAAAGCCTCAGATTTTTTCTTCAAAACCTCCTTTCTCCATCAACCAAAGAAAAATGGATAAGTTAAAAGGTGTGAACAAGACTTAAAGAAAAGGAAGTGAAGCTAAACATGATGTATCTTTAGCTTAAATATTGCAAGTCTTTTGGTTCCAAAATATGTTCTCCCCTTTACCAAGATCAGGCAAATCAGTGGATGATGATTTAGCTAGATCGAAGGTAAGAAGACTTTTACGTGCACTGAAGTGTCATTGCCTTTGTAATTGTTTGGCCATTGACAAACTTTTGTATGAACCTTCTTTCTCTCTTGTATTTTTCTTCAAGTACAAAGATGTCACATAGACTTCAACCTAGTGAAGGTCATGGTCCATATACAATAACAGACATACTTCAACTGCCATGAATTCTAGAATCCCAATTAACAATAAAGGAGGTCTAGTTAGTCCCTTTGAAGTCCTCAAGGATGGATAACAACGAACGACATGATCAACTTCCAAGCCTACGGTCCCATGCTTGTCCAGAAGGATACAACTTTTCTCTCCTTCCACACACTCGAACAATCCAAAAAATATGTCATCCTCCATAGGATGTTCCAACAAGTAATGATGTTTCTGATGAGCAACTTTAATATGCCCTAGCGGACATCATGTCATAACACACTGATGTGGACAACATCAAGAGGCTTTTTTACGTGCCACCACACAAGAGAGATTCAAGACATGCCCAATGTGTGGGTTATTTTAAGTTTTTAGGGGCTGGGACATACATGTAATAAGGATAGGGATTTTTAAGCCATGGTTAGTTTAGGGTTTTTATGCAAAGAGTACACTTGTAATAAGGTTTTAAAAACAAGGTTAGATTAGGAATTGGACAGCTGGTCAAAAACCAGGTTCTCTTGCCTTTTAGTGGATCACAAGGTCAACATGTGGGGCCTACAAAGTGCTGGTTGACAGCTCCAAGAAGGTCTTAGGTTTTGGTAGTTTTGGTTTTTAGAAAGTCTTGGTTAGCAAGTCTTTGAGGTTCTAGCAAGTCTTAGGTAGCAAGTAATTTAGTTAGTTTAGAACTTTCTATTTTAGTTCATTCTTAATTTTAAGGTTTGAAAGCCTATGTATAGAGGCTTACATGATTTCCGCTGAATTAGAGATGGACTTTTAAAATTTGTGAAGGTTTTTACTTCTTCTAAGGGTGGTAGCCATTAGAAAACCCTAGGGGTTGTAGCCTCTAGTTCTTCCCCCTCCCAATCATTGGTTTTGTTGTCTTCTTCCTCTTCTATTCCTCTTGATCATCTTCGTCCTCATTCATTCTTCATCGTCTTGCATTCTTCTTTCTTTTTATATCTTCCCTTGCTATTAGCATCATTATAATTTTTTTTCTTTCTGGTGGACTGAAATCATCAAGGGAGATTCAAAGCTGCTGGAATCAAGAGAATTTGTCACTCGGCTACAGTATCCCAGATTTCCTTCTCATCAAATCGTCCCTGTCTAAATCTGGGCATTTGTTTCTTTCTTTAGGGGGTTTTCTTTTTCTACTTATGTGCCATCTGTCTCTCTAAACTCTTCGTAAATAACTCCCTGTTTTGTTAATCTTCTGTGGGTAAAACCTTAGCTCTTTGATTGGGTTTTCTACGAAAAATATAAGGCAGATTGTTCTTCATATACCGTCATATACCTAATCTTCATAGTTTGACCTGAAAATTTGTCTGTAGACTCATCTTATAGCCATCTAATAGTCTGCAAAATTTCATACCCTTTTGATACCTTGTCAGGGGTATTTTGGTCATTTTACACCTGCTGTCCAGACTTTCCAGAATCTGATCCTGCAATGTTTCCTCAGCTATTTCTCCTTCTTTCTCTGTCCAATCCTTCAGAATGATTTTTTCTCTTTCCCCTAATTTTTGGTTAAGCCTTCATTCTATTCTTGATTATCTATGTTTTGTCCTCACTTCCACAACATATTCTTGGGCTCACAATCCACAACTAAATTTTGGTATCAGAGCTTTCATCCTGCACCAAAATCAACTCCAAACAGCTTTAAAAACTTCTAATTAAGGTATGGATTCATGTAGGTTTCATTCCAAGATTGAAATAATTGAAATACTATTTTATCTCTATATAGATATTTTTTTGTGTTTTATCTCTCTCTCTCTCTCTCTCTCTCTCTCTCTCTCTCTCTATATATATATATATATATATATATATATATAGATAGATAGATAGATAGATAGATAGATAGAGAGATAAACCTTGTCCTCAAGTTTTGTACTGTTGCTAGAATGTTATTAAGCTTCAATGATTCTCTCAAATTCTATCGAACATGCTCTTTCTCTTTAAAAGTAAACTTGTTAACGTTAGTCAACAAAGTATTTTCATGATCATAGTGTGAAAATTTTGAAGTTTTTTCTTTTTCACTAGTTGAAGCATTATTTGATCCCTCCAAGGGCTGAAGCTGAAGAGTTTCAAGTGTCCCATACTGTGAGACAATACTCAAATTCAAAGGAGTCTTCTTATTTTTGTTTATTTTTCCAAACCTGACTGCATTATAGGAGTAGGCTGTTGTGGCTTTGCTCTAAGTTGGATTACAGATACTACATGGAAAAATCTGCATGATGTGTCCATAAATAATTTCTTTTCATCAATTCATTGCTTGCCTAACACGATGTTCTCGCCATTCAAATGAACAATTATGCAATTAGTACTATCATTGTAGCTCTCATGTTCGGATTGAAGAATAAAAGATTCTCATAAAGCCATAATATACACTGTATTATTGACTTATTGCACCTTACAATATCTTTTCAATGAAATTTGTAGAAATCAAATCTTTATACTTGTCACTAATCAAAACTTTGATTGCCTTCTTGAAAGGGAAAATAAACCTGGTCCTAATGTCTAAAACCACCTTCCAGGCTTTACTTTAATACCGATTGATGTACGGTTGCCAAGGGATTTAAGGAATCTTAGAGGATTAAATTACAAGGAATAGTGGTTGGTTGCTGTACAACAATGGATTATGAAGGAATTGAGCTATGTAGGTCAAGGCTTTTTTGAAACAGGAGTAAAAAATGATTGGTAGCAACCAAATTAAGTCTCGATAGATGATTAAAGCTGCTTGATTGAGTAGGAAAAGGGTTTTTTTAGAGGTATAAATGAAATTAACTGTAAAGATGGGTTCTAGGGTTTAGGGATTAGATTGGTTAAGAAGATTTGATAGGGTTTTATAGAGAACTAGATGGCTGGTTGGGAAAAGAAGAATTAGGGTTAAAGTATAAGGAAAGGATTAAATGATAAGGAAATTAGTATTAAGATGAATAGAGAAGGGAATGAAGAGACTTAGGGTTTGATAAGATGAGAGTAGGCTTCTAGTTTGTAATGTTGATTAAAAAAAAATCTGCTGTAAACACAACAATTATGGAGGAAATAAAGAAGTAGGAGAAAAGAAAAGAAAGAGAAATCTTACCTAGGATCATTTAGGGTTCCACGTTACTGAAACTTTGAACCAAAATAAATTCTCGTTCATTCAATAAAATCTAAAATTCTGTATTACACTACATCTCTTATATATTTTATGGACAAAACTTTTTTACTACTTTTAGACAATGCTTGGCCACTAATAAATTACCTTAAGAGGCTTGTGGAAAACACACACTCACAGACGTAACTGAGTAACCACTTTAATGATATCAAATCAAACCAAATAGACAAGTTTTGACCTTCAATATCTTAATTTCATACACACAGCCAGAGATATTTTTTTGTTGATCATAACTCTCCCTCATCGAATAGGATCTGCAAGATCTAAATTTCACACAGCCAGAGTTCTTAATTTTGTTGGAAGTGTAACTGAATAATCTCTATAATACTATCAAAATCAAACCAAACAAATAAGATTTGACCTCTGAAATTTGGCCAGTATTTTGATGATAATTCCCCCTCCCCCCTTTTTGTTTTTTGTAAAATGATCATACTTCTCCTTGATCACAAAGGATTTGTGAATGTTAATTTTGTTGGAAACACGACCAAGTAACCTCTTAAATAATAACAAAATCAAGCTGAGCAGCAGATAAGTTTTGACCTCCAAAAGTAAGGTGGTGAAATAACAACAAAACCTTAGGCACTCTCGGGTTCTTGGATACATGCACAGTTGCTCCCACTATTTCTAAGCTCTTGATGAATAAATTTCATTCTATATGGTCTTAGGTCTAGACGAAAGGTAATGTTGCAACAATATTTGATTTGTATATTTTAAATCTTATAGTATCTGTATCTCACAATTAGTTCATTTATATTATGGAGAAATGCACTTCCAACATTTAATTCAAATTTGAATTTTCTTCATTTACACACATAAAGTAAGAACTTTATTTGGCATAATACAGAGAGTAATATTACACATCTGCAATTTGTTCTAAACTCTTATCATCGCATTTACCATTTTGTCAAAATGTGGTATATCTTCCTTACAGCTCCATTCAGAGTGGAGTATAAGAAGTAGCACACAATTATGAGTTTATACAGAATTTATAGAGTTCAAAAAACACTTGAAATTGAGTCATGGAAGCTATGAGGTCTTCCGAATGCTAATTATCAATTGACAATTCATTGAGATTTTCATAATCTCAGTATTCCCAGATATTTGAATATCCTTCATATCCCAAGTTGTTATGCATCAACTTGACTTACACGAACACGGTAAAACCCTAGTCAATGAACACACAAGGTTTGGCAAATGTTCACATGTCAGATCAATCGTAATATTGAGTCCGAAAATGCTTTGATCGAGTACTTGAGATGATGGTCTTCTAGATGTCAATGACAACTAAGACTTCCTTAAGGTGATTAATCTTATAAGGATCACAATCCTAGAGAGAGAATTCTTCTCAATCATGACTCTTCATTCATCCCAATTATAGGGGTAAAACATATTCATATCATTTTAAATGACGAATCATGCAGGTATCGATGATAATTAAATTATCTCGGACCTTATGCCAATGCACAAGCCATGAAGAATGGCGTTCTTCAACCTTAGAGGTTGGATTGACCTTTCATCTTCATTACAAGGGTATCACATCACACTTCAGGTATTCAATGACTCTTAATTAGTGACAAGTTGTGTTTGAACTTACAGGTCCATATTGGGCCCGTTTAATGACACCAATTCATGTCTCATCACTTGAGATGGCACGGTTCAACTACAACATAAATGTTACATTGAGCTACTCCTCCCAGATGTAGCACATCCATATCGTTTATTGACCTAACATGGGCATCTCACAGTGCCCTATGGAAACCCATATCCAACTCCTCGCTAAGCATATTGTTTTTAAGGTATCCCTATAGACCTAAACAGTCTTAGTTTTCCATATAGAAAACCGAATGCACTTGCATGTTCTTTTCTCTTAGACTCGCGGTCAACAGATAACTATACATTCCATACAAGCAGTAAGAACATGTCTTACTTGCTACACGATTCATAAGCATTTAAAACGCTTAAAGACATGGTGCAATACCCATATTGTATTGTCAATATGTGGGGGGGTTCGCAGGTTGGCATGTGAGTGTAGTGACAACTTTTGCAACTAACACAATTCAATTCATAAGTCGAATAAAATTAATTTGTAGTCACATAGAAGTTTAGATTTTTGTTGCTCCCTCTCTCTAATCCCCTTCAGATTGGCTTAACTCATTAAGAGTTAGGCCTGACAGGTTCGATTTTGCCACGGGAGTGTGAGATACATTCAAATTGTTAGTTTTGATGAGGGATTAAAACAACAATTAAGTTTACATAGTCCTTAATTATCATTAAGACAACAATGACATCTTAGGGAGTCATTCGCGAAACCAATCATTTGCAAGCTTGCATTCATGAGCTTGCACAACTGACTCATTCGCGAGTAGTATACTTGCAAATAGCTCATACTAGTTTCATTTCGCGAGCTTGCATTCATGAGAAGATCACTCGCGAATAGCTCAGACTAGTTCCATTTGCACACTTCGGACTTGGTCATTCACGTACTTTGAGTTTAGTTAAAAAATTCAAGTTGTCTTTTAACCTTAGTGTCTAAACCAATTCATTTGAAGCGAGAATGTGTCGTTATCACGTTTCTTGAAGGTAGTCGATGTCTCCCATTAATGTGCAAGGGATTTTAGCCAAGCCAACTCCACAATATAATCTAGCACAGGTAGAATCATTCTCTCTATGAACTTGCATGGTCCGGCAGAGACAAACAAATCTCACAGGTTATTCAAGCCTATGTTTAAAGTCGGGTTTTTCAAAACTCATTTGGTTAGTGTTTTATCTATTTCCCCAAAAATCCAACAACATAACACCATAACAAATTCACGTAAATGAATAAGTAATCTCAAGAGGATCAAGGTAATCTCTCTCAAGCGAGAGCATCGATCTTCAAGAAGAAATTCATCCATGGCCGCACATGAACTCTCACAAGTGAGAGTGCCAACCGTGGAGGGGTTCGTTCTTGAACTAGACAGTTAGTCTCACAAAGAGATTTGTTGTCGATTCAAGAACGTGAAAGCATGCCGAGTTTGGAGGGTTTCTATTATAGCAAGAAGAAGAAGAAGAAGAAGACAATAGAGTTCGCAGCTCTTTAACGTACACTCATATTTCAGAGTTCGCAACTTCAGTATATCATGTGGAGGTGAGCCACCTCCCATTCATCTCTTCTTCTTCCTTGCCCTGGTATGCAGTGGGGTGTTCCCATTCTCAAGAATTCAGCAAATCCGTAAAAAACATAGAGGTTGAAAAACCTCTTCCTCTTCCCTTTTTCGCCTTCTCTTTTTGGCTTTCAATTAGTTTTCACGGTTTTTCTCTCTAGTTTTTGTGCCTCATTCACGCACAATATAAAGGGGGAGATGAGAGTGTGCGAATGACTTGTTCGCCAGCCTCTCATTATCAAGTTGAAGTAAGAGTAACAACTTTCTTTTGATATAAATGTGAACAACACCTACCACACACTCTCCCATGTAACAGACAGTTCTCTCTCTTGACATCCCATGTGATGTGCAAGTCTACTTTGACCGACTAAAGAGAGAGGGAGAGAGAGCCACTGGGTTTTGTGCATGTGAGACAAGAGGGGGAGAGAAGGGCGTTGGCAATGCTGTGCGAATGGCTCCTCAGGCCCTATTTGCACATGCCTTATTATTTTAAAATACATTAATAGAGGGAGGAGGTTGAAGTCAAGATGAATAAAAGGAGAAGGATTTAATGGTTGAATTCAATAGCAGGCAGAAGTCTCTATGGAGGAGCCATTGAGTTGCTAAAAATTTCAATAAAGGGCACTTGTTCAATTGGAAACAAGGAGATCCTTAACCCAGGGTAAAAAGAATGGATTTTTTCACATGTCTTCCCCATATGAACACTTGATGAATGCTGGTGGGGGTTAGGCTGGAGTCGATCCAGGTTAGTGCTTATTAACACAGCAGGAGATCAGCCGTGGGGCGACTAGGCCATCAGATTACTTTGCAGTATCAGGATAAAAGAAATCAAAGATAGGGTGTATTAGCTTGTATATTTTGTATATTCGTTCCCTCTCGTCTTTAATAAAATCGTTGTTATCCATAAAAAAAAAACAAGGCATATTGGTTGAGTAATACATTGAAACAATTTTTTTTAAATCCTTGCACACAAGCCTAGATGGATTAGCCATTCAGGTCATAAGGGGGCATCTTTGGTTTCTCAAATCAATTAAAATCAACTCTAAGCTACTTACCAACGTTTAAAAGGAAGATATGAATCCAAATGGAAATTCAAAGGTTAGAAATAAAGAACATTCCCTTCTAACTGAAACCTGAATTCTTCTTTGTGTTGCATTAGTCCCCAAGTCACAGATACTAAAACACCAATGTTGGCCAATCTTTTGGTGCAGCGGTGCCCTGAAAGTAGATATTAGTATACATTGTAAGAGCTTGAAGAAATCTTGGACGAGAGTTGGAGACTGTGTGGTAGGTGCTGTCCACATCTACATCAAAAGAAGAGTTGTTGCTTTCACTTCAGCTTGATAATGAGAGGTTGGCAAACAAGTCATCCGCACACTCTCATCTCCCTCTTTATATTGTGTGTAAATGAGGCACAAAAATCAGAGAGAAAAACCGTGAAAACTAGATAGAGAGAGAGGAAAAAAGAGGAAGGGTTTTTTCAACCTCTACGTTTTTTATAGTTGTTGAACTCTTGAGAATGGGAACACCCCATTGTGTACCAAGGCAAGGAAGAAGAAGAAATGAATGGGAGGTGATTCACTTCCACGTGATATATTGGAGTTGTGAACTTTGAAGGACAGGTGTACGTCAAGGAGCTGTGAACTTCATTGTCTTCCTCTTCTTTTTGTTGTAATGGAAGTCTCCAAACTTGGCATGCTTTCGCATTCTTGAATTGACTAACAAATCTCTTTGTGAGACTAATTGCCTAGTTCAAGAACGAACCTCTCCACGGTTGGCACTCTCACTTGTGAGAGTTTACATGCGGCCGTTGATGAGTTTCCTCTTGAAGATCGGTGCTTTTACTTGCGGGAGATGACCTTGATCTTCTTGAGATGATTACTTGTTCATTTACGTAAACTTGTAATAGCGTTATGATATCATATTTTTTTGGAAAATAGATAAAACACTAACCAAATGAGTTTTGAAAAATCCAACTTTAAATATGAGTTTGAGTAACCTGTGAGGTTTGGTCGTCTCTGCCAGACCGTGAAAGTTCGTAGAGAGACAAGGGTTCTACCCGTGTTAGATTGTATCCCGGAGTTAGCTTTGCTAAAATCCCTTGCACATTAATGGAGGGCCTCGACTACTTTTAAGAAACATGATAACGACACCTTTTAACTTCGGATGAACTTGTTTAGATACTAAGGTTAAAAGACAACTTGAATTTTGCAACTAAACTCAAAGTGCGCAAATGGAACTAGTCTGAGCTATTCGCGAGTGATCTGCTCATGAATGTAAGCTCGCGAAATGGAACTAGTTTGGGTTATTCGCGAGTGTACTACTCACAAATGAAAGCTTCCGAATGAACCAGTTGCACAAGCTCGTGAATGCAAGCTTGCGAATGACTCCCTGATATGTGGTTGTTGTCTTGATGATAATTAAGGGTTATATAAATTTAATTGTTGTTTTAATTCGTCATCAAAACTAACACCTTCCTCATATTCTCTTTATGACCGTCTTCCCTCCCAATCCTAGGCCATGACCATTGTATCTTGGGATTAATTAGCTTGGCCGTACCCCATTTGCATTAACATCTTGAATCCATTGTTCCATTTAGGAATTGCTTGCTCGTTTTCATCCCTCTGTTTCCACTCTTGACTGATTCTCTGATATTCCTGCGGGCCAGTTTATGGTTTTGTGTTTCTTCTTGCAAGGTTGAGGGATATTGGTTCCGTTGTTGGAGCTATGCAGTGGAGAAAATTTGGGTTTCTAGGAAGAAACGTGTGAAGAAGATGATTAAAGAGAGAGAAATCAAGAATACCATAATACCTTTTGTGAGAGATTTTGGAAGGATGAAAAGTTTCATAGGAGGAATAACAGAGGGAGATCGCCCATGTATGTAGTCTTCTTTCTTCCTCTTCTGTTATAGTTATTTTAGTAATATTTTTTTGGAGTGAAATACTGCTGTTAAAAATAATAAAAATAATAAAATTATAAAAAATATGAATAATCTTTCAAAAATAAATAAATAAAATAGCAGAAGATAGGAGGAGATTGTAGGTGGTTTACAATCCACCGGACGGAAACCCTCTCATCGTGTATCTTGCTGGATTTTAATCGGTGGGGAGAGGGAAGGGGAGGAGCATAGAGGGTTTTTCTTTTCTCGTCATCAAAGGACAGGTCAAATGGAAGTGGATCAGGATTTTTTTTTTCCGCCATACGTCATTCCAAGATATGGACACTTGATGGGTGCTAGACGGGTTTAGGATGGGGAGGCTTGTGATGATGTACGCATCAAACTCTTTTTCTGCACTCATCACCAGAGCTTTAGTTGGAAAGCCGGGGGGGTGGGGGTAAAGGTATCAACCTTGTAATGATACTCAAATTCTTTTCTGAATCTCTGGGATCTCATTAACTAACCCAGGACCTCTCCATGAAAGCATGAAGTTTTTTTTGGGTCACCAGTCCAAACAGCATTTTCTAAAACTTAGTGACAGATAGCAAGTTTCTGGACTGTCCAAATTCTGGGATGGACCAAGAATCGAATTGCATTGGTAAGCTTGGCCATCTGGTCAATGTAATATTGACTTCTGTCAGGACAAATGAGTTTTTTTAAACTTATTTTCTATAAATGGTTAGGATCATCAAATAGTTGGTAAGTTGATATGTGGTTGGTAAAAGAGGCTAGTTACCCCGTTAGAGCTGCTGAATTTTGGATCATTGCAGATATTATTTACGAGCCAGCAGGGGTTGGCACCAGTTTGGTAGCTTCAGGGGACCTGGCTTTTGGGCTGCACTTTTCTGCTTCGGACGTTGTAAAGTTAACCTGGCTAGTGAGGATCCTTTCTGGTTCTATTTTCCCCACTTTGTAACAAGCCAAAACACGTCCCAACGTATTAAAAAATAAAACTTTTCCGCAACGTAGACCCCTATAACTGCGATGATAATTTATGATTTTCGTGGGCTTGTCTGGCTCAATGGATGCTTGGGCGTAGGCTAATTTTTTCCTAACCAAGCCCCAGCTCAGTGCAGTGTATCCAACAATTGTTATAAAACCGGGCCGGACCAGATGATCAAACCAGTGAATCCTCCATCAATTGCCATGAAACTGATTGATTTGGTTAGGAAAAAATCCTCCATCAATTGCCATGGGACCTGGCCTTTGGATTGTACCCCACTGGTTTTGTCCAAAGTCCTAAAACGGGCTCGGATTATGTGCAAATGAATTTTGTGAGAACCATAAAAACGGTGTCAGGAGGGGTGACGCATCAAAAAGTGATTTACACTTTGGGGGGGGGGTGTTTATCACTTTTTGGTGCTGATGTGTCTGCACCCTGGTGCTGTTTTCACAGTTCTCATGAAATTCATTCTCACCTAATTTTTTCCCTAAGATGTTCTGGATAATTGGAGAAGATGACTGCTCACAAACCTGTGAGTTTGACACAAGAGTCTTGGATATGGCCTATCTTACCACAAGTTGCAAAATCTTGAGAGACGCTCATATTTAACATCTGCTTTGCCATTCTCATTGTTAGCCTTTTTGATCTGGATGTACATTTTTAGTGGTTTGGTGATGTCCAAAACTCTTTTCTTTGGTGATTTTAAAAGCCATCTTCTCAGTTAGATAGTAAATATGCAGTCCGTGTAGTTGGACCCACATCTTCGTCTTGTTGAACTCATATTGTTCAGGATCCTTATCCTTCTTGCAACGCTGGAGGACACCAGGTCATTAGTGTATGACCATGGTGAAAGCATCCATACTTTCTCAAGAACTTCCTCATTCGGGAATCGTATCAAGATTGTGCTGTTGTGGTAATATGTAATCTTCACCCAAATATATGGTTCTCAAGAGCTTAGTAATGTATCCCTAAGCCCAATGAAACTCACATTCTTGTCTGTATGAACCTAGGCAATCAAACAAGTTTTCAAATCCTTGATTTCTTTTGTGTCTGTAAACTCAATATCAACTTTCAATTGATCCTCCCTATCCTAGAGGAGGGCTGCGAATTAAGTGATTAACTTCTCTTGCTTAGTCATCACCATTGTAAGGCAACTCTAAAAACGTTTACTTGGAAAGCTTCATATCAAAAGACAAGAGGAAATGCTCATCCTAGGATGAGAGAAAAGCTCTGCAGGGATATACAAAATTAGTTATTAACAACCTTAAGAGAGACTACAACAACAACAAACAGCCTTATCCCAACTATTTGGGGAACCGTAAGAGAGACTAATGAATTAATTAAAAGAATAAAATATTGAATCGGCGAATGTGAATATCGAGTATGAGGTGGGATATAAGTGCTTTAAATAGATTCCAATCAAACGGTACATGCGAGGAGGACCCACTGCCCCCCTTTTTGAATCAGAATCTTTTTTCCTTTCTGGATTCTAAGGTAGCGTTGGGATAAACTTATTACTGACTTTTGACTTATGAAATAAGTTACTTATATTTATAGGGTTCAGTCAATCAAAATTTCAGCATAAGTCTTTTTTTTATTATTTTTTTGAGCGGTTTTTTTTTTTTTTTTGGAGGGCGGGGGGTAATATTCAGCATAAGTTATCTGGTAAGTTGTTAGATTCCAACTTAAAAATAAGTTGATTGTCCAATCTCTCTCCTACTTATTATGACTTACGTATAAGTAGCTTTTAAATTTGCAAACCAAAGGCGAAAACATAAAAACTTATGACTTAATGGTGGAGTGCTAGAAGTCATAAGTTGTTGTAAATAAGTTTATCCAAACGCTACGCAACCCAAGTACTTGTACGCTACACGGTAGTTGAAAGAATATTGTCGTTATAACCCGTTAGCCTGGTTCCATTGTTCGTACAGAAAAACAGACTCGAGGGAGAGGCCATGAGCTACTACTGCACAGTCCCTCAAAATGCAAACAATTCTCCTGTGTTCCTCCCATTGTCATCATTAATATTGAATCCTCTTCCTAATGGTTACACTTCTTCTTGTCCAACTCCAACTCATCATCATAGGGTTAGGGTTTACAAGCCCAACAGTCTTGGGATAAAGGCAGAGATCGAAATTAGGGTTTGCGTTAACAGGAGTTGCAGACGACAAGGATCCAGAGAAACCCTCGAAATTCTATCCAGTCTCGCCCCTCCTAATGTTTCCGTCAACTCTTGTGGTTGTTTAGGTCGTTGCGGCGCCGGACCCAACCTCGTCGTGTTACCCGGCGCCGTCTTGATCGCCCATTGCGGGACCCCAACTCGAGCCACTGAAGTACTGCTCAGTCTCTGCGCCGGAAACAACGATTCTTCAGATACGTCCAAGAATCTCGCAGCCCTTGCGTTGAGGAAAAGGGGAGAGGAGGAATTAGAGAAGGGTAATTTTTCAGAGGCTGAGCTTTTACTCTCTCAGGTAATCATTTTTTTTTTTTCTTTTTTAATTTAAAATTTAAATTTTATTTTTAATTTAAAATTTAAAATTTAATGCTCAATATTAGTCACTCCTATTGGCCGTTAAATAATCTTATATGGCAGTTTTTCATTTAGGTCTGTCCACTTATTAGTTAGTTGCATAGTAAAGACGCTGTAATATCTATCATGAGAATGTGACCACTACTAATAACGAAAAGGGAAAACAAAAAAATCAAACTTTGTAAATAGTGACCTATTTTGGTTGGTGATTGTCATTCAAATTAATGTCATTTCTGAAATTTGGAAGGAGATGAAAAATGGGTGCTGATGTTGCCATACTTTTCATGGTTGCAGGCTATTGATCTTAAACCTTTTGGAGGTCTGCATATTATGTATAGAAGCAGGTTTGCATAACTAAGAACTGTATACATCCCTGAAATGCTAAGACTGGTAATTATGAAAATGATCTAAACAATCCCCATACATCTCTTAGCTGTTCAGATTGCATCTCAGTTTAAATAGACACCTTCACTGCATTGCAAGTTTAGAAGGATTGGTGGCCTGTAGATCTGTTTTAAAGTTTCTCAAGTCTTACAGCTATCTCTAATTCCCTATGCTGTATCTGTTATCTGCTTTTTCTAGTTGCACATATCATCCAGTGTCTACTAAGATAGGTGTTTTTAAATTTCTCTCAACTAGCAGTCTCACATCTAGATGAGCATGTTTTAGTGTTCATTAGGGAACTTACATACTCAAGGGTTTAGTTTGGTTAATTCCTGACAGTCTCAGGAATGTTTTGGTTTCCTTCTCTTGTGCCAGTCCACAAATTCCGTAGTTATGAGATCTTTCTCGCTTTCAGGTCTGCTGCAAGATTGGCAATGGGCAACAATTCCGGAGCCTTAGGAGATGCTAAAGAAGCTTTGACAATAGCTCCTCAATATCCTCAGGTAACAGTTACTGTTTATGAGGCCGAAGATTTGACTGTTGGAGTCACCAAAGTAAAGGTCTGTAGGTCCCCTGCCTTGTGGATCCAGCAACCCATGGTCCTTGAATATTTTGGGGATGGAAGGTGTATAAAACTTTTGTTTACTGACTTTGACATTGTCCAATCGTTACTAAATTTCTGGATTGGCAGTGTTGGAACCTGCAAAACCACTTTATTAATGTGGTTTCAAGATATTCAATCACAGTGAATAAACTTTTTGGTTACCAATGTTTGCATAGAACTATGAAAACAAATTTAGAAGTATTTTTCTAATCTAGGAATTCTCCATAAACTTTAAATTCTTTAACAAAATTGTATCTCATTCATGTTGGAAGTGTAGATGGGTCATGCATACTATGTATAGTTGTAAATACATGTGTGTGGGGATGTATTTTTTTTTTGTCCCTGACTTGTATTAGTATGATATTATTATACCATACTGTATAGCAACAGTATAAGAAATCAATTACTTTTTGGTAGTGAGAGTGAGATACACTCTTTTATAATATTTTCCCCAATTCTCTTTCTTCTTCTTCTTTTTCTTGCTCTATTGAACACTGAAACCCTAGGCTTCCATTTCCAAACTCTAAATTCACAAATTCAACTTGGTAGCGAGCTAAGGAGAGGATCCAAGGTACTGAGTAGGAAGAAAGCTCCACAGGGGACCTATTGACGTCAGGAGTCTGTACGATAACATCATTATTATGAGAGAGGTAGGTCTGGATCTTGGATTGCTTGGTCTTGTGGAGTTATTAGGCTGAAGGTTTGAAGGCATTTTATGTAGTTTTTTTATACATTTTTCAAGCTTTTTCGCATGATTTTCCTGACTACTAAAAATTGTCAGATCTGCTTGGTTTGAGAAGTTTTTGAACAAAAAAAATTGGTAGATCTTGTTTCCTTTTTTCACTACAGTTCTAATGAAACAAGTTTCACTAAGTTTACTTGAGATTTGACGAAGTTATGATGAAAATATGTTGAAGGTTTATTGCCTAATGCTAGAATCTTGTTTTTGTGTATTTTTATCACTTGTTCTTGAGATTTGATATGGTATATGACCTCATTTGAGTGGATTAATGCTAGCTTGATGAAAATTTGTGTTTGGTTGTTGATATTATTGTTTGGGGCTTGTATGACGTGATTTGGTTTGTTTGAAGCATTCTGGCTCATTTTTCAGGTCTTTCGAAGCCCATTTGTGATTTGTGAGGTATATGTGGGCTGTGCAGTCCTTCAAGCTTGTAGATTAAGCTATCATCCGTCCTATGGATGGTTTATGTGAATCCAACCATTGTTTGGTCTGCTCTACATTGTTTGTGCTTGTTGATTGAACCCTATACTGAGGCATTCGAAGAGTCTATGATTCTAGTGCCGGCATATGAGTATTTTGAAGGTGTTCTTGGTTGTTGTACTCGAATCTTTGTATTTATGGTTTTTCAAAATCCTACAGTATATGTTATGGAATTAAAGACTGTATAGTCTTGTGATTGATCAAGTAGGTTGGGTTTGGAAGTGATGATACTTCTGGTTATAGTGCAATTCTCAGCAGTGGTATTTGATTCTATTGGAAGATTTAAGGGTTGGAGTGTACCCCAACGTTGTCGCTGCATAGTAGTAGTTGTTTGGTTCTTTTTGTTTTTGATTAACACTTCACTAAGAACATCAAAAAGAAGAAAAAAATGGGGTAGAATGTACAATGACCAAGAGAGTCGAAACGAAGAACAAAGAAGAACAGATATTACAAAGAGCAAGTAAAAAAATACAAGCCCAAGGGGCTAGGAAACATGAAATAAACAAGAATACCAGTTCCTGGTAAGATCATTAGTGGAGAGATCCTCAAATTCCTTTGAAACTAAGGCCCAAGATGCAACCTTGAAGGTGATGAAATCAATAAGTTTGGTAGGAGGTTTAGCTGAGTCATAAAAAATTCTTCTATTATGCTCCTTCCAAATACCCCAGCAGATCACATGGAGAATAATAGCAAGCCAAAACTTCTTATCTCTAGGATGAAGTGTTGGAACATATTATTGCCTTAAGAGCTCAAGCAAACATTACCCAACTAAGAGTAAGAAGAGATAAGAAATGGGCCCAAATACTTTTGGAAA
Source organism: Platanus orientalis (assembly GCA_025762735.1). Lineage (NCBI taxonomy): Eukaryota > Viridiplantae > Streptophyta > Magnoliopsida > Proteales > Platanaceae > Platanus > Platanus orientalis. Next base: position 446,452 of record JAOXJP010000016.1, on the reverse strand, counting down.
ATGGGCAATGCAGCATAATATGGGCATCAGATTCTCCAGGCAACATGTATAGCACACATTGTAGAGAAAACATCATGTAGGGGCACCTCTTTTGGTGGAGATCCATGGTGTTCATCTAATTGAAGGAAACAATCCAAAGAAACGCTTGAACTCGATGGGAGAAGAGGCCATTCCAAATAAATTTGATTGGAAATAAAGGAGAGGGTAGGGGAGGAGGAGAGGAGAGGAATTGGAAGAAGGATTTGGGAAAAGGGAACCTAAAGGATCTAAGGAACAATTATATCTGCCAGGATAGGAAGGAGAAAGTCTGAAATGCTCAAGAGAATCAAGAAAGGAGATTCATCGAAAAAAAGTCTGAGGTGATGTAACCCATTTTAGAATTTAGGTCCCATGAAAATAACAGATGTCATGAAAGGCCATTAGGGGAGTTGAAAAGGATCTCAGAAATAGAGTCATTCCTATGGGTGGCAACATGGAATAGTTTGGGAAAACGAGATTAAAGGGAAGATTTGCCAATCCAAACATCATTCCAAAAGCTAACATAATTTCTATTACCAATGACAAGAGAGAAATGGGGGTAAAGTAGAGGTTGAACAAAAATGATGTGTTTCTGGAGGACAAAAGTTTTGGATTTTATTATTGGATTTGTGTCCTAGCCATTTTGATCTGATCCATACTTAAGAATTAGAGAATGCCATAGACTACCATCTTCCAAAGTAAAACACCATATCCATTTCCCAATGAGAGACTTATTTTTCATGGCTATATTTACAGTCCCTAAACCACCCAATGCTTTTGGCTTACAAAACTCTGTCCAATTGAAAAAAGATGACTTTTTTTTAGCCTTCTTTGTCCCGTAGAAAATCCCATTGCAATTGTTCAATTCTCTTAGCCACTTTGAATGGGATGGAGAAGATTGACATGTAATAGATGGGGGGGTTTGATAGGATTTATTTGATGAGGGTGATCATACCTCCTAAAGAGATGTGTGCCTTTTTCCAGGAAGCAAGCTTTATATTCACCTTCTCAATATCCAGATCTCAAAATTTACTCAAATGTGGGGGAAGACCAAGATACTTGAGAGGCCAATTTTCCACTCTACATCCAAGAAAGTTGGTAAGAGATTGGAGATTATCCACATTGACTCCAACAATACCAGATTTCCCCAATTGACTTTGAAACCTAAAATGAGCTAAAAAATTTGAAGTGTGTGTTTTAGGTTCATGAGAGGGTTTAGCAAATATAATAGTATCGTCCATGAATTAGAAGTGTGATATGGTAAGATTGGAGGTAGGAATCTTAAAACCTTCAACTGGATTTGCTTAAATAACATACAAAAAGAGAGCACTGAGGGAGTTGGCCACCAAGGAGAAAAGGAAAGGCGAGAGCAAGTCTCCCTATTTTAGACCTCTTGAAGCATAGAAGAAACCTTTAGAGGTACCATTAAGCAATATGAAGAACCAATGATATGTCACGCAACCCATCATCCAATTGATCCATTTAGAACTAAAACCTTTCTTGGTGAGGACCCATTCTAGAAAACTGCAATCAACTTTATCAAAAGCTTTCTCAAGACCTATTTTGCATATTAAACCAGAAGCATCAACTTTTTTTTCCAAGAGTCAACGCATTCATTAGCCACAAGGATTTCATCAATGATTTATCTGCCTTTGATGAAGGCACCCTGGGAGTTCGAGATAATATCAACTATGAGGTTTATGAGCCAATAAGAAAGTACTTTTGCAATGATCTTAGATAAACTTCCAACAAGGCTAATGGGTGTAGTCAGTAAGGAGGGAGGCAACATTAAAGTTGGGAATAAGAGTAATGAAGGTGGTCTGAGCTCCTTTGTGAAGAGTGCCTCTATAGGAGAGAGTAATCTTTTATATAAGTTGGAAGTTGCAGAGGTAATATTCTCAAAAAATTTAACATTTCATTCCCCTCTATCATTAGTTTGGTAATGAGGTTTTTCATTTTCCTTCCATTGGCAACTCTATGGAAGAACCTTGTATCACCTCCCTCCTTAATCCATTTGTATTTGACATTTTTCTTCCAAAAAACTTCCTCATATCTAAGAAGAGACTCCAAATCAGCAACAAGTTCTCTGAAAGGCTTATTTCATCAGAATATTGCACATCAAGCTTTGAAATCACATCTAAGAATTCTTCCTTTGTTAGATTTCAATTTGCCAAAAGTGTTTTTATTCCTAGTGACTAGGTTCCTTTTTATGAATTGATGTATTTGGCAGAATTTGAATCCTTCTCTACTAGAGGCCCTGCATTCATTCCTCCAGGAGTCCTCATTAGATCTGAACTCAAGGTGAAGGATCCACATGTTTCCAAACCGAAAGGGCTTAGGCCCAAAAATCTGTAAACCAGTGTTGAGGACAATAGGTCAATGATTAGAAATAAATCTCGAATGTACCTCTTGAAAAAAAAAATGAGGGAAACTATCCTCCCAATCAGCCAAAATTTGTCTAAATGACATAAAAATAGGAGTTTGTCGGCCTTTAGTCCAAGTGTAGCGATTGTTGAGTAAAGGTGAGTCTCATAATCATGAAGAAGTCAAAAGAATTGAATTCATGCATCATCCTTGTAACTCAGCCACCCGAACTCTTTTCCGATGGGGATCTAGTAGCATTAAAATCATCACATATTACCCAAGGGTCAATTTCATCTAGAGCAAATGTTAGGTAGTTCATTCCAAAAAATTGGCGATTTGAAGATGACGAGGGACTATACACACCTGATAATAACCATTCAAAAGCAGAATCCAAGTCCAAGAATGTGATGGAGCGTGAAAAGGAACCAAGGAAAGCATCGAGCTTAGAAAACATTTGGGAGTCTCAAGCAATCAACACCCGATAACCCTTTCGCTCGGAGATGAACCCATTCATCAATCCTTTTACTAACAACACTTCTGAGAAGTCGATTGCAAATCTCAACTTTTTTAGTTTCTTGAAGGATGATTATGTCTGGATCACATTTTCTAATGCAAGCTTTAACCAATCTATGCTTTGTCATCCCACCCAACCTTTTACATTCCAGTTCAAAAGCTTCATCTACAACTAGAACAACAACCCCTAGAAAGTCTCTTGAAGGCAAAGACCTCACTATTATTTTTCATTTTTCCTGGAAGTTTTTTAATTCCCTCAAAGCTTTATCGTTTGTTTTTTAGGAAGAAGAGGGATAATCGGCCAGATAGTCAAACATTTTCACAAGAGCACCATTCTCATCAATAGCATGAAGGCTCATTGTTTCCATATTCCCATCCACACCCTCATTTTTGTGAATTACATCCTATCCTAGAACATCAGAAGCCAAATCATGTCTCTAAACATCTGAAACCTTAAACAACGCATCATTCTTAGGCAAGCATGGATCGAGATCCATAAAGCAAGGGACAACAGAACAAGAGACAAAATGTGTACAAGGACAAGAAATAGGAGGGAAAGGAGTTGTCAATGAAGGAGGACAAAGAGTAAGAGGGTGACGGCATACTGTCAAAAGAGGGGGGGAGGACTGGAATGGCTCGAGCTTACCTCAGAACTGCGTCTGTTTGGTGCTTGATTATGAGTGAGTTGATGGCAGAGACGTGATCATTGTTGTGGGGAATCATCTTTGTGCTTTGTAGGGTACTTTGTGGTTATTGCAGCAAAGGAAAGTATGTGAAAGTATTATTGAGCAAAAACCATGTCAGAGTTCAGTCAAGATGAGATAGAGTATCTATGTAGAATCTTGGCCTGGTTTTAACATCCCTAACAACCCTCGGCTTATTCTAGTACTTCAGATCCATCTTACAAAGAATCCACTAATCCTCCTTGGATACCCATCATATGATTGGTGTTCCTTCTCTTTTTTCATCCTATCATATTTGTTTTGGCCGAGACAAAGTTTAGATAGCTGATGGGACTCAGTCTTGTGTTGCTGATAAAGGGAATATTGTTGCCATTACTCATATAGTGTTATCATTTGTCTAACATGTCCCCACTTTTACCATGAATTTGTTATCTATTAGTCACATCACCAAATCCTAGAATTGTAGTGTTACTTTTCTCCATTCTTATTGTTTCTTTCAGGATTTAGTGGCAAGGAAGGTGATTAAAAAAATGAGGAAACAGTCTTTATTTGATGGATATTCCACCACTTGTTGATGCCTTTATCCAACAGCCTCCATTGATGACATCCCATGCTTGTACTTCTAGTTCCAATGAATTGCTACAATGGCATACTCGTCTTGGCCACCCCTCATTCTCTTTACAACAATGGTTAAATCTTCAATAATGCTCTCATCCCATTCCCTAATGTGAACTTTGTGAGCTTGCAAAACTTCGTCATCTGTTTACCCTTTAGTACTTATCGGAGTTCATTTCCCTTCTTTATTGTACATTCTGATGTCTAGTCAGCTCCTATTACTTCTCTATTTGGCCATCGGTATTTTATTACCTTTGTGGATGATTTGTCCTGAGCCATTTAGGTTTACTTTCTAAAGTATAAAAGTGATGCATCATTTGTGTTCAAAGAGTTTTACATGATGGTGGTTACTGAGTTTGATGCTAAACTTTATATCCTTCGATCTGATAATGGCAGTGAGTACATATTAGGAGTGATTTTTTCTTACTTCAGTGAATCTGGTATTATTCATCAAAACCCCTGTCCAGGTACACCCCAACAAAATGAAGTAGCCAAAAGAAAAAACCATCATCTATTGAGATTTTTTTTCTCTTTGTTTATTATGCATGTCCCGAAGTTTTTTTTGGTATGAGGCTCTTCTTATAGCTACCTATCTAATAAATAAGTTGCTCTCTCGTGTATTGGCCTTTAAGTCACCAATTAAATTACTTTCTTCACCCTCTCTGTTGTTTTCCTTTCCCCCAAAATCTTTGGTTGCGTATGTTTTGTTCATGTGTCTAAGAGTAATAGATCCAAACTAGACTCAAAGGCTTTCAAATGTGTATTTCTGGGATATGCATCGACTCAGATTGGATACAAATGTTATCATCCCTCTTCTCAAAAGTATTTGGTGTCTATGGATATCACTTTTTCGAGTCCACTTCATTCTTTTCTTCATCGTAGACATCTCTTCAAGGGAAGAATTGTAATGAAGAGTTGCTTTCTTCTCAGTTAGTACCATTAGCTGGGCCTCCATACTCTTTTGATGTGCCTTCATGTTCCCTGGATGTTGGCGTTCCTAGAGAGGGGAGAGACTAGCGAAGGAAAGAGAGTAGAACCATATGAGAAGGTTTATGTGAGACAAAATTAGCGGGAAACTAGGGATTCAGCTCATACTCATGTGCCTCAACATGACTCTTCTCTCTATCCTCTTGGAACAGGTAATCCTCTTAATATTACTATTGATTCTGATGCTCTTATTGCTCTCAGGAAGAATAAGAGATCTTGTACTGATCACCCTTTATCTAAATTTGTCTTATATAATGCCTTGTCTCTTCATTTCACACCTTTGTTTTCTATATTTGTGCCTCGCAATATATCTGAGGCAGTCTCTCAACTAAACTGGAAGGATGCAATGTAAGAAGAGATGAAAACTCTTGAGAAAAACCTCACTTAGGAGATAGTGGATCTTCCTATAGGAAATGAACTATTTGGGTGTAAGTGGGTGTTCACTTTAAAACACCGTTTTAATGGCTCTATGGAGAGATGCAAGGTTTGTTTGGTGGCTAAAGGATACAAACAGAGATATGGTACAAATTATTAGGAGGCATTTTCCCCGTAGCAAAAATAAACTTTGTAAGGGCCCACATTTTTCTTGTTGCACTATTGTTATTAGGGGTGGCAATGTTTGACACGACCCGTGAACCCGACACGACCCAACATGAAAATAAGTGGGTTAGGGTTAACCCTAAGTGTGTTTTGGGTCAAAACAGGTCGACCCGCTTTGACACGATTAATAAATGAACCGGGTTAGGGTTGAGCCAAATGGTCTTATACCCTTACCTTGACATGACATGAACCCGACTAACCCAACTCGTCAAGATAAATTACCACATAACCTGCGAACCCGACATGACCCAACACGAAAATAAGCGGGTTAGGGTTGACCCTGGCCTAAATGTGTTTCATGTCAAAACAGGTTGACCCACTTTGACACGATTAATAAATGGGTCAGGTTAGGGTTGAGCAAAATAGTCTTATACCCCTACCTCAACACAACACGAACCCGACCCGCCAACACGAATTGCTTCCCCTAACTGTTATAGTTTGATGTAGAAAATGCCTTTTGCATTGTGATCTAGAAGAGGACATGTATATGCATCCACCACTTAGCTTTATTCATTCAATTGCGAAAGGGAAAGTGTGTAAGTTGAAGAAGGCTTTATATAGTCTCAAGCAATCCAACAGGCATGGTTCAAAAGGTTTCGATGTGCTATGGCGAGCAATGGATAGACAATGCAGTGCTAACACACTCTTTGTAAAAGCATTAGGGTGATTGTATATGTGGATGATATTGTACTAATTGGGAATGATGAAATAGAGGTAAAAATGCTTTAGGAGTGACTGGAGATTTTGAAATTAAGAATTTGGGCCAACTAAAGTACTTTTTTGGAATTGAAGTCACCAAGTCCAAGAAAGAAATCTTTCTTTTACAAAGAAAGTATGTTTTTTATCTTCTCTAGGAGACAGGTTTGACAGGATGTAAGCCTTGAGAGACTCCCATTGACCCAAATCATAGATTGAAAGAAGAGGATGGGGATCGTCTTATTGATGCCAGGAAACATTAGAGACTGGTGGACCGTCTTATAGTTCTATCCATGACTAGATCGGACATTGCATATGTCATTTGTGTTGTTTGTCAGTTCATGCATGTATCCACGACCACGAGAGCGCATATGGAGGCAGTCTACAGAATCCTTAGATACTTGAAGGGATGTCCTGGTCAGGATCTCTTATCAGCAAGAGAGAGGACCTTCAAGTTAAAGCATTCACAGATGCTAACTGGGCCGGATCTTTATCTAACAGGAAGTCTACATTCGGCTACCGTACATCTGTTGGTGGAAACTTAGTCGCTTGGAGACATAAGAAACAACTTATAGTTGCTAGATCGAGTGCAAAGCAAAGTTTAGGTTCATGGCCCATGGATTTTGTGAACTCTTTGGCTTAAGGAGTTGTTGATCGAGTTGAGATTTCCTTTTCAGGATCCAATGACTTGATATTGTGACAACAAGATAGCAATAGGCATTGCTCATAACCCTGTCCAATATGATAGAACTAAGCATGTGGAAGTGGATAGGCTTTTGGTCAAATATCACCTCAAATCCAGGATTATCCTGTTTGTTAAGACAGAAGAATAGCTGGTTGATATCTTTACCAAGGGGTTAAATGGTGTTCATTTCTCATCTATTATGAGCAAGTTAGGAATGTGGGATCTCTATTCTCCAGCTTGAGGATAGTGTTGGAAGTGTAGACGAGTCATGCATACTGTGTATAGTTGTAAATACATGTATGTGGGGAAGTCCTTTTTTGTCATTGTGTTGTTTTAGTAATACCATACTGTAATAGCAACAGCATAAGAAATAAAATACTTTTGGGTAGTGAGAATAAGATACACTCTACTACAATTTTTTCCTCAATTATCTTTCTTCTTCTTCTTTGTTTTCTTCTTCTTGCTCCCTTGAATACGAAAACCCTAGGTACACCTCCAAGGCCTAAATTCATTAATTCAACTATTCAATACTCTTATCTGCATTTCAGAAGAAAATATCTTCTTTTTTCCCCCTGAGGATTACATTAATGCTGGTAATACATTAATTTTGCAGAATTCTTTCTTGTTGATATAGGAATAGATTTTTTTTCCTATATAGCAAGAGCTTTTTTGTCTCTAACTTGCTGTCTTGAACACATGTACCAGACATGTCTTAGATACTTATTTTTTCATGGTTTTTAAGGAATAGCCTAAGTTTCTGCTTTCTTTTCTTAATTCCTCCTTGTGTTTCACATATCATAGTTTATCAAAACACAATTCTCTTATGACGCTGTAATATATTTTCTTCTCTTTTTTACTTTATGAACTGATATTTGTAGCTTATGACTTTATAGTGGTTTCAACATTTAGTTTTGACATAACAGGTTTTAGTTAATCTGGGATTGATGGATTTTCATGCAGGTCTGGTCCTTAAGCTGCACCGGCCTGACCTGGCAGAGTTGCTTGTTCCCAGTTTTCCCGGGTCAACCTGACATACCTGTCTGGTTTTTGTACCTTTGATTTGGTTTACTAAGAGACTTTATAAAATGAGCTTAGTGGAAGGAGAGGTGTTGGGGATTACCTAATCCACAATCCTGGGATGAAATATTAATCAACAAAAAAAAATCAACCAAGAATACCATGAGAACACATGATTTACATGGAAAATCCCAAATCAGGGAAAACCCATGGAGCCCAAAAGTTTCACTATGCTGGAAGAAAATGTGCGCAAAGCGCTTACAGCCCTATTCGCCGAAAAGTACATATAAATGCCCCAAAGAATTTAGGATGGATGTTCAGAATATTTTCAAATGTAAATCAGGTGCAATTAGTCAAAGTGAGAACTTCAAATAAAGATTTTCCGCTAGTGGCACTCTGGTAAACAATTTGTTGCTCTTATGGCTATGTTACATGCCTGAGTGAATGACTGCCATCCCATAACTATGCTGTCGGAGAGACCCAAGTGGATGATCCTAAGTAACTATCTGGTGTATTGACCCTTATCTGGACCATATTTACGATCTGAAAAAAGTGAAAAAGTAAATGGCTAATATCATTGAGTGGTTATTTTTTCTCTCGGAATGTTGCACCTTGTGTCATGTCAATTGATTTTAACAGTTGTTCTTACATTTTACTGCACAGGTGCTTAGGTCTTAACCTTCAGTTATTAGATGGACCATTTAGTAAATTCATGATATTGATGTCTGGTAGAATGCCCTGCCAATTATTCTCTATTTCAATCATTGCAGGCATATATTTGTCAAGGTGATGCTTTCATGGCTATGGAAGAATTTCATGAGGCCAAGAAGTCGTACTCAATTGCTTTACAGATTGATCCCTCTGTTCGTCGTTCAAAATCTTTCAAGGTTTTATTTATTCATTTTTTAATTTCTTAATTTTCCTTTGAAACCATTGAATATTTGGATAAGTAAATTTTTGTTTAGTCTGCTTAGCATTTGCAATGAAAAAGAAGAGGAATGTGTGGCCATGACAGGAGAATGACAGAGGGACATTCAAAAGATCAGACCCAAATTTATGGAGGCCAAGAGCCAAACCAATGCAATCAGTATGAATTTCTCGTTTTTTCTCTTTGGATCTTTAGGCCAGTAGCCATAATGATCCAATTGGTGAGCATATTTCTTTTTTCCTTCTGGATCCAAAGGAATTCAAGATATTTGCTTGTTTGAGCACAAAATCAAGCAATTTTGGCCTAGGAGCTCTTCATATGCAGTTGTTGTTGAATGGTTCTCTTCTTTCACACACAAGCTTGTCTATGATATACACCTATTCCCATCATCACTTGACTTGAGTATTCCTCAAGAAAGGTTGGATAAGTGCACCAACAAAAGCAAGGTGACTTTGGTTTCATCACAGTAAAGAGGATGTCCTACTTTGGTCCTGCACCGCCACGAAACCATTTCTAAAAGGAAAGAATGAATCACTTGAGTGCACAAAGGCACTCCAATTTTGCTCTGTTATTTCCCTTTCGGAAACATTGGAACAAAAAAAGGAGCACACACCACTGTTTTGTCTACCTGGGATTTTGTAATTTGGACATGGTGCTCTTCCTATTTCTCTTTTTACCTTTTTAACCCTATAGAGTTGGGGGCATTGGAGATTTTGATAAAGCACAACTGCTGCTTATTCTTTTATAAGAATATAACACAATTGCCATATTCCTTAATCATTTCTGTGCAGGCTCGGATTGCCAAACTTCAGGAGAAACTCACTGCTGCAAATATGCCTGCTTAGCTTGAGTTCTCTGAACTAGAGGAATGTACCTTTAGTATATGAATAATCCAATACAATGGCAAGGATGTTTGCCGCAAGCTTTCTGCTGTTTTCAGGTTTAACGTTCTCTCATCAGGTTAAGTTTACCATCAATCATCTCAGTCTATCTGTTTCTCTGTTTATAGAGCTTGTACCAATCATGGATCCCCAATTTTCACTTCTGAAGAATTTAAAAATCCAAATGGAAGTTCTCTTGCTCCTTTTCAGATTGAAGATGGGTTATCCACTGAAAACTTTCAAGAAACCACTCTCCAATTATTTTCACTCTACTCATATTTGTTGTTTGGTTTTAATTAGTTTATTATCAGAATCAGAATATGTTACACATACTTGTCCCCAATTGGTGGGCCAATCTGTGTCACATGCTAGCAATCAGGCAATATTTGAAGTTGTGAAGCTTTTTAAGTTCGTGCTTATGTGGTACTCAACAAGGTGATCATATTTGAAATGATTTCAGCTCATAACTAATTTTTACAGAGATGTTATTGGAGGCACCAGTTCTAGAATTCTACATGAAGGTGGGGGTACCCAAAAAGTTCTATTGATAATCTGTTAGTTAAACCTTGGGAGATTACCGATGATGAACTTATTCTGGTCTAGATGATGAATGCCATAAAACAAGCTTAGGAGATTCTATGATGTCCGCTGCCTTATATACTTAAGAGGATTCACTGGTGCTGTAGCATCATTCTTGTTGGATAAGATAACTGGATGATTTGTAATCACAGAAGTAGAACTTAGAGTCAAGTTTGGAAAGTTATACTATGTACAGGGAACATGACCCCGAGGGACCTATTACTCTTGTTTGCACTACTTACACTGAGCAGCTGCAGGAAGCAATAAAAGAGATTCAAAGTTTCTATCCTTGTATCATGAACAGCTAAGAGTTTTATCATGGACTTCTTTGCCATATCAGAAAGGGACCTTCTATTCTCACAGATAGGTTGTTCGAGCTTCAATCACAATCCAGTACTCAAATGCTCTTTGCTCATTTCAGATCCGTTAGATTGCTCAGCATCAAGGATTGTTGAACCATGCTTCAAATAACATTTATGACTGTCAGTGTGTCTTCAGCTTCATATTAACAAGTTAGATGTATTCTTTGGAAGGTTACCAAACACAACATATATAGCCAAAGTAAATCGTCTACAGCTGTAAATCTCTCTGCAGTCCAAATGGTCATATCACAGCCACAAAAATGACTATGATTTGACTGAAATTTGATATTCAAATCTTGAAGGTATCAAATTAAAGTTACCTATGTGGCTGTGATAGGCCCGTTTGGACTGGTTGGTGATGTAGAGCTGTAGACTATTTCATCTCATTGATAGATATTGGAGGACTCAGAGAGACAACCCCAATCTAGATATGCGGACTGGCTTGCTCTAAGGCTATCAGATCTTGAACTAAAACCTTTTATGAAGCTCGTGATAATAATTTGATCTTGCTTTATTTTATGTGGAAGAATCGGTCGCCATGGTTTGTTTAATACATTAGAAAAATGATTCATTTCTGCATGCTTCAATCAAAGCCATTAATCGTTACCAAAAAAAAAAATCAAAGCCATTAATGGTCCTATTTCTGAATGTACATGGAAGATTAAACATGCTGTCTTGGAAACTAAAGCCCTTGCTAGCCGAATTTTTTCTCATTGACGTTTTATGTATGTCCTAGGTAGTTAATTTTAGGGAGCATAATATGGCCTCAAAAGGGCTAAATGATGCAAAGCTATCGCTGAGTTGTATTTGTCTGGCTTTGTATCCTTTTGGTTTTTTGTTTTGTTTTTTTTTTTTTTTTGTGTGTGGATAAAACTAGTGACTGATATATGATATAGTGAAATTCTGCCCAAAGGCAGCTACATCTGAGGTTATCCCAGGCACCAGCCAAGGAGGATTCATAACCCAACAATTTGGCCCCTTTAAGATCATGCCAAAATTAGCCAATCTATGGGCCACAGAGTTAACATACCGATTACAATGAACACAATTAACCTGATCAAAAGTTTTAAGTAAAGAGAAACAGTCATGAGTAAGACCACTTATAACCCATGGACTGTCATGAGTAGGATCAGATAAAAGTTTAAACTTCAAGTGAGTCACCCTCTACAATCAAATGATTTAGCCCCAACTCGAAGGCTGTAATAAGAGGTAGTCTGCCTGCCATACATTCCACCACCAATGGACTATCCACATACCTAGCGTGCAAAAAGGAACCCCTGCTATCATGAAAAACCACACCAGCCCTTGTAACCTGAAAAGAAGCACAAAAAGTCCCATCAAAATTCACTGTAACAAAATTATTCTTCAGAGGCCTCCAATAAAATTGATCTTTTGAATCCTCCATAGACAGAAAGGGATTCTAATAATCTTTGAGCACTTTCAACATCCTGAAAGCTAAAGAAGTGTTACAGAAATTAAAGCAAGTATTCTCATACATGGCCTTAGGTCGGGTTTTCTAGATATTCCATGAAACTATAGCAATAATGCACAAAATATCAATACGGATGGAATTAGGTAAGCATTTCATATCACACCAATATTTAATCTAATCAAAAAAATGAATTTCATTATTAACAGTTCTCAAGGATTGGGGGGAAGCGAACCAAATAGGGGCAACTCCCCAACACTTAATTAGACAGTGCATGATCGACTCTTTTACCTCTTTACGCAAGGGGCCAATGTCATGCACATAGATTTTCTTTTTCAATAGGTTTTCCTTTACACGTAAGGCCTTTTTACATGCATGCCACAAGAATTGTTTAACTTTTGGGGGGACTTTGAAACCCCGTAGTTTACTCCAATGAAAAGGGTTTTACAGGGGCTTAGAGATGAGGAGAGGGGGATGACACCAAATCATATGCAAACTTTACGGAGTCCATCTCAGCTTATCTTTGAGGGAAATTCTAGCGAGAGGAATTTTTTGAATAAGACACAATTGATCAAGAGAAATCCAATTTTTAATAGGCTATAAATTCCATTGTCTCAAAACTAGATCTATAATCCAAAGATCATTCTAGATATCGATCTTTGAGCCATTGTCTACTTTCCAAATGAAGCCTTTTGAAAGGGGCTCTCTACCCTTTAGAATGCTTTTCCAAGCCCAAGAACTATTATTCTTAAATTTAGTAGACATAAAGGAGCATCTAGGTGGTAGAGAGATTTTAGGAATTTAACCCGTAAGGCATTTGGATGGTTGAGGATTCTCCAAGCCTGCTTAGATAGAAGAGCGAGGTTAAACATGTGAAGGTCTCAAAACCCAAGACCCCCATCTTTCTTGCTTTTTGAAAATTTTCTCAATGCATCCAATTGATCTTGTTATCATTAACACCGTTCCTCTACCAAAAGTTCCTTTGAATGGAATTGATAGACTTGTATATGGTCTTAAGGAACAAGAAAGAATACATGGCATAGAAAGGGATAACAGTAATAATTGATTTCAGAAGAATTTCTTTACCATCTTAAGATAATAACTTACATTTTCAACCTTGGACTTTTAATCTAGCACGATCTTCTAAATAAGAAAAAAAAGAAATCTTGTCTCTTCTAATAGAAGATGAGAGAAGCCCATATAAGATCCTAAAGATTTGGACTGTTTGATCATAAGAATACATTGAATAATCCTCTTAAAATGCCGATTTATCTTCTGACTAAAAGATGATTTTAGATTTATCCTTATTAATAACTTGTCCCGAAGCATTCTTGAAATAGATTAAGTAGTCCACCTCTTTGGCATCAACTTTCGAGAAAATATAACTATCATTTGCAAAGAGAAAATGAGATCTGATAAGACTGGAGCGGTTGATTTTGATCCCACCAATCTTCCCCCGAATGCAAGAAGTAACAGCTTGTAAAGCTCCCTTCAGTGCAGCTAGCTAGTGTGTCGTAACTACGAGAAAGCTGCGTCAAGTAAGGGTGCAACCAATAACGTTTTCTTTTATCCATTTCAGCCAGTAAACAAACAATTAATCTCTGCAGAAAATTGTAGGCAAAAGAGATGAAATTTAAAGATTCTCACATAAAAATAAATAAAAAAAAACTATCTAGTAATTATGTGACCGAAGAGATGAGATATGGTACCTGAGTAAAGGAGAGATAGGCATATCTTTTGATAGAAACAGAGAGTTTCTCATCTTAACAATAGACGTTTCCTTGATATCAAGGCAGATTTTGGAACTCTTAAGAATCAATTCTCCTTTTTTTAAGCTCGCGAGCAGTAGCCAAACCTCTACTGCATAATACCCAATTAACGAAAAAAAGAATTAACCCATTTAAATATGCCAAAATTAGTGAAGATGGTAACCGTTTCTTTCTTATTCTATTTCAAAGAAAAGCAGGGACTAGGAGAAAAAAAAAAAAAAAAGAATTCAATAACGGTTTACTCCCCGACGTCAGGAAAATGTGATATAATTTAGAATAAGTTTTTAAAATTGAAAATATAATGAATGCATGCATTTTTTTAATAAGCTGTTATCTACTTGTTTTAAGTAGGGCCATTAAAACGTTATGTTATGATATAATTTAGAATAAGTTTTTAAAATTGAAAATATAATGAATGCATGCATTTTTTAATAATAATAAATAAATAAACAAACTAAAAAAATACCCACATTTGTAACGCCCATTATTCAGCGAACAATAGCCAAGACTGTTACTTTCATTATTTCGAACACTGTTGTAGGTTCACACTGTTCATGAACGATACTTATGTTTATGTAGTTGCTAATTTTTCCTGAACTTAGCTCCATTCCCTTTTGACTCCTCTTGATTGTTACTGTAGTATAAGGGTGATAATAATGGGTCAGGTCACACAATTTGGGAGACCTTCAACCACATCTCTATTATTTTAGAGATCAGGGTGGAAAAGGCTAGTTCCAGCCAGGAATATACCCGGCCGGTTAATCAGATTATTTGATGAGGTTGGGTTAAGTTTTAAAAGGCTTCAAGAGAAATGCTGAGCCAGACCTGCTCCTTGATCAGGTTGGGCTATGTCGAACTGGAATCCTGAAAGCCACATGGTCATTCAAGTGGTCTGAAATCCTCTGCGCCACAACCCCTGATGGGACACTCAGGAGGGGGAATCAAAAACCTCCAAAAAGTGAATTGATTCCCCCCCCCCAGTGTCCCATCAGGGGGGGGTGGCACAGACGATTTCAGCCCAGGGGATGATATCGTCTGCGACGCCCGAGGCATCCCCAAAATGTGAAATGATACCCTCCCTCTGTCTTGGCTAGAGGATATCGCCCCAGCTAAGTGTTCCCTGCCTCCGCCAATTCTTCTCAAATCTTTGCCCTAACCAAATGACTCATTCCAAGTCAATAGTGACTCTGCGATGTCACTGATTTCTTTTATAGAAAGGCATGCAAAGATGGGTATTATTCCGTGAACGTGCTGGGGTAGTGTTCTTACAGCTTGGCAATCAAAATTCAAGAAGCCATACTGACATTGTATAATTATTCTAATTGCACTGATTCTTGATCTAATCATTGTAGGAAGGTAGACCAGATTGTCCAGGGATTGTGCCCCGTACAATTGAGGCACTATTTAAGCAAGCGGTAGATAGCAGCCATTCATTTTTCTTTACTTTCAGTATGCTTGAAATTTACATGGGCAATCTCAGAGACTTGCTTATTCCTCAGATGACAAAACCAACAGATCCTATTATAAAAGGGTGAGTATGCAGTTTCCATCACCATCCAAAGCAGTACGCACATCCAAGTTTTTTGGGGGCAGATGGAGTAAACCTGTCAAGTAGGGCATATATTTCACTTTGTATACTTTGAAATTTATAAACCGGTCAGGTTCTGCATAGATACAAATTATCAACCAATACACATATATGTACATAAATAAGTAGCAAAGAAGTACATAGTCCTTAACCATGTAACTAAGACCTGTGTTTGTATCGTATGTGGACCCAAGATGTTTCAAAACCACATTTTTCAAAATATTTTTCTTTTCCAAATTTGCATAAAACATCACTGTTCTAAGCTAAAAACTTATTTTGGTTTATTTCATATTAGAAGGGAAGAGTTGTTAATATAATCTGGTAATCTATATCCACAGCCTTTCAATCCAAACAGATCCCATGGGCGGGATTGAGATTGACAACCTTGTGGCAGTCAGAGTGAGCGACTTCAATCAAGCTATAAGGCTATATAAATTAGGAAGTCGATTCAGATCAACTGCTTCTACAAATTCCAACTTGACTTCCAGCAGATCTCACTGGTAACTATATTTTTCCTAAAAGATGTTCTAGATCTTACTGATGGAAATGGGACTCAGATATATCAGCTTAGTTCAAGGGTGTCAGATAGCAGAGTTAGCTTTGGCCCCACAAACAAATGTTCTGTGATGAAAAAGTGTGTCTCTGTGATGAACTATAAAAGCTGACATGTGGTGTTTTGGGGGTTAAAAACATCCAAAAAAATTGCTCAGTTGAAAAAATAGGTGTCCACAAAGAGGCACCAAATATAAAAACACATCATGTGTCAATCTGTGGCACACCTACAGAGATTTTTTTATCACAGACAATCATTCTCCCAAGTAGAAAGATTAATTTACAAATCAAGATTGAGTTTTGAATATTGACTTCAAGAAAGTAAGACCAATCGATAAAAAATTTTCCTTTGTCTAACATCTCTGCTCAGAACAGCTTGATCCGCATGTCCTTGACTTGTTTTGATGCTCCTGAGAGGCAAAGGGAAACAAATAAAATATGGATGGTTGATTTGGGTGGAAGCGAGCGTGTGCTGAAGACAAAGGCATGGGGAAGAAGATTTGAAGAAGGAAAAGCCATTAATCTATCACTCTCTGCCCTTGGAGATGTCATAAGTGCACTCCAAAGAAGAAAACCCCATGTACCTTACAGGTAAGTACTCTTAAGAAACAGTGTTCAAACTTGTTGGTTGTCTTGAAATTCAGCCAAATGAACTCACTTTGATCAAGTTTCGAATACGAAGCCCAAACACCTGATCTTCATGGAACCGGATTGTGTTATGTTGACTTAAAAGAGTCAAGAAAAAAACTGAATATTAAATTTTCAGTAGACTAAAAGATATTTAACATTCATACAAAGAACAAAAACTTTTTGGTCAGTAAATGCATTAACATTATCAACTAGGTTTGGTGTCTTGCATGTAAGAGTATAATTGAGTTATTATTTCTTTACTTCTGACAGGAATAGCAAGCTGACCCAAGTTCTTAGGGATTCCCTAGGTATTAATGCTTCCCTTTATCTCAATTCCATGGTTTTTGTCATTTGTGGACTTCCTAGACAGCAAATTTATTAGTATCAATTTTGCTATATCTACTTAAGGAAATACTTGTTCCAAGATGGGAGGACAGGAACAAGCCCTCCTTCCAACTTGTACTGTACACGTGGCACAGCAAAGATACAGGGTGATTTGATCTTACCATTTATGGGTGCTACTTAGGAGATCACCCAGGAAAGATTGACCCTATTACATTCTTTTAAATGGATTGAAAAATATTGTGAATTTCCTACTCCAAAGAAAAGTCTACACATTCATTATTGACCTAAAATGTCCCAACATGCCCCCATCAGTCTGTGTGTGTGACATGAACAGCAGCCAGAAACAAGGATGGATTTTTATTGTCCATCAATGCAAGTATTCCTCTTAACATAAAGGTTGTACCTTCTTGTATACAGAGGAGGATTCCAAAAAAAAAGGCTTGTCCGTATCTTGTATCTTGTCCATCCTATGCAAGCATTCCTCTTAACATATATGTTGTACCTACTTGTATACAGGGGAGGATTCAAAAACCCTAATGCTTGTCCATGTTAGTCCGAAAGAAGAAGACTTGTGTGAGACCATATGCTCCTTGGGTTTCGCAACACGGGTGAAAAGCATTCATCTAGGGAATGGAGAATCAACTGTAAGTTATGGACTTCTTCTCAATGATTTACCCCAATTATCTATGCACCTAAACAGCACAAGATCGTTGAATAGGCAAAACTCTAGAAACAATAATGTGGATCTGGAAATATGTAGTCATGATTTAATTTTTTAATAATTGTAAATATAGGTAATTCATGAGCCACAGTTGAAAATCCACCTACAAGATATTGCGTGTGGGGTGCCAGTAAGGTCCTGGGCAATAGGCCCAGCGAAATGTTGATTGATTGGATAGTTAGGAGGACGCAAAATGTTGATTGATTGGATAATTAGGAGGACACATATTTGTATTTGGACAATATAGCCCATTCCAGAGGTGCTAGATTAAGTGGACATCACAAATGTTGGGCATGCTACTTCAACTGGTGGGTAGAGAAGAAAGCTTAACCATGCAGTCACTCCATTGTCCATCATCTTAATTTTAGATGGCTTTAAAACTGCATTAAACAATTATTTTTGGAACTGTATGCTTAAAAGAACTAACATCATAATATATCTTTTAAAACAACAGACAATCATTTGGGTACATCACATGTTGAGTTTGCAACCTAAAATAGAAATATTTGGCTTTTGTACTAGTAATTTAGTCTTCTGCACCCACCATACTAACCATTGAAATAAATTGCTGGAGAGCAGGAAGTACAGGCCAAGAAGGAAATCGCAAAGACCAAGCTGCTACAGAAGGTGAAGGAGCTTGAATCTGAGGGTCAAGGCGTTAGAAGAGAGATCAAGAAGTTAAATGAAAGGTTAGAACATCTTACAGGGGTGGTGCCATCACATGGAAAGCATTTGGAGGCCCTGCATTTATCTAACGAAGTGTCACAGTCTAACACTGAAATGGAGAAGCACAGTATCGAAGATGTTACAGCAACTTCCTCATCAAAGCTACCAAGATTTATGAGGCCAACCATTTGCAGTAGAAGAAAGTCTGGCACAGATCACCAAACTCCTGAGAATTCCCGAAAAAGAATTCCACTTCCTGGACGAAGGAGAAAATCTTCATCTGTTTGTACTGCGACTCCAAGATTGGGTTTTTCAGAATATGGTTCCGAATGCAGTACCTCCAGGACTAGCTGCTTGTTGAGTCTGAAAATGAAAAATAGCACAGATTATGAAACAGAATACAGTCATGATGCATCGGAGTGCGATATCAAAACAGTTGTTTTCCCAGAACAGGAAAAATCACTGAGGAGCTTGGGTCAACCAGCAGCTCACCTAACTCATAGAAATACTGACGAATATGGAAATAGGAAGGCAAATAAAATTGATTCTTTGAAATTCTTAGCAGTTGACAAATGGCTTCATCTACAGAAGAGTGAACCGAGAACTAGCACCTACACTCATCAGAATAAACGGGTATATTCAATTCCTGTCTCAGAGAAGACACGCAGGTGTGATGTGCAATATAAGGAGGAGGAATTACAACATGAGAAAGTGCATAATCATAATGTTACAAAGAAAAAGATCCTCAAAAATGATAATATCAAGAAATTGTCTGACATAGAGGCAATTGGGCAGCCCATCGCAGAAGCACTTATTGATAAAACAGAGAAATTTTTGGATGATTTTGTGATTGAAGACTCTGGTTGCAACTCCATTTCTCCATCTCATACCACTGATAACAAGGTAATGGAAGAAACGTGGGGTTTGTCAAATGGTTACACAATAAAGAACGATGGATGCAATACTTTTTCTCCACCTGATATGCAGTACAATAGATTCAAGCAGAACAAAGATTACAGCAGGGTAACTGGAACATCTACTAAGATGGTAGTAACAAGTGAGATACACAATTTGTCAGAGGGTTTCACATTCGAGTACAGTACGTGCAACCTCTTCTCTTCATCTGAAATGGAGAATAATTTAATTAACCTGAATGAAGAGTCCCATGATCCAGTCACGAAATCTGAACTAGAATCAGAAATTCAAAGGTGGCCTACAGATACTTCCATTGAAGCTATTGTTGGTCATAAGGTAATGATAGATCAAAAGATCCAAACAGAGGTTCTCTCACCAAATGGAAACATCAGCAAAGAAGACAGTACGAAGGAAGATTTGTGTGCCTCTCCTCAATACATTGAAGGTCTCACAAGATCTTGCTTAGACACAATGAGATCTCAAAGAGCTTTATTCAGGGACCTAAATGATGATTATCAAAAGGATCCTACAAAGCCCTTGACCGAAGCCCAACTAGCAATACATAATACAGGTAAAAAATAAAATTGATATATTTTTTTTTTCTGGTTACATTTACAGTTCTTTTATAAAAAAAAAAATGAATTGAATTGCGTTTTTGAAATATGGTTTACCAATAAAATAATCAAGTGTATTGGTTTTCATAAGTTAAGAGTAATTTGTTTGTATAATCTCACAATCAGTTCTTGTTTTTGGTCAGGGATATGTAAGTTGCTTGGACAGAAGGTTCAAACCTTATGTGCTAGTGTTCTTCTAGGATTGGGAGTTCAAAACTTAGGACTTGGGAATGACTTCTTCTATGGGCTGATGCTTTGAAGGAACTTCCATGGGACAAAAACATGAAGTCAGATCATTGGGCTTGCTATAGTGCCTTTATTGTATGTTTTACTTATTTATGTGGTTGAGCTGAGTTAATCTTTGACCAGCTCAACCCTAATAAATTGCTATGCTTCCAGCATGTACATCTATGTAAAGTTAAATTTAATACATGAAAGAAACAGGAACATCATGAAGCACACATTCAGCTAGACTACGCAGTAAATTTTAGGGGATTAAGAGAAAAGTTAAAGATAGACATAGACTAGGCAGTGGTTTTCTGAACCAATTGGCAGTAGATTAAAGTGATTATAAATGATCATTTCACCACGACAATGATTTAGGGACTATCAAGAGGAAGGATAAATCACAACGACAAGGATAACAAGTAATTGCAGGAATGAAATAGAATATGAGTGTAGGAGTGAGTCATAAAATTATGAGAAACCAATAGGAAACCATAAACAATTTTTTTATTTATAAATCAACTGAGCGACTACCATAGCAGCCACCTAAATAATGAAGTAGGGAGTGGGTTGAGAAATTTAAGGAAACTGGCTATAAGGATCATTGCAGCATTTTGCTATTAATAAAAGAGAATCAGAATCAAAGTTGAAAGTGATAGAAGTTGAGCAGAAAAAATAAAGAAAATAAATAGAAATAGAAGGATGAGGGAAAGGATAATCTTAATTCAGCCGGTACCACTGGACTTAGCACCTAGAACTCAAGAGAGAGAAAGATTTGGAGTCTACATCTACAACAAATTGATAAGCCCAAGCTTAAACTATCATCTCTAAACAATTCTTCTTTACACCGGTCCATTTCCTCCATATTTATAAACTAAATTCAAAACTCTTAATTACAAATAAAATTCTAAAATAGATAATTCTATCACGAAGTTATAGCTTCTCAGTTATTTTAACCATAACGTTGCCAAATCACATCAGATATGTAAGATCATGGACTCATTGGAAGGGTAACCAAACTATCTTTCAAATGACACCAAATCAAACCAAATGAAGTTTAGTCCCAGAAAATAAGGCCTAAAGAAAAGTAACAAAAATATGACTTTCACTTTCCTAAAAATTATTATACTACATATAAGACTCCTAAAACAACTTATGCAGACCACAACTAATGTGGAATAAACATATACTAGTCTAAATTAACACCCAAATAAAATTTTAAAAGCCAAAATACCCATATGATAACCATGTGAGAGATTTTAAATACCTCAAATATAAAAGAAATCTAACTGAACTACTCCAGCCACGAGCATAAATAATCCC
Organism: Platanus orientalis; assembly: GCA_025762735.1. Classification (NCBI taxonomy): domain Eukaryota; kingdom Viridiplantae; phylum Streptophyta; class Magnoliopsida; order Proteales; family Platanaceae; genus Platanus; species Platanus orientalis. Next base: position 424,747 of record JAOXJP010000016.1, on the reverse strand, counting down.
TTGGATTAGCTTGCTGGAATTAGCTTGCTGCTTTAGGAAACGTTAAGGACCTTCCTGTGGTGTCCACTTGGAAGTCAAATACTCTGAGAATTTTCTTTTCTGACTTTCTCTTATTCCTATCAAACAGATGTTATAATATATATCACAACCACAGGGGCTATAAATCATTAATGTAAAGAAATTCTTCACACTACCAATTACCCAGAAAAACAGTGGAAGCAACAGAACTGCTGGATATAAGAAACAATGTGTGTGTGAAGGTTATTGAACATGTTGAATCTAAACAAAATTACCTGCATGTTGCAGTCACATAATTTTGATGAATTAAGGAACTTTGACGGATTAAAGATTCACCACTTGCATGACATCTCCAAAACAGTAGATACACACCAAGAGATCAAGCAAAGTCTTGTTTTCAGATCTTATAGCAGGGAAATGGCCCCACAACGCCTGACCAGTTTACTGGTTGTTAGTTTTATTTGCTTACTCCATCAGTAGCTATTAATCCAGTTAGGAGGCACCATTTTCTCAATGACAGATAGATTTTACAAAATTCAAAGTGCAACACTTGTAGCATTTTCCATAGAGTTTGACAGCTGGCCACTTGGCATTATTCCTTTCAAAGTGAATTCAAAGTTAGGTGAAAGAAAGATCATGCACGAGTAAGACTAGAACTGTTTTGTCATTCCTTGTCATATTCAAGCAGCCCCTCATATTCCTTTGGGACATATCCCGCTGTCTTTAACTGCCAATTGATCTCATACAGAACTTCATATATCCTCTAAGACTGTGGATGTGATTTATCTCCTACAATGAACTCATGAACTCTGTTATTCACTTCAATAGAACTTCCTCCCGGCATCTTCTTCACCCCTTTATCTCTCATCTCCTTCCTCACCATCCCAACTTCACGCCACCTCCCAAGAGCTGCATATATATTGGAAAGAAGTGTGTAGTTTCCACTGTTATGGGGCTCTACTTCAATGAGATGCCTCAAAGCACCCTCCCCAAGCTCAAGATCGCCATGGATTCTAGAAGCTGCCAAAAGAGACCCCCATATAGCTCCATTTGCTTCAAATGGCATCTCCTTGACTAGTTCCTGTGCCTCTTGGAGGTAACCAGCACGCCCGAGAAGATCAACCATACACCCATAATGCTCAATCTTTGGTGTGATCTTGTAACATGATCTCATTTGGTTGAAATACCAGCGACCTGTGTCAACCAATCCAACATGGCTACAAGCAGATAGGATGGCAATAAAAGTGACTTCATTCGGCCTTATTCCAGCTTTTTCCATGCGAGAGAACATTTCAAGGGCTTCTCTGCCAAGCCCATGTAGAGCCAACCCAGCTATCATTGTTGTCCAAGTTATAACACTTCTATGCTTCATCTTCTCAAAAATTTCCAGTGCCTTACCTATGTTTCCCGATTTAGCATACATGTCAATGAGGGAATTGCTAAGGGGTACTATCTTATATAATCCATGTTTATCTATATAGTTATGGATCCATTCCCCTAACTCGAGAGCACCCAAATGAGCGCAGGCCGAGAGGGCAGCCAACATGGCAATTTCATCCGGTTCTACCTCCTCGAGTTGCATTCTCCGGAAGATTGCTATTGCCTCATTTGGTCGGTTCATCTGAGCATAACCTGCAATAACTGCTGTCCACGAGATCACATTTCTCTCGGGCATTCTCTCAAACAGTACTTGTGCATTGTCCACGTCGCCAACCTTGGCATAGCCAGAGACCATAGCATTCCACGAGACCACGTCTCTGAGATGCATCGCATCGAATAGCCTCCGCGCATCAGAAATAATCCCACAAGCTGAATACATCTGAATCAGACCCGTCACCACATGAACATCAAAATCCAACCCAGTTCGGATTGTCTGACCATGGATCTCTTTCCCTGCTTCAATTGCGGATAAATGAACTACAGCCTTCAATGCAAAGGGAAAAGAGTAAGTGTCGGGTCGAAAACCCATGAGCTGAATTCTATTATACAGAACAATAGCCTCTTTTGCGAGGTCTGTTTGAGAGAGACCTTTAATCATGGTGTTGTAGAGATATATATCTGGTTGGGATTTGAGGGTGAAGACCGAGTACCCATAATCTGTGAAACCCAAGGCCGAACAGGTATCGATGAATTTGCTGAGGAGAAGATTCTTCTGATCGAGCCCTCTTGGAACCATGAATCCATGAGTTTGAATTATGTGTTTGAAGTTGGAGCAATGGTTTAGCAAGCAAAGGAGATCTGGTGGGCCTATGGATGTATGAAGTTTATCATTGAAAGAAGAAGATAACCGCTGAGAGACAGATCGGAGCATTGCCTTCTTAGAGTGGGTCAAGGCAAAAGCATCGTGGAGCTTTCATGAATCTTCTCCTTCGAGAATGTAGAGAATTTTTCAACTTTTCAGTAGCTGTTTAGTTTTATGATTTGATAGAGCACCAAAAAAAATATGCAAGGTCCCTCTGCCTTGACCTCGTGCGTCGCAGAGGATAGCAGGCCTGGTAAACTGGGCTCAAACGGCGTGAAATCATCTGCGACACCCTTTCTGATGGGACACTCAGGGGAATCAAAAATCCCCAAAAACTGAATTGATTCCTCCCTTGAGTGTCCCATCAGGGGGTGTCGTAGATGATATCAGCCCGGCTGTTCACGTTAATATTCAAAATGTCGATTAGTCGGAGGAGTATCCTCTGCGCCACCCCGCTTGTGCGACTTCATGAACTGAGACACAGGAGAAGTATCATTTCACTTTTGGGGGGTGACGTGACATCTCCAAAAAGTGAAATGATACCCCCTTGTGTCTCAGCTCACGAAGTCGCACAAGAGGGGCGGCGCAGAGGATATGAGGCCCAATTGGTCTGTTCGTCGACAAATGCTGATGAGATAATATGTGAAAAATAGTGAAATAATTGGGGGGAAAAAAGGAAAAGGGAATGAGAGAGCCACAGACAAGTCAACACGAGTAAACCGTTTCTCCTCTTAGGTATCCTTAGTTGCTTGGAAGATATACAACCAATGTGTTATATTCCATTCTAATATCTATGAATCATAACCTACTTCTCCAGTCAAAGCTATGGATGACACTAATAAAGAATTCATTGGGATCTAAAATGTTGGTAATCCTGATGTTGATAGGTGTTGGGTAAGTCTAACCCAATCAAGAGAAAAATCAGACCTGTTTATGAGTGAAGGTGAGCAATTTTTTATCTAAATTTTTTATTTGGTTTGGGATCTGATCTTACCCCTCAGAGAATAGGGTTTTGGGGGTTTACATCTAAGGTTTCTTGGGTTTTGTGCCACCACATTGTTCATTATAATTTATGTTTCAATAATATTTAAATTTCTCTTGCCATTTTTATACAAGGACATAGGCTTCAAACAGAACCATGTAAATCATCTTGTTATTTGTGATTACTGTTTTCACTGTTTTTTTTTTCTTTCTTTTTTTCTTTTTCTGTTTTCCCTCTTTTGTTGCATACGAACTCCAAATCTAGGCTTCCACACAATAATAGACATCAAACAAGCAACTCCAAATCTATGCTTCCACACAATAATAAACATCAAACAAGCAAATGAACCAAAATTTCAAAATATTAGTTAAAGACATAACAAATAAAAAACTAATAATAATAATAATAAGTTGTTGAATCAAAATACTAAAGTTGTTGCTTGTAACAATAACGCATTCACATCATGGCAGATAACTTCAAATATGCTAGATTCGTAAACCTAGAAGTCTTGTCTATTTTAAGATGGTATGTCTAAAATGATATTTGAACTTGAAGAGCATACATCTTTTAGCAAATTTGAGGATAGTTGACTACAGCAAAAGGTTGGCATGTTATGTTCTTTGACTCCCTTGCTTTATTACTGCTACAATTTGCCACATGGACCTGTTTTATGTTTCTTAAAATCTAGCACTAAGTTTATATTGTTAGAATATGTATGTATTTTTATTAGTTATGTATCACAGTAATCCATAACTAATAATAACACGATCAAAACAATATGATTCTTGAAACACAATGTGTACTAAAGTTTCTCTTAATATGTGTATTATCAAGGTACTAATAGTGTCATATGAGATAGGAAATTCGTCACAGTACAACAATACAAACTGGTCAGTTTATAAGAATTGTAGCAACTCACTTAATATATTTATATATATAAATTCGGTTACAGGAATTTGCAATCCAAGACCAAATATGTTCTACAGTAATTTGCAAAGTAAAAAAAGTAATGGAAAAACTTATTGATTTGTATATAGATACGTGTAACAAGTTGGTCTTGAAATGATATTCGTCGGCCTCTCAATGGTACGGTAGGTGTTGCTTGACGATCGCCTCTAGGAATACCAACAACTCTAGCAATATCCTGTACAGGTAAGTTGAGAGTAATTTGAACAGCCCAATCTAATCTCCGGTGCCAATGGTAAAACATATGTAAAACTCAATTAAAAATTCAACAAAAAACAATGAAGATCTAGAGAAGATCACTGGTTCGAATTAAACTCTTTTGTACATCATTCTCTCTTATCTTCCTATTCTATTATAGAAGATGGTGAATCGGTTATATAAATACTTTCCAACATGAGTTAGGTTTTTTAGAAAAGTATTAAATGCGCAATTAAATCCAAACCCGTATAGAAAATTATAATGTGTCATTTACATATCACCTTATATTAGAAAATGCAAATAAGGAATTAATGTTTGGTTCAGTGCACACATGTGATGCAAACATTATCAACCCATTATCCCTTAAGGTCTTCCATTTACTTATAAAGTGAGGTTTGAAGTCCTCTATTTCCAACGTAAAACTAAACTTTTCAGTCCTCTATTTCCAATGTAAAACTAAACTTTTCAAGAGACGAAAACAAGTGGTTGGTTGGTTTTTTAGTTTATGAGGGGACCACCAAAAATTCAAAAGAAAGTACATTTTAATTCAAATATTTGTCATCAATCATTACTTTAGAAAGGGCTTAAGTGAACTAGGAGGGCCTGTTCAACTTACATAATTAATCAACCGATTTGAAGATTATATTTTGAATCTTTAATAACCACAATTGCAACATATATTAGTTTCCAAACTAAAGGAAAAAAAACAAGCTAGATGAAGTATCTAACTTTCCTTCTTGAGTTTGTTGAAAAATCTTATAAACAAACTTACATGATCCCAATATATAAATAAACTCATTCATAAAAATTTGTGGAGTTAGACTGCATTCTATGACAAAAAGAAATGCTTTGGGCTCAGAAATCAAGAATTTCTTAGTTGAAAGGGGAGGATTGAAACACTCGATTTTTTCATATGTCCACATCAAGGAGGAGGCAAGCAAGCAGAATTGTCAAGCTCCAAATCCAAGATGAATGGATGTCTAATCCCATAATAATTTCTGAAACCTTTAATCAGTATTATGCCTCAGTTTACCAATCTATAAATCCAGCTCTTAGCCAGATTCAAGATTCTATTCATCCTATGTCAAATTATCTTAGCCCAAGTGGTAAAGCAATCTAGAGATGAAATTTTTAGATGAAGAGATAAAATCTACTCTTTTGTAAATGAACCCGCTCAAATCTCCTAGTCCTGATGGATTTCAGGTGGGTTTTTTTAAGAGGTATTGGCATTAGGTGGGCCATGACATCATCCAAATGGTTATAGATTTTCTCTCCTTCAAATTTAGTCTTGAAATAATTAATTGGACATTCATAGCTTTGATCCCCAAAGTTCTAAACCCTTCTAAGGTAGACTAGTTCAAACCGATTAGTCTCTGCAATGGGGTTTACAAAACCATTGCCAAAGTCTTAGCAAAATAGACTTAAGAAAGTTCTCACTGGGCTCATATCATGAAATCAGAGTGCCTTTGTAGCAGGATGGTCAATATCAAACAATATTCTCATTGTTCATGAGTTGCTACATCAGATGCAAAGAAATACATCTAAGAAGCAGTACATGGCTATTAAGTTGTATACGAGCAAAGCATTGACCGTATTGAATGGGGCTTCTTGATAGAAGTTTTGGAAAAAAAAAAAGCTTTGGTTCTTGATGGTGCAGATGGATTTGAGAGTGTGTTACTACTGTCTCTTATCAAATATCTATCAATGGTAGCCCGGGAATGAGGATTTTTCCTCAGCACGGATTGAGACAAGGAGATCCCCCATCCCCATATCTTTTCATTCTGTGCATGGAAGCTTTCACTCAAGTTATTGGCCAAGGTGAGGAGAGTAACATGATCTCAAGCATACAAATTAGAAGATTAAGTCCTTCTGTCTCGCATTTATTCGTTGTTGATTACTATTTCCTTTTATGTCACTCATCTGCTACTAATGTTGTCTTCCTCCAATAGCTCCTCACTCAATTTCATGCTGCTTCAGATCAACTTCTAAATTTAGAAAAAAATCAAAAATAGTGTTCTACAAGCAAACACCGTATGCATCTTGCCAACAGATTAAAATAGAATTTGGTGTCCTAGAAGTGGCCAACTCAAAGAGATATCTAGGGCTACCAGCAATCATTAGGAGACATAAAACTAGCCTATTTGGGTTTATTGAGGAGCAAATTGTTGGGAGACTGTCAGCTTGGAAATCCTAAATGTTATCCCCAGTTGAAAATGAAGTAATGCTAAAAGTTGTAGTTGGCTCTTTCCCAAATTATGTAATGGCTTGCTTTATGATTCCTAAACATATTTGTCAATTGATTGACAAAAGACGGAGGGGTTTCTGGTGGAGTCAAGTGGGTGATGAAAGGTAGGGGTGGTAATCATTGACACGACCCATGAACCCAACATAAAATAAGCAGGTTAGGGTTGACTGTAAACATGTTTCGGGTCAAAGTGGGTCGACCCACTTTGACACGATTAATAACTAGGTTGGGTTCGAGTTGAGCCATATAGTCGTATACCCTTATCTTGACACAACATGAACCCGCAAACCCGACACGAGATAAGCAGGTTAAGGTTGACTGTAAACATGTTTATGGTTAAAGCGGGTTGACACTGCCTTGACATGATTAATAAATGGGTTGAGTGCAGGTTGAGCCATATAGTCATTGTAGGCCTCGGATTTTGCATGATAGGTGGACCTCTTAAAAAAGGGATCCACTCATCATAGGCCTAACCCACGATGACAATGAATCATCACAACAATTTTTTAAATGTGACTAGACATCTATGTTTGGAAAACAAAATAATTTTATTTTAAAATTCTTTTGAAATGTCTGACTCCATTTTAAATTGGTTAAGTCAGGGATTCTAGGTAAGTGGTTCGATTATAAACCGGGGAAGGTGTTAGGCACCCTGATCCATCGGCATATGCGATTACCTACTTAGATCGGTTCAAACTTATGGTCGGATTTCTCTATGTAATGTGTGCATGTGTATGTTTTATTTTAAAGAAACATGTCATGCATGTGCAAGTATTTTACCCTAACTAACTAGTACACGTGTGTAGAGTGTATATAAAAGTAATTTTATTATTTACCAAGTTATCTATTTATATGTTATCTAACAAAAATAAATAAATTCGAATGCGTACCTGGAGCCGCTCTTCCTCATAGCTAAATAAAAAAATGACATATATATATACAAAACACAACTTAACATTCATGAAGCATGTAATCACAAACATAATTAAAAATAAATATATAAGATAAAAGAAAGATAAATAAAATAGATTCAATTTTTATGACAACGGTATCTAAGACACAAAATAATAATAATAATAACAATAAAAGAATTAAATAAAAGCTAAATAAAAATAAGAATGGATTGGGATGATTGATCGTGATGACTTCAAGAAACTTGTTTATCATAAAAATAAATCAATTCAAAATAAAATAAAATGTAGAACAAACAAAATAACTAATTAATTAGAAATAATAAATATGAATAAAAATATCTAAATAAAATTAAAAGAATGAATGACATAGAATGATTGAATGCAATAATTTCAAGAAAATTATAAAATAAATTAAGTCAAAAATAAAATAAAATATAGAGTCAACATTGCAAATAAAATGACTAGCTAATAAATATAAAAAAAATAAAGAAAATTATGTAAAATAATAATAAAAATAAAAATAAAATTAATTGTCTAGAATGGAAGAAGGTGTTGGCCTAAAGAAGATATTTATAAAAAGATAAAGAACAAGATATAAAAAAACAAAATAAAATTTGAAATCTATATTACAAACAAAATTAGTAATTAATAAACATTAACTAAGATTATAAAAAAAATCTATACATACAAGTATCCAACATTAATTAATGAATTTTTTTAAAGCAAAAAAAAAAAAATAATAATCTACAAAAATGAGCTATTGTACAAAAGATTTATGAAAATAAAATAAAAAAATTAAATGAAAACACATAGATAATGTAAAATGAATTAAAACATTACAGCATTTATACAAAAATATGAAAGAATTATAAGAACAAGAAGGGGGGGATCATACCTCTAGGATGTTACACTTGTGAATGATTGTTCTTCCTTTAATTGGGTAGCATATCTTTATAAGCTCTTCTTAACACTGGAATTAAATAGACAACAATGGAGATAATAGCATGTTTAGGAGAGAGAGAGAGAGAAATACCTTATTAGGAATTTTGGGGGGATTTTTTTGTCTTCTATGAAAAAGGGGTGATCTCCTATTTATAGGATTTTAGTGGGCTTTCATCTAAAGAAAGAGGAGTAAATGGGGGAGTGTATTGGACCAAAAGAATAATGATTGAAGGATTGGAATGAGATGACTGGCTAGTTTTAGAAAGGGAGAGTTGGTGGGCCAAAATTGACATGATCTTCGTCTAAGTGGCAATGACATGTCAATTAAAAATGAAAGAATGAGTGATTAGAAATCCAAAAGTAAAATAAAAGTGTGTCTAAGTGTCCTTGACACATGTAGGATTTCATCTAAATAAGTGAGAATGAATGGGAGAATGTGTTGGACCAAAAGAGAAATGATTGGAGGATTGGAATAAGGTGATTATGTAGTTTTAGGAAGGGAGAATTGGTGAGCTAAAATTGGCATCATCTTTGTTTAAGTGACAAAGACATGTCAATTAAAAATGGAATGATAAGTGATTAAGAATCCAAAAGTGGAATGAGAGTATGTCTAAGTGTGTTTGACACATGTAAGACATGTAGTATAAATCAAAAAGAGTAATGTGATATAGATTTAGGTGTGTTCGACTCATGCCAAGTATATAACTTGTCAATTTAAGATGTTTGTGTATAGGTTTGGACTTAAGCTAAAACATGAGGTATTTGTGTATAGGTTTTAGGCTAGACTTAAGGGGTGTTTGAACACATGTTTTAGGTTGGGCTAAAGGAGTGCTTGGTCATAGGGTTTTGGTTAGGCCAAATGGATATTGATGGGTTATGTTTACATAAAAAATATGGAGGATTAAGGAAGTAGCAACACATGTCAAGAAAAATAGGATTTTAATTCGACATATCACAATACATTATAATATGGTGTACCCATATGAAATCTTGTTGTCTAAGAAAGAAAATTTTGATAATTGTCTACCAAGATTAAATTGATGGTACTGATCATCATGGTGGGATCCAATTTTTATTTAGGATCTCAAACTACTATATCGATGGTCAGAATTTGACATGGTACGATAAAAGGCTTAGGAATAGACTTTGAAGGTCATGTCCAATACCCTAAGGTTTTGAGACATGTTGAATCCATCTATAGTATCTGATTTATCATTCAATATGTATTCTAGTCAGATTTTGAAAGATTTCAAATTTATGGTTGAGATTCACCAAAGCTTGATACAATGGATTTTGATTATCAAACACTCTATTTCAAGGTATTGGGACATTCCGAACGCATTTGTGATTCATGATTGATAATCCGATATTCATAGGATGAAATTCAGTAATCCACTTTTGATGAGGTATAAAATCATAATTTTTAAAGTAACGGTAACCGAACTTAAGACAATCATTTAGAAAATTATGAGATTAAGAAGAATGATAGGAAGATGAAGAAAGTGGATCCAACTAAAATCTTAGGAAAAAATCAAGGGTCCAGAGTGAAAAATTAGAAAAGAACGGGGATGACCCAAAAATGGGAATTAGTGCTACCTAAAGTCAATTGTAGAGAGTTAGTGTTGCTTAAGGTCAATTCTAGAGAGTTAGTACTGTCTAAGGTCAATTCTAGAGAATTAGTGTTGTCCATCAAAAGAAACCTTTGGACCCTATACCAAAATAGGTGCTGACAGAGGGGAACAAAATCAATGGCAGTTAGGGTAACAATTGACTTCCAATTGTTGCAACTACGTTTTTCTAGGATTAGTTTTACATTACATCTACAAATTATCAAATTGGATAATGGGAGAATGGTAGGAATCAAAGGTGGGGAATAGTTATGCACAACTAAGAGAACACCCATTGTCTGCCTTCAACATTGCTTAGTGTTTTCAAAGTCTTTTTACCACCTTCCTCTAATACACATCATTGAAAATTAAATTCCATTTATATAGAAAGTAAAACTTTTGTTTTACCTCTTTTATTTATTATATATACTCTATATCGATTCATTAATGATAACAAGTTTTTGCTTGAATCAACTAATTGCCACTTTTATAAAGAGGTTTTCTTTATTCTTTTTTTAAGCCCATATGATTTATTGCTCTTAATGCTTCTATCAAGCTAAGTTTAAGTTTTTAAATGCAATTTATTTATTTTATTATTAATCTTATTAGTTTTTTACTTAACAAAAACTATCGAGCCACAAATTTGATATACATATATAAACCACCTTACTCGTGCAAATTCGCATGGATTCATGACTAGTATTTTTGTAAGGACATTAGTAACATGCTTTCAAGAGACACACTAAATACACCTTTAAATAATATAACATAGACATGTAGTCTCACATAAACCAATATAGGAATAATAAAAAGCATCTCAAAGTTTGTTTGGTAAAATCATTGCTTTTGTTAATTCTATTTTGACCCACCATAAAATGAGGAAAGTATCATGAGATGCTTCACCCACCTTTTTATTGGGTTTTTCTTTGATAGGGCCATTTAGGCTTTTAGGTAACTGCATCACAAGTGGGAGCACATCATTGGTGGGGAGGCAACCAACATTACAAAAAAACGGAATGTTGCTAGGGGGATTCACCCCTATCCTCTCTCTTAAGAGGCCATGGTGCAGCCACCCATACTACGGGGCATTAGTTAATGTAGGGAGTACTATCATAAAGAACATATAGGATTTGAACCCTACTCAAGATTTGACCTCAAACATGTGCCTTTAGCCTCAAGGGATCCTCTCTTATAGGTAATGTTAGTTTTATTGTGATGGGAATAGAACAACAATGGAATAAAATAATAAAAATAATATTTTTTTATTCAATTGCGCATGAGGATCAGTTATAGAACACAATCCAGTCGCCAAAAATAATTTAGCTACGGATCTAGGTGCAGTCATGGATGACCATTTCAGTTATGATAAGTGATTTTAGTTGCAATTCACCCTTTCAATCAAGACATATGAGTCTGGTCATGATTTTCTATTTTTTAGTGATCATTGTCTTTTTCAGTTTTGTGATTGAGTTAACCAATTCATCCGAACATGAAAGGTGTTGTTATCATGTTTCTTGAAGATAATCAAGGCTTTACAATATCATGCAAGGGATTATAGCCAAGCTAACTCTAAGATACAATCTAGCTCAGATAGATCCCTTGTCTCTCTATGGATTTGTACTTTTTGGTAGAAATGAGTGAAACATTGTTATGTTTTTAAAGCCCATAATTCTTAAGGTTTAGTTTTGTAGAAAATCTTCAAATATAATAACACTGAAAAATGGTTTTCTCAAACATAAATCACTTAAGAGATCAATGTGATTTCTATCAAGGAAAATACCGGATCTCAAGAAGATGATACTTAGTTGAATCAGGTCATCTCTCTCAATAGAGAGTGTGGATTCAAAAGTGCCTTGATTCAAGAACTCACGGTTGTGCTCCTCTCAAGGAAAAGAGTCGAGTTAAATAACCGAATAAGAAGAAAAAAAGAAAGAGATGGAGAGAGATAAAGAAAACGAAGTGCAAAAAGAATAATGCTTTTTTTTTCTTCGCTATTAGAGATAGTCTCTGGGAATCACACAAAATCAATTGTTTCAATCTCTTTCTTCTTCCTATTCTTTTGTCTGAAAAACCCTAATCATACATAAACTCTCACGATCATCCATATTTATAGAGAGAAAGTTGTGGGGAGCAACTGCTACGTTATATTTATTTAAAGGTGTATTTTGTCAGGTAGGGAGTGGTTAGTCGCTATTCATGTTCCTTGCGATTTGTGGACTCTTGTTTTCTTATCTGGAAACAGGCAATCACTGGCCTAAAAAATTTGAAAAATTTTCAGCAGGTAGATTAATCTGCCTGTGCAAGAGATGGGGTACATACCCCCACAAAAGTGAATTTTCACTTTTTTGGAGTAAGTTTCCATTAATAAATCAGTGTAGGAGAGGATTTTTTTTCCCACCCACAACACAAGACAAACAGGTGATTATATACTTTACCCACTCATATTAATTAAGCTAAAGACCTAACAAGTGCGTTGTTCCAACATCGTAAGGTAATTATGTCTTGAAAGTTGAAAAAGATGATGGGAAAATTAAGGGCAGTGTTGCATTCAAAGGTAAAGATTAGGCCATGTTTGGGAACCATTCTCTGATTCTCTTCTAGAATTTCGAAAATGGATTCTAAAGAATTTTCATTTTTTGGAGCTATTCCCTAACTAGATGAATGTTTGGTAACATTTAGTCTATAATCCATTTTTTATATATTTTGAAGCAGGATGTTGTTTGGCAATGACATGCAAAAAAATTCATTTTTTCCAGATTGATACAAGAATTTGACATATTGTTAAATATGTAGAACTAATAATCCATTAAAAAAA
>JAOXJP010000016.1:378574-392792 GCA_025762735.1 Platanus orientalis | reverse complement strand
CGGCGCTGATGTGCCTGCTGCCTGACAAGGAGCAGTGGTTAGCATTCGTTAAGGTGAGCATTTTTTATCCATTCACATGACTGGTTGGATGTAGGGCTGGCAATGGTCTCTCTCTCTCTCTCTCTCTCTTTTATATGGGAACCATATCCCCTGTACCACTCGTATACCCTGTACAACCATATCCTTTCTCGGGTTGGCCTCTAACCCTACCATGTTAAAAATTCAAGTTGTCTAATCAAACTTAATAAAAAAAATGGCGTGTTGAACCTGACCCAAATTATGCCATTGCCCAATTCTGTACTTTAGATTAAACAAAGTATCGCCCAAGCTTATAGATGGGACAGTTTGGCCCAATCCTGGAACACCTCTAATTTTTACCCCCTTTGACTAAGTTGGTCGGGTGATAGCCTGCCTGCAGATTCGTCTCGTTCCCATGGTTTGATCTTCCCAGTAAAACGCAGTGTGTTTGAATTCTAATCTCGCTCTTACGTGGGAAGGGGGACCACCCTATAAGCTTCAATATTTAATTTTTCTTTTTAGGCTTGGGTATTTTAAGGTTGATATCCTCTGCGTGAAGATTTACACCGGGTGAAGATTTACACCGGGCTTGGAACCACCATTCATGGGGCCGCAGGTGCAGGCAGGTATTGACAAAGTGTATGGGGCTTGCCTACACCTAGAGCCCCATGAATGGTGGCTCCAAGCCCAATGCAAATCTTTACATTACAGAAGATATCACCCCGTATTTTAATTCCAGATTTTTCACAAAGGGAATGAGTTCTCAGCTGATTGTTAGTGTAGGGTGGCAATTGTTACATGATATGCTGGTTTGATAAAGGATTTTCATTTTTTTTAATCAAAATGAGAATTTAATCCTTGTTGTGTAGAAACCTAGATTTAGATTGTATGCAACAATTAATAGAAGAAGAAATTAATGCAAACAATAAACACAAGATATGATTTAACTTAGTTCGGCTTAAAGCTTATGTCTACGGACAAAGACAATCAAGAGAGCTTTTACTATGTAAAACAAGAGATTACAAGAGTTTTTCCGTTGCCTCCTCTCTTTTACAAACCCTTTTACGTTCCAAGAGAATAAACCTTAAGCTAAAAACCCACTTAGCAATTACAAGAGAAGAGTCACTTTTTCCTCCACACGCTAAAACCTTTAAACAAGGGTTTAAAACCCTAAGTATCCAAACCAAACTTGTCATTTTGGCAAGTTCCGTATAAAGGCACAACACGGCTCTTGTGAAGAGCCATGTCAATTAAAGACATCGCCTTAACAAATCTTCACATTTGCTTTAATTCTACTAAGCTTACATAGTACCAGAAACTCTACTCCCATCTTTTCCACACAACCCCAAAGGATAACTCTGAATATTGTGAACACCTGCATCTTTAACAAGACACAGAACCTGTAACATGTGTATCACACTTCATCTTGACTCACATTCTGAAACCACCTAGAGAAACCTGCACTTGTCATTCTTAGTGAACTCTGTGTCATATGTACCTGGAACGCACCTTCACCTCGAACCTGAATCGCAACTTGCTTGTTATCACTACAAACAACCATTGGCCTTCAAAAAACACCGCTACACATACCATCGAATCAATTTGGTCATGAAACCATCCTACATGATCATAACACGGCCAATGCACATGTGCAGTTGTCTCAAGCCGATTCATCTAGTCAACTCTAGAGAGGGACCTCGATCCGTCTTCTCCAATCACAGGAACCTCCTCACCATCATCTGCTGTCTAGAAACTTGCATGACCTCTCTTTGCTACATCTACAAAAGAGACTCTACACCAACGTTGGTTATTCTGTACACCCCATTTCCAATTACCTGTCGAGGTCAAAGGAACACCTCCAATCACCGTATTCCCCATCAGACGATACAAATCATCATCACACTTTTCTCCCTTCATCAAGACCAAACAACCACATATGATTTTCATGGCTTTACTTGCAGCTGAATACCTGTAACCTTTGGAGTCAAATTGGCCTAAATATATTAAATTTTTCCGCATCTTTGGGACATATGCCACACCACCCAAAGTATGAACCATTCTATCAAACATCTTGATCTTCACCATCTCAACACCCATGACATCACAAGTAGATCCATCACCCAAAAAAACAAAACCTATCTTCTTCTCTTGGAACGTATCAAAATATTTTTTTCTGGAACAAATATGAACATGACAACCTGAATCTAATATCCATTTATCATGAGAAAATGTGTCTATACCTTTGAAGATTATGAGAACATCTCTAATGTACTCTTCCTGTTCCTCTACCAATGTTGTACTAGGATTATCACCATTTTTCCTGTCAGAACGCTTTGGACAATCCCTCCTCATGCGACCATATTTTTTACATCGAAATCACTACATCTTTACTTTTCCTCTAGACTTAGATTTAGACTGACCTTTATCACTCCCAAAACATTTTTTCTTTATTCTTCCTCATGCAAATAGAGCTTCTGTCTATCCCTCACCCTCTTCTCCAAATATCTTATTCCTCAATTCCCTAGAATGCAAAGATGCCTTAACATTCTCCATGGAGATGGTATCCTTTTCATAGAGTAAAGTCGTAACAAAGTGTTCATATGATGCAGGTAAAGAACACAAAATAATGATAGCTTAATCCTCATCATCAATCTTAATATCAATGTTTTTTAGATCCATAATGATTTTATTAAATTTATCCAGATGTGCTTTCACAGACATACTTTCTCTCATCCTCAATGTATAGATCCGTTGTTCAAATACAACCTGTTCGTGAGAGACTTTGTCATGTACATGTTTTCCAATTTGAACCACAATCCAGCCGCAGACTCTTTTTATGTAACCTCTCTCAACACCTCATCAGCTAGACACAACTGAATCGCACTGAGTGCCTTGAGGTCAAGTTCTTCCCTTTTGTCTTCCTTCATCATCGTAGGAAGCTTTTCCTTTCCCTTCAAAGCTTTGGTCAGTCATTGTTAAACCAACAATGCATACATCATCACACACTATAGATTGAAGCTGTTATGCCAGTCAAATTTCTCTACTTTGTACCTTGCCACCATATCGAAAAAACCCAATCACAACCTAGGGCTCTGATACCAATTGTTGTGTGGAAGCCTAGATTTAGATTATACGCAACAATTAATAGAAGGAGAAATTAATGCAAACAATAAACACACACCAAGCACAAGACAATTTAACGTGGTTTAAAGCCTACATCCACGGACAAAAATGATCAATAGAGCTTTCATTATGTAAAACTAGAGATTGCAAGAGCTTTTCCATTGCCTCCTCTCTCTTCCAAACCCTTTTAAGTTCCAAGAGAAGAAATCCTAAGCCAAAAACCCACTTAGCAGTTACAAGAGAAGAGTCACTTTTTCCCCACACGTTAAAACCTTTAAACAAGAATATAAAACCCTAAGTATCCAAACCAAACTTGCCGTTTTGGCAAGTTCCATACAAAGGCACAACACAGCTCTTAGGAAGAGCCATGTCAATTAAAGACATCGTCTTAACAATTTAGAACATCATTTTCATCTAGGCTGTGTGTGATAAAATTCCTACACCCTGTATCTTAATTTCCTGTAATTTCTTTCTTTCTTTGGTAAATAAGATGTTTAAAAAAACGACATAGGCATAGCCCTTAACTTCACAAAGTGTCTCCCTTTTCAAGCCAGTAAGGAAATAAGAAAGACCCAATGTTTAGGATAGGGAGGAAGAGCCAAACCTTGCTACAAAAAGCTACAAATTTTTTTGCCACAACAATTCTTTATCCCTTTTATATATGCAAATAAGATATAGACATGAGTCCAAATCCCCTACAAAGATTAAAGTACATTAACATACAACGATTGTCTGCAGCATGAAATATATACAACAATTTAAATAACCTTCCAAAATTTGGTGAGGCTTTTCTACGCTCGGCGTATGCAAACGCCGAGGTTAATGGGGGGCCACATCAGCATCAGAAGTGTTACACACTTCCCCAAAAAGTGAAAAATCACTTTCGGCGCTGATGTTTTCACCCGCTTGACCATCAGCGGATGCGGCACAGGTTAGGGGTCGGCAGCGTATAAAATCCTCACCGCCCAAATTTAGTTAACATATTAAAATGTTGTGAACATATATCGTCCTGTAACAATCGGTGCACGTTAATAATGTCTTTGAACGATTGTAGAGGATTGTAAGTTGTAAAACATGCGTCCAAATGGAGATGATAGCTGGTCTCTACACTTTTGAAACTTTAGTTTTATTGCTACGGCGCTACCCACTATAGTCTCATAGTACTCAGGATTCTCTACGGTCATTATATTATAATAACATATTGTACACAATTACAGCACAGCACGTATTTAAAAAAAAAAAATTGAATGTTAGATGGGTGTTTTAAATTTTTTAACCTCCGGTGGCGCTGTGACTGTACGCAGCATGTTAGCCTTGAATTTTATTTTTGTTAGTGTGAAAAATTTTCATTTGATGAGACTACTTTGGCATATGAAGGAAGAATCAAGGGTATTTTAGTAACTCAGTTACAACGGCTACTTTGTACGACTACCGTTGGATATGAAGATCCAGCACGCTCTTCCAGAGCTCCCACTGCCTATTTTGTTTAGAGAGAAGAGAGAGAGACCATCAGACTGTTAAAACCCTAGGTCTTGCAGAAAATTAAGATTTCATCGCTATCCATTCGAGGTTTCCAGTCTAGGGTTTCATCTGCTGCAGCTAGAAGATCACCATGAACATTTTCAAGAAAAAAACCTCACCCAAAGGTTTGAATTGTTTGGTTTCCTTTCGATCATTTCTGTTTCTTTTTTTTCATTTTGATTCAAGTCTGGGTTTTGGTCTTATCTTTGATTCTTGTAGAAACTTGGAAACTTAGGTTGAGAATGAGTTTGAATCCAGATGGGATCAAAAGTCATTTCAATTAGGGTCGTAGTTTCATATGATCTCTATTTGTCGCTTATCAATCCCTTGTGTTAAGCTATTTGGACTTGGATCTTGTTTGTAGAGTTCGTTTTCTACTCATTGTACCACTTTGCCACGCATTCCTTTTCATTTTTTTTTTCTTCTAATGAAATAAATCAATCAGTTTCACAGTTCTGTATTTTTTTCCTCAATTGCTGAACTGGAGACAAACTGATTTTCTTCATTTGCAGATGCACTCAGAACAAGTAAAAGAGAAATGTCAGTTGCAACAAGAGGTATAGTTTCTTGTCCCTTCTTTTTTTCGTTCTTGCAAAAATAGATAGAAATAGAAAGGAGTTAGTTAAACCCATTCACTGTATTTGGTAAATGCATCCGAATTCACAATGACGGGCATGCTGCTAATCATACACATTGCAGACATTTCTCCTTACCATAATCATGGTGAAATTCCCCATCCACATGGTCTATTAAATGGGCTCAGAATTATCTGAGGTTTGGGCCCATTGGTCGGACAGTTTGCATCCAGGAGAATGTGCACATTGTGGTAACATCCTACCACTCTGGCATTGTCAAGATCTCCTAGGTGGGATCCAGTGATGGGTTCTAGATCAGGAAGTATGTGCATTGATGGTGGGGATCTTCTTTTTTCTCTTTTCTTTCCCTTCCTTTTTTTTTTTCATGTCTTGTAGTAAGCCATCATTCCTAATCAAGAACTCCATAAGTTGAAGTACTTCTTTTCATCTTGTTATATACCTTGTTTGACTTCTGGGCAACACTTTTTCCCTTAGGTATTGAACGTGAGATCGCCTCTCTGCAACTAGAGGTATGTTACTACGGGAAACAATGTTTGTTTGAGAAACTCTTTGTATTTATGCTTTTATAATTTTGATGGGAACAGGAAAAGAAATTGGTTGCGGAGATCAAGAAGACAGCGAAGACCGGAAATGAGGCAAGTTCATCGGTTAATTTGCACCCAATTCAACCTGCCCTTTAGTCTATTGGCACATCTCTTGGCCATAAAAATGACAACTTATCTGCTGAATTCACTACATCCATAGCATTTTAATCCAAATTGCTTCAATTCAACCAGAGTTCATTTGTATACAAGGGCTTATAGGGGGGTTTCCAGTTAAAATTATAGCGTATTGGACATTTTACAGAGTCTTCTGGTCAGTACCTACCAATATGAGTCACCTGGGCTCATATAGCGTGTAAAGAAAAAATTCACTACAACTTGGCGAATCAGATTAACATGATTAGGACACCTTCAAAATCAAAAAGTAACAGTTGATTCATATTGAACACACTGGAGAATCAATATGGATCAACTGAGTAAATCTGGTTAGAGATTTTTTAAAGAAATAAAATGTTGTTTTCTTTTTGAGTTGCATAGATGGAAATTATGTATTGATGGAATATAATGGCACATTGTGCACACACCATGGGGATGGGGAACTTAGTTTGGTCTACCTGGGATTTTAAACCTTGATTTGTCCAGTTTCTCTATGTCAATTTTATTGACGGGATTATGGTCAAAAGAATATAGCTTGATCCTTTAATCTTCTCACCATATATCTATCTGCATTAGCCAGGCTGCCACTAGAATCTTGGCTCGTCAACTTGTTCGGCTGCGGCAACAAATCACTAATTTGCAAGGGAGCCGTGCCCAAATAAGAGGTGTAGCAACTCATACACAGGTCAATATTCTTCTACTAGCAGAATCTACTTGACATTATTAGAGATAGTGATCTTTCTTCCACTTCTCTAAACCCTGGTTTTTATGTTGTCATCTTCACAGGCAATGTATGCTAGTACTTCAATCTCTACTGGGATGAAAGGTGCAACTAAAGCAATGGTAGCCATGAACAAGGTATTTATTCTAAGTATGGTATTAATAGCTGATACTGGAATTTTATTCAAATGTTGAACCTCAAGTGCTATTTCATATAGTACACATGTGTGACACACTCATACTTATAGATGGAGGATTCCAAGTTGTCTGTCCTGCTAGAGTCGGGTGGTTTACCAGTGGTGTACATCCATGGATCTGGAACTCCCCATTCAAGCACCCCACTCCCATCTAGAATATATTGTATGGTGAAATATGAAATGATTTGATGACGAATCATCCACTCTATCACGTCATTTTTGGCCTTTACCTTGTCCATTGAATGACTTCAACTCGAACCATGTCACTTGTCCTTTTAACAACTTCAACTTGTACCTTCTCATTCCTTTTAACTGGTGCAATCATTGGTCTTCTTGCACTGGAAAAACCACATCAGTTGACTTTCCCTTTATCTTGTCACATATTGGTGCTACCCCCTAATTTCTTACAAAACTCATTTCTGATTCTATATTTTATAATATTGCCCACTCATCATCTCAGCATTTTAATTTCAGCTACACTCAATCTATGTATATGTTGTTACTTGGTAGTCCAACATTTTACACCATAAAGCTGGTCTTATAGTCATCTTAAGAAATAATGTTCAATTTTAATAGCATTCATCTCTAAAAAAAGCAGTCTAGAAGGACCTCTCCACATCATGGCATTGGCATTTTCTCTAATTCAATGAGAGACATCCTCTTCAATACTCCTTCCTTCTAGATGGTTGGATTATGATAACAAAAGTGATTAGTCTTATCTCTTGGTTATCAATCTTATTTTGGCTAAAATTGCATTCCATGTATTCTGTTTTAGTTTGGCTTATCTTATTTAAACCTTTTAATTCTTGAACATCTCCCCATAATTTTGGCTTGGCATTTACTACTTTAGTCTTGTCAATTGAAAAGCTATATCATTGGTATACAATAGGCAACATGGGAATTCCTTTAGTATATGCCTAGCTCATCTATAACTAATGCAAAGTGATATGGGCTTGATGACTGACCCATTGCATAAACCTACTGTGATTATAAATTCACACATCTCTCCCCAATTTCTCTAACACTAATTACTGATTCGTCATACACATCTTTAACTAGGTTGAAATATCTACTTGAGACCTTTCTAGGTACCCAATCACATGCTTCTCTAAATCAATACAGAGCATGTGAAGATCTTTCTTCTCTCTTATCAATCGCTTAAGTAAGAGAATAGCTTTTAGTTGTTGAAAAGTTAATTGACCAGTCCATTGTTTTCCATGCATTTCAAATCCTCAATTGGGGGACCATCTGTTCTAATGCTTTCCTTGCCTTCATCTTTCTCAATGCCTGACAAATTAATTTTACAAAACTGACCTATGATTTGTGATCTCATCTCAATGCAACTGATTACTCCTAAACTGTCATTCCATATGTGAGATATTCATTAAATAAATCCTGAAATTGTATACCTCCACCTTTCTTAATCTCCTTGTTTTTCACTAAGACTTTTGATCCTCACTCTTAAAATCCTTCTAACATGATCTAGGTTTCTTTGGTTTCTCCCCTCATTTTAGCAAGTTTGTAGACATTGCCTCACCATTCTAGTACCTAATTTATGAAACAGGTCATCATATGCTAATTTAGCCTTGCTTTCTCTCTAGACCTTCCTTATTGGTCACCAAATCATATTGGTCATCATATTGGTTATTATATCCTGATAGCGAGAACAACTATTTGGCTTCTATTTGATTTGCTTCTATAAAGTTCTTCTTCTTCGTCTTTTCTTGGAATATATGTTGCTTATTTACAGGATCACTCACAATTGCAAATTCTAGGTTGCATCTCCCACTCATTCTTTTCACCAAATCCCTATCCTCCACTGGCTTTCCCTCCTGCCCATTTTCAGTCCTATATTTCTCTCCCAAAGGAATCCTTAAATCAATCCATCCATGTTTTCCCAAAATTGTTTCTTAATGGTTTCATCTGATCTTACTTGAGGTGCATATGGACTAATTTATTCTCTCTTTTCCTAAAACAATTTTAATTGATATTATCCGATACTCATTAAAAGTTCATTACCCAGTTGCTGGTACTGTAACTATGGGGTGCTTGGAGGGGTGGACCGGACACAGACCTAACCTTTGGCTTTTTGCACAAAGTGCCCGCTCACGAGACTCAAACCTGCGTTTTCATGCTGACACCCAAGCTCACGAGACTCAAACCTGCGTTTTCATGCTGACACCCAAGCCACTACTATTCTTTTAATAATTATAACTTTTCATCCTTTAGCTCTTTATCTACTGATATTTCTACCTTTGTAACTTCTTTTTCTGTAACTCCCACTTTTTCTGTAACCCATCAAGGTTCTATGTTCTAAAATTCCAAGTTAATCCTATTCTAAAACTCCAAGCTAATCCTATTCTCTTGTAGCTTCTTTGGCACATTGCCTACTTCTCATCACATCTAGATGCAGATGTGGCACATTACTTCTAGAGAACGATCTGGTAACACATGTCCATACTATTACCCCTTTTATGAAGCACTTGCCCTATCAAAACAAATTTTCAGAATTCAAATTTGAATGGTTTGTGCAGTAATACGGTTTTATGCCAGATATCTACCTAGTGCAACCATCTTCCTTAATCTGTGCTTGGGATCAGCAATGCAAAAAACCACTAGCTTAAAATAATAAAAAATGATGCAGAAAAAAGTATGATAAATGATGCAGATAAAAAAGAAGTTGAAATGGTGTTTCTCACCCTGAATCATGTTGATATGGTTCTATGCCACATCAATTATAAAAAAAAGGTTTTATGCCGGATATGTACCTAATGCAACCATCTTACTTTATCTGTGATCGGGACCAGCTGCAAAAAACCAATAGTTGATTAAAAAAATTAATGAAAAATGATGCAGAAAAGAAAGTATGACAAATGATGCAGATAAACAGAAGGTTGATATGGTGTTTGTCACCCTCAATCATGTTAATCTCAAGAGTGATATTATGTAATGTTACTTGTGTTTCTTATTTATAAGAGCTTAGACAACCCTAGAATCCTAAGGCCAGGTTTA
This sequence comes from Platanus orientalis, assembly GCA_025762735.1. NCBI lineage: Eukaryota > Viridiplantae > Streptophyta > Magnoliopsida > Proteales > Platanaceae > Platanus > Platanus orientalis. Next base: position 382,907 of record JAOXJP010000016.1, on the reverse strand, counting down.
TTTCTTGTCCAAAATTCTTCTATATGGTAGTTCTCAATTCTTTCAAATATAATGTTATGTTTCAGCAAATGGCACCAGCAAAGCAAGCAAAAGTGATTAAGGAATTCCAAAAGCAGTCTGCACAGATGGACATGACGGTAAATTCCATTTGATACTTTTTTATTATCTGGTTCTTTACTTATTATCCTGCATATGCATTGGTCTGAATGTACATTATCCTACTAAATTGGTTTAAATCTCAGCCAAGTCTCAGCAGCTTGGCTAAGTATTACCAGTGGTACAACCAAATTGATTGGCTGAGCTAATAGGAAGACAGCCATAATTGTCGAATCAGTCCTAGTCGAATTGTCTTGAATCCTCGGCAGGTTCAGTATCCCTTGGTCAAGTGTTACAAGTAGTACAACCAGCAGTATCAAACATTGGCTTGGTCTCTCCCTTATGTAATTGTTGAATCAGTCCTAGTCCAATTCTATTAAAGAAAACACACACACTTGGCCAAGTCTTACCAGAGCAGTAAAATCAAATGAGCTATGTAGACTGGCTTACTCTGAGACCATTCATGCTTTCCAAGCCAGATCAATTCCAGTCATTTAGAGAAAATATGTTCAATGACTTATTTTGAATTGGCTGGTTTGGGTAGAATACATATTCACATACATATACCTGTGCATGCATGCATACGGACACACACACACACACACATGACTTACTCTGTACCACTTGGCCAAGTCTTACCAGGGCAGTAAAATCAAATGAGCCATCCTTTAGTTGTGCTGGAGACCATTCATACTTTCCAAGTCAGATCAATTCCAGTCATTAGAGAAAATATGTACAATGACTTATTTTGAATTGGCTGTTTTGGGTAGAATACATATTTACATACATATATATGCATGCATGCATACGGACTTTATATGTATATTTGAAAAAGATATACTGTCGGGTTCTTTTATTCAGATTGAGATGATGTCAGAGTCTATTGATGAAACTTTAGACAAAGACGAGGCCGAAGAGGAAACAGAGGAGCTCACTAACCAGGTGAATTTTCACAGGCTAATTTCTGCTTATTCTTAGTTTTCTTTCGTACTTTCTACTAAGTAGTGATATTATACTACATTTCCTAAGCCTAGCTTCTTATTTTACTGTTTGTAGGTTCTTGATGAGATTGGTGTAGATATTGCTTCACAGGTTGGTTTTCTGAGGTTAAAGATGCCTTGGAGACTTGTTTTTATGTAAACTTGTCGTGACTAGTTCATTAGTGTAAACAATTGTTTAGTTGATACTGGTCTTCATCCTTTGGCAGTTATCTTCGGCTCCTAAAGGTCGGATTGGATCAAAGAAAGTTGAGACTGCTGTTGCAAGGTACTATTTTCTCTCAAGCTAATATGTCATATGAACTGAAAAGTGTTTTCAGTTTGTGTGATCTCTCTTGTGCCAGTCAGATATTTAAAACATTTGATGATGAGGCCTCAAGAGCAGGGACACTGGTATCCATGGTAACAGTGTAGGGGCAGGACCCGGCACACATACAGGGAGCACAACCCAACATTTGATGAATCCTGCCTAGGTTATTCACCTAGACCATACTCTGATATAATAATTATTTTTCGTGAATAGTGGGAGAAGGTCCTGGCACACGTACAGGGACCAGAACCCAACATTTGATGAGTCCTGCCTAGGATATTCACCTAAACTGCTCAGATATAATTATTGTTCTTCCTGAATGGTGAGTGTGGGGTATGCAGTGCAGGGAATGACTACCACATTAGATGAGTCCCACCCAATCAGATGTCTCATAACTGTCAATCTTGGTAATGTGCCCTGACTGCATGACTCAGATGGTTTGATAATGTGCAACAAAGGCCAATGACTGCGCCAGTAGGAAGGAGTGATATTGTGCGAGTTATGGCTTAAGAGTAATGAAGAAAGACTTGAGAGTTATGGCTCTAGATAGAGTGGTATTGCATAACAGAAAATCACATTTTCCAGTCAATTCACTTTTGATGGTACAGTGTTGGTGATCTACTCCTGAAACTAAGCAGAGACCCTGCAGGGAATGGTACAGTGTTGGTGATCTAGTCCAAACTTATTGATTATTTGAAACATGTACTCGTATCACAAATAATGATGACCAACACATCCAGGTCGTTCAACCTGGTACATGCTGCAACAAATGCTATAGTATCTCGCCATCAATTGGTTAATAATTGATACTTTGTGGCATGTTTTCAACCATTAATTGACAACACATCACTTCTGCATACCTGTGTGCACTATGTACCCATCAACACAGCACATGTCAAACATGTACCAACATGCAGCAGCCATTAGAGCCAAAATATTGATTTGTCAAAAAGGAAACCTGAGGCAACCTCCTGTTTTCTTGTATTTGTGTGTATCTCTTGTCTTTCTGGAACCCCCTGAGACGGATGATTTCATCTCCCCGTTACTAAATATTCATAATTGAAATTTCTATATATCTATTATTTATTTTTGTCTATTTGGTTGAAATTTGCAGCTCTGAATCTTCTGATGTCGACGATCTTGAGAAGAGGTTGGCTTCCCTTCGACGCATTTGACCCATCATCATTAAACATATCAGCTTCCGGCCTTGCTTGATAAATAGTGTCTTTTATGTAAATTCTCCCAAGTTAGAAAGTGAGTAGTAGTAGTAGTGTATGCATATAGAACAAGATCGTAATCTGTAGGAACTTTCTTCCTGATATAGATACAAAAATCTCCAAAATGTATTCATTTAGGAATTCAATCTTAATCTTTGTGATATTAATCGTAATTTGGGGTTAAATCTTATTACAGATCTAGACCACCACCCATCTTACAGGAAATCCTATGGATATTAGCTAAATGTACAGTTTTTCTTATCAATCTAAATAAGCAAGAGGGTTCAAAGGGTGAAAAGTTTGCCACCTTAAGAAACACGTGGACCCATTTTGGGTTGCCACCTAAGCTTCCACGTATCATAATCATGTCACATAAGCAAACCGTCCCACACACGGATTGAAGGTAATTTGCTTGCTCATGTCCTTGATCATCAGGAGATCAAAATACCTTACCCATAGCAGCATGAGTGGACATGGACATGTAGCATTGGCTAACTTTGGGAAAAGACCTTTTGATGGACACTAAAAATTAGGTGAGAACGAATCTTGTGAGAACTGTAAAAACGGCATCAGGGTACGGACACATCAGCGCTGAAAAGTGACAAGTGCTCCCCAAAAAGTGTACATCACTTTTTGGTACTGATGCATCAGCCCCTCTGGTGCCGTTTTCACGGTTCTCACGAGATTCTTTCTCACATAATCCAAGCCCTTTGATGGAGGGTCAATTGGTGGAATTCCGACACATCATATTATCAGTCGGCCTGATATCCTCTGTGACGCCCCCCTCTGTGATGCACGAGGGTCGAGGCAGAGGGAGGGGAATCAATTCTTTTTTGGAGTTGTCACTTCATCCCAAAAAGTGAATTGATTCCCCCCCCCCCTCTATCTCAGCTCCCGAGTGTCGCAGAGGAGGGCAGCGCAGAGGATATTCGCCCACATAGGTTAAGGGTTTGAGCTAGTTTATTTAGTTTCGAAAAGATGATATGTTTGTCTACCCAAGTGAGATTGATTTGACATAAATGCATCAGACTACTCAATGGAGAGGTTTTTGGCAGGTCCTATCTGAGGGCAAAAGGGCACAGCCCACCGCAGTGGCTCTCCCTGCCTCCTCAGCCCCTGTAAGTGTCCAAGAGGATCAGCATCTCACTTGACCTGCCCCAGAGACCAAGGATCAGCATCTCACTGAATTTAATTTTTCTAAAAAAATGAATTTTATAAATTCGGCAAAAGATCAGCTCAAGCAGGTGCAAGCAATCTTGCTTCAACTGCCACGTAGAACACAAAAAAGAAAGAAAGTAAACCTAAGGTATTGCTTGGGTTTTTACCTACCCCTTTTTTTTTTTTTGCTACGTGACAACTCGAGCAAGATGCTTATACATGCTTAAGGAAAGTTTGCTTGAGCTGATCTTTTCCCAACTTTGCTTACTTGAGAATCTTGTTGCACATCTATTAGCCTCTGGTTCTCAGTGATACCCCTTGCCTTCTTATATAGTTCACGAGCGGCCTCTTCCATTTCATGGTGGAAGGAAAAAAGAAAAACCTCACCCATTCCCTTCCTAAAAATAAGTGTTAGTGGTCGCAATAGCTTGAAGCACCACATGTAATACCCCGCACCATGACACATGTATTACTGTGCATGTGTCATACTTAAAATGTTAACACTTGTCACATAAGTTTTGTACACACATAGGATCACTTAAATGCACATATAC
>JAOXJP010000016.1:314882-360160 GCA_025762735.1 Platanus orientalis | reverse complement strand
TATATAGAGCAGCGGAAACAAGAGAAACTGGAGGCAGAACGTGCATCTCGAATTACGGTCAGATATTTTTATTTCAAATGCTTTGAGTCTTTCATCTATTTCTGTTTGAACTACTTTTCATCTTACCATTTTTTGGTTATGAAGTTCCTGGACTGATTTATCAGTAGCTAGATTCAAATTCTGGTCATTGCCCATGCATTCTAGCAAAACATCTGCTGCATATGGGGAGATTAGAAGGGATCGCTGCAACTCCTATCAACCTACTGAATTGTTTGGATTTTCCAAATGCCTAAGGATTCTGTTTTCAATAACAATAATTAATTAATAGAAGATGAAGAATGTTGAACCCTTTATGCTATACTCAAGAAATGCTCTACAATGGGAGCATTGACTAGAAACCCTTTATCATCTTGCTTTTCTAGTGCATCTGCAATGTGATTTGCAGTTCTGTCTCATTGGAATGAGATATTTGTGGAAGTGGCATAGAGTGAATCTGTTTAATGAGATGCCAGAGCGTCCAGCGATTATCTGCCTCTAATAAACCAGCCAACAACCATAGATGAATCTCCATATATCAAATCTCAAGAGATCCAAGGAGATGTCCATTTTAAGACCAAAATGCAAAGCCAAGGTCTTAACATGAACTGAATTGCCAACACTTGTAAGAGACAAAAAGAAGAGCTAATGTCTTAGCATGAGGAGAATTGCCAACACTTGTATGAGACCAAAAAGCAAAGCTAAGGTCTTAGCATGAACTAAATCGCCGACACATGCAGGACTTGAGAACACAGAAATTAATGAACCCTCACTATCACTGAAGGCTTTCCTTATGCCAGAAGAACCAGGATTCCCCTGAAAGACCCATTGAAATTATACTTAGTGGTGTCAATGGTCAGGGGTATCCAACATGGAGTAATCTTTTGTGATTGTGGATGAATGGACAAGGAACCAGTCTCTGATAATAGAGCCAGAAGAAACACCTTGAAGCAAGTCCACTAGCTGCCCAATAAGAAACTATGATGATGAAGTCTGTCCAAAATAAACTGAACTGAATGGAAGCTTCCTAAACCCAATGCTTCTTCCTCGTACCAACAAAAAAGAAAAAGAAAAAGAAATGCATAGGTTTGGTGAGAATACTTTTATATTTTGAGCTGAATTAGAACTCAACGGAGCACCAGTGAGAAAATGTTTTCTAGTGAGGGAATGCCAAAGTGTGTTAGGAAAGATCGTGGTCTTTAGATATAGCGAAGAAGCTCTTGGTAGTTGAATCGTAGAGTTTTATGGTGCAGGAGGTCTGGCTATGGGATCAAATGCATTAAAATCATGGGAAGAAATAGAGGATTTATGTCAAAGGTGGTAATCCAAGCATCCAATGTAGAGTGATCAAGAGAATGTATCCTGTAAGCGGTGAAACCAAGCACCTCCGTGTGTCTAGTGAGAACACAGAAGAGGGGAATAGGGTGTTAGCAATATCAAGGAAGAAAAATGGAAGAGGGTGTTTCATGCTGAAAGGGCAGGGATATGGTTGGGAAAACTTCATATACAAAGTTCATGTGTATAGAAAAAGAGAAGATGGTGATGACTTGATGGAATGACTGGATGTACACATGGGAGGATGAGGGGAAAAGGATACATAAAGATGCAGTGAAGCAGAGTATTGAGAAGATGCCAAAAAGGACTTGGGAAGACTGATCAAACCGCCTGAGATATTGGGTGAAATTGTATCTCATGGAGGAAGTTTGGGAATCATAATGAGATACAACAAAGGGATCGATTTAGGGAGGTCAAGAATGTGGTAATATGTTCTCTGGTGGAAAGAGGAATGAGATGGAGGAATGCAGCAGTATAATGTCAGAATTCCATTCCTAAAGAAGCAACTTGAGGATAAACCCTTTTGAGAAGAATAGGTTATCATATTTTTTCAAAGGAAGTCCGACAACTAATGTAAAGGGGGACGAGATTGATAGCCCTGGAAAAGGAGGGAAGATTTCGTCTTGCAAAAAAGCATTTGTTGACCCTCTTACACTAGGCATTGTACAGCACGTGGCCAAAAAACATAAAAACACCCAACACTAGGTGGAAAGAGGTGGGTTTTCCAGGATTTTTTTGTTACGTGTCACAGTTCCTGGCATAAGAGGGTCGCTTGGAACTTTTTCACAAAAGGAAATCCCTTAGGCTGGAAAAGTTATCATTTGCTAAATGGCACCCGCCGATCAATACAATTGAACATCAGGATCTTGTTAAATTACAATGGATTACGATAATTGGATTACCTATGCACCTATGGTCGATAAGATTTATCAGGGAGGTTGGAGAATTATGTGGGGACATTGTGAGAATGGAGAGGGCGACGGTGAGATCCAAGGACTAATGAGTAGCATGAATAGTGATTCACAAATGCACCCTAAGCAGGATTCCATGGATGCTGATTATCAATGATCAAGGAGCAGCATTCATGTAGGAAATTTCTTTAGGATTGGAGATTCTAATGGCAATGAAAACACCTAAAATGATGATTGGCTGGTTGGAGGAGATTCAATGGCTGGGAGGTGTGAGTGATAGGAAGCTCATGGTACAATGTCAAAAATAGCACTGTTTGGAAAGTAGAAACCAGGCTGCAAATGGTTTCTGGTAAGAGGGGGGGGGGTGGATTATTATATTTAGAAAAGAAAACAGAGGTGCCAAGGGACATGGGGACCTGTGGGGGACTGAAAGGAGGGGTAAAAATGCCCTTAGATTAGGAGACAAATCTGGGAAAGGTATTTAAGGAAGTGAAAGGGGACCGGGGGTATTAGGGTCAAGAAGGGAGGTTCAATTTGGGTTTTCATGTAAAAGGCGGGGTAGAGAGGGAAGGGGAAAATATGGCTATCGAAAGGTCCAAAGGGAGGAGAACAATCGGAGGATTGTATTTGAATTTGGATTGACAATGGTGGAAAAAAAGAGCCAGGGGAAGGGTGTTCGTAGGGAGCAAAGCTCATCAAAGGCAAAGGAAGGCGATCAATAAAGTTTGGAACAAGAGGTGGCAGTTCTCGAAGAGGAACGAGAAGTATTACTCCTTTTGCGGAATGGGAAGAGGACAAAATCAGGGTTTTGGAGGTTTTGTTCTTTTGAGAAGAGAGGGATGATAGAAGAGGGGAAATTTCACAATCAGGATATGGAAGGGAAGGGCTTTTGGTTTGAGCAGCTGAGGAGAAGGAGAAGAGAGGGTTTTGTGGCAGTCAATAATGGGATATTATGGGTGGGCAAGTAGGGGTTTCATTGGGGAGGAAAGGGACTTGGAGGGGTTTCGAGGGAGCTTAGCAGAGTTCGAATACAGGAGGGATGAGATTTATTTGGGGTTACAGGTGAATGGGGGAAGGTGGTTTTGGGGTTGACTAAGTGCAAGACTTTGGGTGAGTAAGGTTTTCATCTAAATAAAAGAAGATAATGGGAAGAACATGTTGAGCACATACAAAAGAGGTGATGGGAGGAAGGAATTTCAAATCGTGGTGTACGGTAGAAGAGATGAGGGAAGGGAGGAAAGACATAAGGTGGAAATTGAAGGGGGATGGTTCTTAAATTGAAGAGGGTTTCTATGGGTTTTAGGAATGGGAGAATAGGGAGGGTGGTTTGAATAGGACGATATGGGAAAATGTAAAAATGAGACATGAGAAGGAATTATCAATGGTACTCATGCCCCTAAAGGAAGAGGAGAGACCAAAATCAGAGATTTCAGAATATGTGCTACGGAAAATGGGAGAGGTCAGCAAGGTGTTGGGGCTATTATATAAAGGAATGGAATAAGAGATGTGGACTCTCTTTGCATTGTTGGAATAAAAGGAAAAGGAAAGGGACAAACACAATTGATGCAGGGGCAGGTAGGGGGAGGAAGAATAATCAAGGGAATTGAAAATTTTTAAATGGGGACTGTCATATGAGAAGGGGGAATGTGAGTAGATTTGAGGCTCAGAGAGTAAAACAAGAGTTTCAAGGGGGGGGGGGTCATAGATGAAGCTAAGTATTTTATCTTAGAAAGTGATGGGTTTGCGGAGTAAAGACAGGAGGAGGATAGTGAACGAAATGTGGCGGAAGTGTGGGTAATAGCTCCTTTAGTTAGAGCAGAAGGGAGTTGATAATTTTATTGGACAAAAATAGGGTGGACTATGTGTTTAATTTCCAAGCCAAACCTGCTATGAGCAAGCTGGACCGTTTTTTGGTATCCAAGAGTTGGAGAAATATTTTGGCTAGTGGAGATTATTACAGTGCCAAGATTAGGGTCTAATCACATACCAATATTTCTATGGGGGCAAGCTTCATTGATCTAGAGTGGTAGATTGGTGGAACTCATTTCAAGTGAGGGGGGCGTCGGGTTAGAAATACAGACTCAAGCCAAAGTTGTTGAAGGAGAAATTGAAGGTGTGGAACAACGAGGTTTTTGGAAGAATAGAGAGAAGGAAAGAAACAGCTTAGAGACCATTCAGAGGTGGGATAAAAAAAAGAGGAGGAAGAAAGGATTTCTAGGGGGATTTAATGAAGAATATGGGTAGATAACAGCAATGGAAGAGGTGATGTGGAAACAAAAATATGAGTTCAATGGCTGAAAGAAGACAATAACATTACATTGTTTTTCCATAAAATGGAAAATTGTAGAAGGTGAATATATTACAATGAATAAGTTGAAAGTAGGGTTGAGCATGGGCCCGAGATAGCCTGGGCCTGGCCCGAGTTGAAGGCCCGCACCTTTATTAGGCCTGGGGCTTAGGCTTACCTCAGGCCTAGCCCGAGACCCGACCTTATGTAATTAATATATATGTGTGTGTGTGTGTGAAGAAAACGTTCCATGATGAAAAAGTGTTTGTAGTGTATATGGTGAATTGTAAGTTGGCACGTGTTTTGTTGTTTTCAATGTCCAAAAAAATATCAAATTCAAAAAACACATCATATACATACATACATACATACATACATACATATATATATATATATATATATATATATATATGGAACTAACAAGCTGCATCAATAGTTTAGTTGGTTAAAGAGTTTATTACAGAGGAGGTCATGAGTTCAATTCTTATCAAAGGTTGTGTTTTTTAAAAATTTATGGGCCATAGGCTGGCTCGAAGCCCGATAAAATAACTAGGGTTGGGCTTGGGTCTAAAGTTTGTAAAAATGTTTCGGCCTGAAATTACTATAGTGGGCCAAGCCTTAGGCCTACCTCAGCTTGACCCATGCACACCCCTAGTTGAAAGTGGGGGAGAATGTATTCGAGGGAGAGGAGGAGATTAGGGATAATGTAGTGGAGTTCTACATAAACTTGTACATGGTCGTGGGATAGCTGCCCTAAGATGCATGGTTTGCCGATGTCCAGAATTTTAGAGTACCCGACAGATTGGGTAGAGTGTCCTTTTGATGAGGAGGTAAAGAAGGTAGTGTGGTAGCTGGAGGGAGATAAGGTTCTAAGGTCAGATTGACTCCCAATATTGTTTATATAGAACTTGTTGACAAGTCATAAAAAGGGAAATTGGTGCTAATAATCAAAGATTTTCATGAAAGGAGGTTTTTAGACAAAGAAAGCTACTCCACATTCATATCACTGATCTCTAAAGGAAGTGGCAAAGAATATAGCATATTTCAAACTAATTACCTTGTTGGGTATAATAATATCCAAATGTTTAGCTTTCTGGTTGAAGGTGTTACCATCCATATTACATTCAATTCAAGGGAGATGTATTCTTGATGGGATGCTTAGTGCAAATGAATGCATCAACTTGAGAAGCTTCCATTTTGATGGACACAATAGAAGCTTCCACTTGCTTCCCTAAACTTTCAGCCGGAGGTCTATGGGAGCCATTGGAACCAATAACCGGAGGGCTTTTCCAACATCCAACATAATAGGACCTCCATGGGTGGCCTATTGTAATAGCTGTTGGAAGGCTTGTCCAGCAACGAGAAGGTGGGCGACAAAGGGTCAAGACAGAAGGTTCCCAGAGGTCATATGCTAATACTGTTCGTGGTTGGGTGTGGCCCCAATCAAAGGCAGCAAGGAGTTGTAAGGAGAATGGATACAATATCATTGCTCTTGACAAAGATGAGGTTAGCGGCAGACTCAGGTAGATGGAGGCTTTCTTGTTTAGTGGTTGCTCGAGTTTGGTGTGATTCGCATAATGCCCAGGTGCTGTCTACAAGAGGAAAGAAGTGGAGGATTGCAGGGGAGCTAAAGGTGAGAAGGATTCCCAACTCACTATACCTCTTTGTTTTTCCATCAAAGTCAGAAGCAAAAAGAGTTCTCCTTGAAAGGAAAACTGACTGGGAAGATTGCGAGCTATTGCTGGACCGGTGGATTCCTAGAGCAAGATGTGGGATGCTTGAACCCTTGCTTATGGTGGCTTGGTTATAGTGTTCGGCCTTCCAACTCACTTATGGACCACACCGACGTATCGAGCCATAGGTGACCACAGTGGACATTGTTGTTGATGATGTAGAGCCGTCTTCCATTGAATGGGTGCAATTGAAGGTTGAAGACCCTATGGCTTGCTGGGCTACGGTGGATATAGACAATGGTTTTAGAAGTTTTTGTTTGTCGCTATGGAGAGAATCGCCTTTTGAGATCCTAAAGATGGAGAGAGTTGCCTGGTTCTCAGATAATGAAGTAGGAAGAAATATCAGGATTTCTTCGTGAGAGGCTAGACCCTAACCGAAATGGTGTTCCTCCTTTGGCCTTCAAAGCTGAAATGGTTGGTTGGAATGAGAGGGTGAAGGGTTGACATGTGGCTAAGTGCGATTCATCCCAGTTAAAATTCTAGCATGCTGCTGCGGAGTCTAATAGAATTGGTAGTGGATAGGGTGTTGGCGATGACTGGAAAGTGGTGGAGAAAGTGGGCTGAAGATGACAGAGGAGACCATTCCCTATAGATCGACGTGAGGGTGCTAGAACCCTCCGTACTAGGCTGGATATGACAAAAGTCTCAGAATTAGGATGGACCAGTCTCTGATGTCTGAACTAGGAGAGATTGGTCGGACCAAGCCAACCCAGACTATAAGGAATGGATAATCAAGCTAGAAGTTGGATCGAGATAGGGGACATTCCGTAAGGAATGGGTGACTGAATCGGAAGCTAGATCGAGCTTTGGGCCCTCGGGCTAATGCGAAAGCCCAAAAATCCGTGGACATAATTGTTCCCATTAGTAGTTATGGGCTGAGGGAACCCAGCCAGTTAGGCTAGGCAAAACCCATTAAAAGACAAGGCTTAGGGCTGGGGTAGACTAGGGCTCGTGATGCCCCTTTTAAAAAGGGACTCTACTCCTTGGACTTGAACTTATTCCATTAGTTGAGAAAGCAATGGAAGAGGGGGGGAGAAGACCTAAGGTGTCCTGTCATTAGGAGGGGCACCAACATGTGCAGCAAGAATACAGATTGTGGAAGCTGGTGATCCAAACTATTGGTGAAGAAAAGAGAAGATGATATTTGGTAAAGGAAAAGAGCCACTGTTGGAAGCAGTTGGGAGCAACAACAGCTTAAACATGGAGGAGTCCAGTTTCTTCAGAAAAAGGGGGAGGCTCTGGGTGCTCCTCCCCGGTGTAGGTCTCAAAGGATCCCAACAACTTGCATGTATCGACCATATTAGGGAGGAAACGGCAGCTGTGATTCTTGGCCAAGTGACATGGGGGTCAGGGTAGAGGTAGAAGTAGGGGAAGGGATGTCGTAGGTATCTAACATAGGGGATGAGGTGGAGGTGGTGGCGGTGGCGTATGAGAAAGAGCTGTAGAAACTGGACAATGTTGAGGCTACCTCAGTGAGGCCAATAATGGTCATTCCTCCTCCAACGGCATCAAATTTGGTGGTCAAATGAGTTATTGAGCTCAATAGAAGGATGGGTGTTTCCTTTGAGGGAATTGGATATATGGTTGAGGAAATTTTTAGAGAAATTAAAAGGAGAAAAATGGGGGTTTTTGATATGTCTTATGCTAAAGAAGTTTGGGGTTGTAGAAATTGAGGCTACGTTCACAAACCAGCAATCAACAAAGTGGGGGAAATATTGGGTGCTTGGAACAAGGATGTGCTGGAAATCCTTAAGTCCAGAATTGATGCTTTCTCCATTTCAATTTGGTGGAGATGTTCAGACGATCAGTTTGAATGGTGTTTCTCTGGCATATGTGGTCCTAATGACGCTGCAAGCAAAAAGGGATTTCTTGAGGAGCTTTAAGCTATTAGGGATCACTGGAAGGGACCCTAGTGTTTCGAGGGATGGCTTCAATGTGGTAGGTGCCTATCTGAAAGAAATGGTCATCGTCGTTGAACTTGGCATAATGCATTTGTTTGAGGAAGGCAGATCTTGGATTGTTCATTGGTTGCCAATGAATGTATTGACTTTTGGACAAGAAGGAAACATCAGGGGCTGATTTGTCAGGTGAACATGGAGAAAGCCTATGACCATGCTTGTTGGGATTTCTTAGAAGATATAATGCTCAAAATGGGTTTTGGTTGTAAATGGTGTAATTGGATCAAAGTGTGCATTTCCACCGCCTCCCTCTCCCTAATGATCAATGGTACTCCGGAGGAGTTCTTTCACAACAGTAGGGGTCTTCGTCAGGGGAACCCTTTATCCCCTTTCTTGTTCAATATAGTCATCAAGGTGATGTGTAGGCTGATCCTTAAAGCTGAAAGCATAGGAGTCTTGAAGGGGTGTGAGCTTGGTCACTCGGGTCTCTCAATGGCATTGATCCAATATGTAGATGACTCGCCTTTTTTCTTTCTTTTTTCAGGCCTTGGAAGAAGAGGTGTCGAATCTTAGAAGCATCCTTTTGATGTTTGAAATGGTTTTGGGCCTTAAGATCAACCTCCAAAAATCTAAGATGATGGTTGTTAGTCCAGTTCTCAATGCAACAAGGTTGGCTCCCTATAAGGGATGCCAATATGTTGGTCTGCCTAGTACTTACTTGGGCATGTTGTTGGGTGTCAGATACTCTTCTAAAGGCATATGAGATTCGGACTTAAAGAGGGTAGAAAGGAAGCTCGAATCTTGGAAGGGCAAGTATTTAACTAAGGGGGGAAAGATCACTTTGATTTGAAGTGTCTTGTCCAATCTTCCAATTTACTTTCTATCCCTGTTCTCTATGCCCAAGTTTGTGGAGTAGAAGATTGGCAGAGCCAGACGCAATATCCTATGGAATGCTTATGATGGTGTGATGAAATTTTCCCTTGTCCAATGGGACATTGTTTGTCAACCGTTAGATCAAGGTGGGATGGGCTTCTTTCGGCTCAAAGAGATGAACAAAGCTTGTCTTGCCAAGTGGTTGTGGCGGTTTGGAGAAGAAAGAGGAGTTTGTGGCGGGAGGTGATCATTGCTAAGTATGGTGTTTATCCAATTATCGAAAAAAAAAAAGACAAAAGTATGGTGTTCATCCCCTAGGGTGGTATAGCGTGCACCTTTAAGAGGGCTAGCCGGTTTGGGCATGTGGAGGGGCATTTCCAAGCATTTGGAGTGGTTTCAAGGGGGTTTTCCTATAAAGTTGGGTGCAAGAGAATGTGCTTTTCTGGAAGGATAAATGGTGTGGTGGAGCTCCCTTTGAAGAAGACTTCCTGGCAATCTTCTCTTTGACCAAGAACAAGGAGGGTTCGATTCTAGAGCATCTCTTAGGATCCCCTATATCTCACTCTTGGGATCTTGGCCTGAGGAGGCCCCGTTAATGACTAGGAGTTTGATCCTACTTTTGATCTCTTCCAAAGGCTGGAAGGGATCTCTATTGGGACACAGGAGGTCCAAGATGAGAGAGTTTGGGCAGGCAACAATGATTGTGCTTTCACGATCAAGATTGCCTACACAGCTTTGATGAGTTCTAACCCAACATTCAGCCCCATGCGTATCATTTGGAAGACAGGCATGCCTTCAAAGGTAGCTTTCCTCCTCTGGTTGGTAGTGTTAAAGAAGACTCTAACAGTGCAAGCTGAAATCTAGAGGATTGCAGATGCCCAACAGGTGTTGCTTGTGTTGCTGTGACGAAGAATTCATGCCTCAAACATTCATCCATTGCTCGATCTCGCATGATATATGAACTTACTTCTTGAACAGGTTTAGAAGTTGGCCATTACTAGGGTCGATGACTGATCTTTTAGGCATTTGGGACCAGGACAATGTCTCGGGGCTAACTGACAATGGTAAAGTTCTTTGGAGGTGCACTTCTATTGTCATATGTTGGACAATATGGATGGAGAGGAAGGCCCGTTGTTTCGATCGCATGGCCACTGCCAATTCAAAGCTCCCTGACAGTGCCCTTTCTCTGATGTATAGTTGGACTTCTCATTTCTTCAGCAAATGAGATTTCAGGACTTTATATTTGAGTGGGAGAGTGTGGTGTTTAAGCCGTGAGGCCTATCTGGCCGCCTTGGCTGAATTGTACTCCTCGTGCTTTTTCAGTCTAATAAAGATTACCTTATTTATCAAAAAAAAAATCAACTTGAAAATATGGGTGGGATTTTGGGTGTGATACAGATTTGATCTGGAAAAGGCATCTGACTATGTGAACTAGAGTTTTTTGATAGATAGGTTGGTCTAGGCAACGTTCTCAGTAATAGTAAATGGCTCTCCCATGGGATACATTGGTTGCTTGAAAGGATTGAGGCAAGGGGATCCAATACCCTACCTCATTTATTCCTAGTGGCTGAAGTATTGGGAGGAATGATCGATAAGGTGGCATTGGATGGATTAATCAAGGGCTTCCTAGTAGAAAATGGAGCCCTCAGGATATCTCATTTACATTTTTCCAATGATATGTTGATCATATGCAATACCTTCAGGAGAAAAATTATGTTATTGAGATATGTCTTGAGATGCTTTGCGGCGGTCTCCAGATTAAAGACTTTGCAGAAAGTTCACTTATAGCAATAGAAGTGATAAAACTTAATCTATTGGCAGTAAATCTGAAATGCAGGGTTTAGAAATGGTTAGTGGGTTGGAAATATCAATACCTATAAAAATGAGTAAGATGACATTAATAAAGGAAGCTTTGGCAAGTATCCCTGTATTCATAAAAAATAAAAATAAAAGTATCCTGGTTTACTTTGTGTTGCTATTCGTTATTCTGGAACAGGTGGTTCAATCTATTGAGAAACTGTGGAGGGAATACCCATGGAAGGGATGGGAAGGGGTGTCAGGTCAACGTTTAGTGGCATATGGTAGTGTTTGTACATCAAAGCATATAGTGGGTATGGGCCTTCACCTAGGGGTGTCAACAAGCCGAGCTGAGCCGAGTTGTGCTTAGCTCAACTTAGGCTCATCACATGAAGACAAACCTCAAGCTTGGCTCAGCTCTCCCAGAAAAAAAAGGCCCAGCAGCTTAATGGCCCATTAGCCCAATTTGTCTTGTTTGAATATTGCTATTGTCACAGTGTAATATATTTATTATTATAAAATTCTTAACCAAACCGATCTTTTAGCAAGTTGAGTTTAGTGAAGGTCAGCCCAAGTTCACTTAGGAAATGAGTTTAAATCAAGGCTCAGGCTTGGCTCATTGGCAGCCCTACCTTCGCCGAGTGGAAGTGATGAATAAAGCCTTGTTGAGAAAATGGTTGTGAAGATATGCTATGGAAGAAGGAAGTCTTTGGAGAAAGGTGGTTGCTGCTAAATATTGCATGAAGGATGAGGCTAGAGAAGTTAGGGGGGCTTATGGGAGGAGTCTTTGTAGGGGGATAGTGAAGCAACTAGCGTTGTACTTGGATTTGAGGAATAGGAGAGCGGAAATGGAACTGGGGACAGAATTGGCTTTTCCGCTGTTTTGATACATAACAGGAAGGGTGGAAATGGAGTGGAAAATACAGTCAATTTCTATTGATTTGAAATCCTTAGGGTAGAGGGGTTATTTGCCAATTCCTCATTTTGAGACGAAAAAGGAGTATGACCTATAGGGCTGTAAATTGGGTCAGGATGGGTTGGACTAAGGTTAGAGACTTAGAGTGAACCCAAACCAAAATACAACACTTAGGTCCGAATTCAGCCCATTCTGAAAAGGTTGCTTTGGACAGAGTTTGGGATTGTCCAAACTTCAAAACCATGAACTGTTAAGATTATAAATAAATATTTCATTATAAAAAAAAAATTTCGATCACAATTTGTTTCTAATTTTTACTGCAGTTCAGGCCATGTTGGGCCATTCGAGCTGAAAGTAACATCAGGCATAAAACTTGGGCTTGGACTCGACCCGGCCTGAAATAAAATTAGCCTAGCCTACCTAAACTTCAGGCCAAACAGCTCAAGCTTTGGGATAGTCCAGTATGAAATGGACCCAGCTGATCTCATCATGATTTGGATCAATATCGAGCAATCTCGATCCCGTGATTTCAGTTGTAAGAAAAATGGTGGTGTATGTAGGTTGGGGGTCGATCCGGCTAATCCATGGTTGTTCTAGCTAAACTTAACCAAACCAAATTATGTCGATCCTTCTGACTTGGCTATTGATGGAGAGATCCTACGCTAATAGAAATCTATATGGTCAACTTGAATTGAACGTAGCTTATCCTGACTTGGATCAAGATCGGCTGATAGTCAGTCTCATGGTTGCGATGGTAGGAATACATTGGGTTTTCATGGAATTCATGTCCTTGATGGAGGAGTATGAAGAAAATTTGTTGACTCTTTCATTCCATGGATCTCAACAAGTTGATCCAAACAATAGATTTCTATTCAAAGGATTTTATTTCAACGGATTTTGATTCAGCGGATTTCATTTCAATTGGTAGATTCCATTTTCGTGACTAGTTAGCCAAATGGAGCGTGTCTCAGCATTCTGTGTTTATTGGGAATCATATGCCGGACTGTTAGCAGTGTTCTTTGCTCCCTTCTTGTTTGTTGAGTTTGCATAGTGTTTCTCTTGTTGCGTTGCCTGTTTGTTTCCTTTTTTTTTCTTGCTGCTTGTTTTCTCTTCTTGTTTTTTTAATAAATATCATGATTGATCCAAAAAAAACTGCTCTCTAAATTTTTTTAAAGAAATTGGGTATAGGGTTAGTATGGGCAATGAAAAAAGGTTTTGGGAGGATGCTGTTGAAGATGTTTTTTCTGAACATCTATACCTTGGCAGTGGACCCAAAGGTGGTGTTATCAGAATATATGACAAGGATCCAAGGATCAATGGTACGGCAACCTCAATGAGAAGACCAACTTTTGATTGGGAAATACCAGCTATTGTGAACCTGTTGGACAGATTGGAGGAGTGCTTGATTCTAAAGGATCAAGATGATGTTAAGAGTATGGAATCTGGGCCTGGGAGAGAGTTTGGCTGTGAGATCTTGTTAGGAACAAATTGATCCATCAGAGAGTATGAGCTTACCTTGGAAGGAGATTTGGCATAGGCTGGTTGTATCTAAAATCCAGTTATTTTTTTGGACATTAGTGATGGGGAAATTTTTGACAATGGATATATCACCTGATAAGGAAGAATATGCACCTCACAAATGTCTGTCTGTTTTGCTGTAACGGTGGGGAGTCCATTTCACACTTATTGATACACTGTCCATATGCATGGGAGGCATGGTTCGGAATGATTAGGAGCTTTGGGATGAATTGGGTTAACTTAACCAGGCTCTTGATGGGTGGAGGACAGCAGCTCTCATTGCAAGCGGAAAAAAAAAAAGAAGATTTGGAGGCTAGTGCCAGCAACCGTTTATTGGTTGGTGTGGACTGAGAGCAACAACTGAGTCTTCAAGGACTATGCTGAGCCATTTTCAAGGTCTACAAGAGAGCATAAAGGAGAAAGTGATTTTTTAGGCTTTGCGATGTAATAGGTGTGAACAAGTAGGGAATGGGAGGCTATTGAGAGATTGGAATCTGATGTATGGTTGAGATAGCAGTTTGGGAGTCAGGGAATGTATCTTTGTATAGTTGGTATGTTTTATTTTCTTGTTTTCTGTATAGTTGAAAGATTGCTTGTCCCCCTTGTATTAATCTAGCATAATTCTTCGTTTTCTTACCCACCCACCCACCCCCCCCCCCCGGTCCCAAATAAAATAAAAGAATCTAGAGTTCTACTAGGTTGCCGATATTGTCATCACAAGCCCATGACTCCTCAGATACCAGCAAGGGCCAATGTGCCAGAACTGTAGAAACTCCAAGATGTCCTCTGGGAGGACCTAAACCAGATTGAAGAAGTTCATAAAATGGATCCAAATCTTCCTAGCAAACATATAATGGATCAAAAGATTACTGATTGCCGACCTTCATATACATGAGGCATGATATGAGGGAGAATGAACCATTTTTTGCACCTTCTATGGAACTTGTTAGACATGTTCACCTTCTTGTGACTTGTGAGCCACCACTCTACCAAAAGCCTTGAATTTTAGAGGACCTGGAAACCTCCAAAGAACCTTGTGGGGAAACGACCCAATGGCAGTGCGTCTAATAAAATGTGAAACTTGATTTATTTTTAATTTTTTCATGTTTTAGATAAAATCTAAAAGAGAATTTCCATTCTTAGAAAGTTCATCATTCTATGTGATTGCAGCTTAACAGTGCAGAATCCCCTTGTACTGGTTAGAAAGAAATGGTATCCAAGACTGGTGGCTTTTTGTAAACTGCAAACTACTTGATTATTTAAAAAGAGTTAGGGAATACTCATTATTGATGATGCCAGAAAACATTGTTATTTTATCACTGCAAAAGAAGTGTTTCTTCATAAGTAACGAAAAATAAGAATATTTACTTCCAGTTGCAAAATTTATCTAAGGTTTGTTTTTTCCTTCCTTTTTCTACAGATTAAAAGGAAACTACCTAAGGTGAACCGTGTCCTTGCTGCTCGTCTTCTCGACAATGAAGAAGCTGAAGGTGAAGTGAACGATGTTGATGTTGCTAAGACAAAGAAAATGTCGAAGAAAAAGAAAGGCTTGAGCACCGAAATGCTGAAGGATGAGCGTTTTGCAGCAATGTTTGAAAACAAGGTACAATTAATCGGTCATGTTGATGCTGCTAAATTCATTAACCTGATATGCATTTTCTTATTTCCCACATCTATTAACAAGGCCATGTGTGTTTGTATGTGCCTTGGATGCATGCAAGTGCTTGTGTGCACGTGGGATGTTATATACTAAAGTTCTTTATCTGCTGATGGTTATTGGTCTTTTACCATTCTTTATGACTGCAATTAGCACTACCTCACATGCATACGGCAGAAGAGAGAAGAGAGTGAAGGGAAACTTGTTCTGTATTTTCCCATCATTCACTATTTATTATCAAGTGGGATCAAATAATTGTGAGCCATTACCATTAATGGATGGTAAAAAAGGAAACCAATGATTAGGGTGTCCGGGTTACCTATTTACATGCATGCATATATATACAGCATGTCATTGTGAATATGGAAATTAGTGCTACTCACGTCCATATTTTTATTGTCATTATTTTGTCCTCAACAAGGTATTATATCATGTTTCTTCTGTTGGCTTGCATGTTCAGGACTTTGAAGTTGATGAGTTCTCCAAAGAGTATATGTTATTACATCCCATGCCTTCCAATTCCAAGAAGCAACCCTCGCTGATTGAGGAACATTTTGAGCCAGTTACGGAGGAAGAGGAAGAGCAGAGTTTAAGTGATTCTGATGCCTCAGCAGGACCTGAGTCATCAGAAGATGAGCTCAATAAGGACAAAAGTAAATTTAAAAAGAAGTCATCACGGGTTCCAAGGTCAGTTATTTTCTATATTGGTTGAAAGGTTTCTCAAAGGGAGGATATAAATCTCTCCCTCTCTCTCTCTCTCTGTGTATATATATATATATATATATATATATATATAATGAAAAGTTTCTGCCCCAACTGTGGATGGAGATACTGAATTAATGACCTAGATATCCCTATTATTCTAACATTGTGATCTCAAAAATATTTATGATTTATGTTCCCATTAATAGCATATTACACCCAAAACATGCAACATTTTTTTTTCTTTTTTCTTCTCAAAGTGCATTGTAACAATCTTTTCTTATACATTGTATCAAATACATTAATTCACAAATCCTCAAGATGTTGAATCTCTCAAAACAAGTTTCTTCTTTGGAAATATGATAATTAAGAAGTGGAGAGTTGGATGTAAGAAAATACTGGTTTATTATGACTGTCTTAGAAAAATATATTACAGGAAAACATGATATTAAAAGCGTTAAAATGATGAAAGGTTGGAAGGAATAACGAAAAAAGGAAGAAGAAGATGTAACAGACCAAATGTTTGAATGTTATACAAATACATAACCACCATATGGATGCCTATCGTTTTCTTGGATGTCTTCTCTTAATCTTTATAATTTTATTTTTTTTCAAATAACTCCTAATCTATATGGAGCTGTAAATGTCTTAAAATCACATTTTTTATGATGTCATGGCGATCAGAGTATTACTATGATCTTCATCTTGGACTGTTGGAGACTGGGCCATTTCATAGGTTCATACAAATATATTATTTCACTGTATACTAGTATCCCAGATACTTCACGGTAGGGTATTATTTGACTAAGAGATTAAAACAAGAATATAGAGCAAGACTGAATAAGTCAATTATTCGCAGGTCTGATCATTTGCATTCTGCTCTAAAATAATTAGAATAGAAACTCAATAATAGTTTCCAGAAAAATTATACTTCCTAATATTTAACTCAAAACATACCACCTTCAGTATAAATGTTTAGAGCACCTACTGTTTGTATTCTTCCAGAAAACAGTTTGGCATATTATTAAGCGTTCATCCAACTAAACCATTTCCCTCTTTAAGTTGGCTTGCAAAACAGGATATTTCAAGGTAGTTCTCAAAATTTGAGCTTTTAGTAATAAATGGGATGCATCTGTTTAAATCATCCTGATCTTTGTCAGAAACAAAAGTGCAAGCTTCTCTATTGCTAACCGTGTTCTGCAAAACCTGCAGACTATATGAAGTGAAGGATGAGCGGCATGCAGAAGCCTTCTGGAACCGTGTGTCACTTGCAAAGGAGGATGCTCTTCCTTTAGGAGATAGGGTGGCAGCTCTTCAAAACCAGCAAGCTTCTGGTATCCCTGGTGATGTGAAGTTGGGACCCGGTGGATCACGAGAGATCTCCTTCATTTCCAGAAGCTCAGCAAAGTACAAGGAGGACATGGAGGAAGAAAGAGAAGGAAAGAGAAGGGGCATCCAATCCTTGGGCCTGAAACCAGATAGATCAAATTTCCGAGGCCGAGGAAGGCATAGTGGTGGTAGGGGGAGAGGAGGGAGGAGAGGAGGCAACCATGGGAGTAGAGGAGGCAGCCGTGGGGGTAGAGGAGGTAGCCGTGGGAGTAGAGGAAGAGGTAGATGGTGAAAACCAACATAAATTCATATGTAAGCAAACCATTGGCTTCCATCGTAATCATTGGCTTGCTCGTGTACCATTTGAGTAATGATGCAGTATGCTGAAAGAAGAGCATTAATGGTACCTGGGAGCTACAGAGTTATTTGTCAAATCCAAGTATCTTTGATCATATCTTTTTTATTCATCTCCATGAATTTTCAGTTATAGCTTCCTTTTTCTCCCTGGAGAAATTAGCAGGCCACAGTCCCAGTAGCTGTAGTATTTCGGATGGATTATGCCACACAAGTGTTTATTGCTGATAATTAAATGGTTCTGCTGAGTTACGATGGCCATGACCTCTCTCTCTCTCTCTCTCTCTCACACACACACACATGCACATACACACATCGGATGGTGCATGTTAAAGAATAATATTACGTGGAAATACAGGTACCATCAACAAGTGGATGCTCCCGAAGAAGCTCCAAACAAAAGCAAAGCCTGGCGAACCTCATGAGAGTTCCCCCTTGAACGCTGTTTCTGAGTTCCTGTGATATCTGCTACAACCTCTTTGTAGTTTGGGGCCAATCCAAGTTCACTGGGTTAGCCAGCATAACCAGAGATTTAAGCTGAGATGATAAATGTGATCACGGTGCGAGTCTAAATATCTTGATCCAACATGGACTGAGTTGGGCTGTGTCAGGTATTCACACACGCTCGGACGGCAACACTTAAGAGGATCAACAGGCTGGGTTTGGATGGTATAGTATATCTAGACCTGATCTAATTATTGGCGGTACAATTAATTAGTGTGAAGTAGCATTGCACTGCAAACTCAACAACATGGGTGAATTCTGTTGTGGCTTGTGAAACAGCAGAGGATGAAGTTTAGCCTTGCAAGTTCTTATGAAAACTTGGTATTATTCCCTCAGTTAGTTGTAAGTTTGCATAAACCCAGATCCAACCAAACACGGCTTGTTTTTTCCAGTTAGTAAATGGACAAAAGATACTATGTAGGGGTAGCAATGGATTAGTCCGGATTGTGTTGGGTAAAGCTGAACCCAAAACAAGTTGGTTAAAGCTTTACATTAATATGGGAAATACCGCTTGGATTGAGGTGGATTTCTACTTTTTGAGGTAATACAGGAAATCGCAGGGTTGGACTGTGGACTGTGTTGCAACATATAGTACGACCAATGATAAGGAAAAGAATGGTACTATAATAGTCCATCTCGATGATTTGAAGGCCCTAATGTAGGTAATCAATTCAATAGTGGTTCAACTCATTAGGTATAAATTAGTGGACTAGGCTAAAGTTGGATGAGTTCCGAGTTTGACTCATCCAACTCGGGTGAATTGATAATGAGTTTGTAAGCCAAGTCTACTCCAAAATCGAGTGAAGTAGACCCTGCCAAGTTCTAAATTCACCTACCATAGTAACGACACTTAAAATCAAAAGCAGTTAATGTGAACATTCTCACGGATTTCCAAACAAAATGAGATTGTGTTTCAAATCTATTCCAAAGAAAGACAGGCTTTTCTAAGGGTGCCCCTCTTTCTCCTAGTGTCTTCATCTTTTTTTATGCTCTTCTTTAGCTATAAAGAAGGCTGTTGCTATATAATGAGCAAAAGATTATTATTAATCTAAATAATGTCAAATCTAAAACCATATTTTACATGTAATGCATAACATAATAAGCTAAATTTTGTTAAGAAACCATTCTCTGTGTTGTACCGCCCACAATTAAAATCATGATTCAATAGGTTTATAAATTTTTATTTTTTTGGTACTAACCTCTAGGGCCTACATTAGAATCTGCTCATCCCACCCAACCCAAGCAGGTGACTTCCACTGCGCACTAGATTTAAAAAATAATATTATACCACTATTAAAACTAAATAATAGTTCAAAATAATGTTACAACGAACTTTATATTTAAGACCATTATTTGTATGTTATGTCTTTACTCCGTTACAATAGTATCATATTAACGTTGCCTCAACGGTTAATGAAACTTTGATTTCAGTAAGAGGCAGGAGGGAAGATTATTGGAAGGTGATCTCCTGAAAACATCGACGTATTAAGAACAGAATTAGTAACGTTCAGGTTCTGAAATTTTTGATAATTTGAGGAACCAAAATAAAAAGTGCATCCCCTATCAGAACTTGTTCGATTAACAAGAGATTAGGGAATTCCTAAAGCTATGACAATAAGGCTCTCGTTTCCTTTGGATGTAAACATGAATACTATTAAAGTTCTTAATTTTTCATCATTTTTCGACCGCAAAAATAAGCGGAACTTTAACATTTTGGAGAAAATCAGGAGAGCAAAGCGGATGCTTACTTACATATTAAGTTTTGATCTATGGGATCAGTTAACTTTTTTTTAAGATTGTAAGATCAAAAAGCAAGAAGATTACACTAAATAACCATCCCCAAGAGAGGGGGGAGGGGCGAATAACCATTGACGAGAACCAACTGATATTTGTAACTAATTGAAATAAGACTAATGGCAATCTATTCCTTCATAAATCCCAACTGGATGCGAACCCAGAGGGGGAAAACCGGGTGTGCTACCCAATACAAGTAAAGGGCATGCCCCAAAAATTGTTATGTTCATCTTTTTAGAGTTTTTATGGCCTCTGGTTGCCATGAAAAGGTTTTTTCATGATAATTTTTTCTCGAAAAATCATTTTTTAACTGATCGGTTGCCATGAAAAGTTAGTTTTCATATATTTTTTCATGATTCTTTTCTTGTGGGATTTTCTTTTCTATTCTTTTCCTTTCTTTTTAATACAATTCAAGGCAACCAGAATGGGCCTTAATAGAATGTTTTTTTTTTTCAATGTATACCGTGACAGTTATATGTTAAAGCTAATTTTTGGTCTAATTTTCCCAATTATAAATACTGAAAGTCCTTGTTCCTCAATATAAATACAGGAAGTTTTCACGGTTGTAGATTTGCTCAATTTAATATTTTGTCGGCCCATCTGTAAAGGTGGCCATTATTTATTGGGAATAAATTTTCTCTATAAAGCGTAGCATTGATCATCACTGCTGCACCAACTACAACAAGAGAAAAAGCATCTAAATGGTGTTTTGAAAGATACATGTCATAAACCACCAGAAACTACCGCAGGACCAGGGGGAGCCAACTGCTTTATGGGACCCCTGGTTTTCCCAAACCCAAATGTCCAATACCGTCAAACCCATCGTTCTGTATAAAGGAGAGACTTCAATGAAGCAAAAACCAATGGGCTGGTTTTATTTTATTTTTTTATAGATAAATCTATCTCTCCTTCTACTTCCTATATTTATATACTACCTTCTTTCTTTGCAATATATCCCAGAATCACAGTTCAATTAGTTCATGGCTTCTCTTCTTCTTCTTCTTTCTGAGCTTCTCCGACCGGAAAACACAAACCCAGCTCCTGAAATATCTTATCCGCGCTCGTCTTTTTCTTCTTCTTCTTCTCCTTCTTCTTGTGCTGTTGTGGCTGCTGCCTCTGCTTCTATGAACAAAAGGGTTGTCGGAAAAATGGCGAGGAATCGGATAAAAATGGAGGATGATGTCGCAATCATAGAAGATTTGCCCGAGCTGAGAGTGTCCGTAGACTTGGTTTGGCCTTGAGAGTGTTTTATTTTGATTATTGTAATGTAACCCCAGAGAGTTGCAAATTATTGACAAGATGTTCTGTTTTTTTTTCTTGGGTAGAAAATGAAAAATGTAATTATATGAATATGAATATCGATATGAGCTAATCGTCTTGGTTTGTTTATTTTATTTTATTTTTTTTGGTGGGTTGATGCTGAACCTCTCTGTTTAGGTTATTTTGTCTTGTGTCAGTGGCTTAGGCACCACAAGTTTTGATGAAAATACAATGTATATATGCTCCTACTCCTGCGGGCAGATTTATCTGCCAAAGCAAGAGATGGACACGTTCCCCTCCAAATAGGTGAATTTCATTTTTTGGGCATGTCCACTTCTTCCGCCCACAAATAAATCTGCGGGCAGGAGAGGATCTCAAGGAGCCCCTATTGTATTGATGCATAGTTGATGTGTAGCAATGGGTTGGTTTGGGTTAGTTTCTAAGGAGCCATAACATAACCCAAAAATCAAAACAGTTTCACATTAGCCAACCCCAATCCTATAAAATTGGGATTTTTTCCAGTTATGGCCAAATTGCCAAATAATGAGGTAAAAACAACTATTTTCAAAATTGATTTTTAATGATTGTTAATTACTTTTTAACCCTAAATCAATTACATGATATAATAGGAAGCCTAATCCCTACTCCCATGCCCCCGTGATCATCTCTAGATTGTTAAAGTTTAGATACCGATTCAGAAGATTTTTTATGGTTGACATGTGAAAAAAATAAAAACCTGAAAAGGTGCAGCGACCACCATAGTCTTCTGAACGTATAGGCTATGTTTGGATTAGGTGAATTGGAATTACTTATGGAATTAGAATTCTGCAGAATTCAATACCATGGAATGGAATTTTATGCATTCATAATTTTTCTGTTTAATTTACCACAAAAAAAAAAAAAAAAAATCTGTTTGGATGCCCAAATATCAACACTCTTCTTCCCCTTTTATACATTCGGTAATGTTGGATCAAAGAACAATGAAAACCTGTCCCAGCCTCTGTCGCCCTTAAGAGCTGAGACTTTAACATAATCCAAGCAAACTTTTAAGAGAGAGTTACAAAAACTGCAGTTAAAACTTGAACAATTTACATATTAAATAGGAGGAGACGGAAGAGCCTTCGTACAAGAAAGAGGAAGAACTTGGCGGGAGAAGTTTCAATTGGAACTGAAGAAATCCAAAAATTAAGTTCAAACCAACCATTTTTTCCCCCTGGTAAGTACTTTCCATGGTTTGTTTTATTGATCACCATTTCTTTGTTAAATACTCTTAATTTCTTATTTAAGTGTGATTTAATCTTTTGGTTTCTTTTTATTGGCGTTACCTAGAGATTTTCCATGGAGGGCAAATCATCCCCCTTTGCATGCATCCAAGTTTTCAATCTCTGGGATAAATGCATCACAGGTTCAATTCATGGAAGGCAGTGACACAATTTGTGTACCAGTTCCATAACGGGATCTCATTGATGATAACAGCTGTCGTGAATTTCACTTGAAATGACGCTGACTATGACAAGGTGTAATGTACCTAGCAAAACTTCAAAAGCATTTGAAATATTTTGGATACTTCAAGGGATCCCACCTCTTTAGAACTCGTTACTGGATACGAACTTTTTAATTAATTCTTTATTGATAATCTTCAACTTATATAGAAACTTATCTCCTTAAACCAAGGAGGCAAGGAGAAAGCTACTTCTATATATGAGATCTCCTTTAGATTAGAGATTCTCAAATCAAATAACAAGTACCCCTAGACTAAAGTTTCTTAAATCAAATATCAACTACTTTTATTTACCAAAAATACTCATTTATTTTAAGAAACTATTTCTAGTAACATAGGACCGTTATATAAGGAGATTGATCCATCACCATAGCATATTGATTACAAAGCCTCCCTTCATAAGATTGGCAAAGATGCATTTGGTCATGGATCATGTTTCTCTCTTTCCACAATGAACAGACACTACCATAGCAGGATGGAATTGTTTTGATAGACAAATGCATAATAGAGATCACCGAATTTTGTGATAAAGAATGTTGAAACTACAAGACACAAGGAGGTGGGGGCCATACACTATTTACATGGGGGGCCACCCCCTTGTGTCTTGTGGTACAAGTGGTACATAAAAAAAGTGGTACAGGGGATATGGCTCCTTGCAAAGGATGGGTTGAGGGAGAGATATTAGGAGTGATGGAGATGGAATAGGAAAGGGAATTAGGTACCCAAATCCGTGGGTTAGGGTTATAGAAGGAATAATTTAATTGGCTTAACCATTAACTACCTCATTTTTTATAAATTTACCTTAAAAAAACCAATTTTGGAATTTTTTTTTACCTCGTTATTTGGCTATTTCTCCATAACTTTGAACTGTTTTGGGAAAAATCCCTATAAAATTCAGGCAGTTGACAGATCTTTTTGTGAAAAACAAAGGGTACTTGGCAAGTGGTTGGATTAGGAAAAAAAATTAACCGTAACTTGAGCCAAATTTGAACCAAGTTGAGACAAACCAACCCAAAGCAAAAATATAGAGGGTTGGCAGAACAAGAACTGTCGCCTGCAACTTAAAACTACTTTTATTGAATGATTTCTTCAAAATATAGAAGGACAGTCTTATCATCTCATGAGAAGGGCACCCGAAACTAGTGGATGGATAAATTAATGGTTTCTTCTATGGGTTCTTTATTTTAAGCTTTCCTCAGTGGGAAGCAAAAATGTAATGGTGGGTGTACCAGAACTTCCCAAATATGTGAAGACCAATTTTGAAAAATGAGCAGCTGGGTGTTTTGGAACGGCAATGGCAGTGCTTACAAATCCTGGGGGCGAGGCTTGTGGGTGGATCAGTCCAAAATGGAGTATCTTTTGTAATAAGTTTTGAGATTTCGATTATCCATCTAGTCACCTACCAGTTCAAGCTTCTCATAATTTGTATCAGTAGGTTGTCAATAAACAGTTGAAATATTATAAGGGGTTGGTTGTATCGCCTTAATTGTGTCGGTTATTTTTAGGTCTGTTGACAGCTGGGTTACGGTTGGGTTCAGTTTAAATTTTAAAGGGACTTTTCCTAGACCAGTTCAATATTTTGGCAAAATTGTCAAATAATGAGATAAAATTAATTAGTGGCCAATTCAGTCTTTTGTTTTGTTTAATTACTCTTTTAACCCTAAATCGATTATACAATGAAATAGGAAACCGAATCCCATTCTCCTATATTTTTGTTATTGCCTTCTCATATTGGTTCTAACAATCAGCACCCTCAAAAAAGAGTAAGGCAACGGCACCACATAAAAAAGCCAAAACAACATGAATTTTTCATTCATAAAGCTCTAAAAACATTATCTCAATACTCACTTAATGCAAAATAAATCTTGAAAATGCCAAGTTCTTAACTTGAGAAAGTCCAAGGCGTTCATATCAGACTTGATTAAAATTCATCTTCACCTCCAAAACATTTGTGAAGTTTCTTTACAGATTCTCTAAAATAGATAAGAAGAAATAGATGGAGATGGAAACTAGGAGTAGTACTGAGAGATAAAGAACAATTACTAAAGTGGTAAAGATGGAATAGTAAAGAGAATAGATGAGATGGAATAGGAAAGGGAATTGGATAGAGAGAGATTGAGAGTTAGGGGTATAAAAGAAAATTTTTAAATTTATTAACTGTTAACTATATCATTCTTTCCAATTTTAATCCTTAAAAACCGCTTTGGCCACTAATTAATTTTACCTCATTATTTGAGAATTTTCCAAAATATTGAACCAATTTGGGAAAAATCCCAATTTTAAAACAAATGCGGTGAAACCTTAATACACAATTTCATGTCTATTCTTTTATTTTTTTTATTTTTTTGTTAACACTCCCATCTCTTTCCACTAATTCTATGAGTACACTACTTCCACGGTATAATTGAAACTTAATAATTGGGTACCCGTGCAAGCAGGGGTTTATCCACTAGTATGTTATAATATTAATAATACCTCTCTCCTTATTATAATGTTGTAATCCTTTAATCTTTCAATGATATATGCACCCCAGCTTCTATGTACACAATATCATGTACAATGCATGTGCACAGACAAGGAGCGAACACATCAGCGCCAAAAAGTGATAAGCGCATCCCCAAAAAGTGTTAATCACTTTTCGGTGCTGATGTGTCCACCCCCTGGTCTGTACACATACATTGTGCATGAATTATGTGTGCACAAAAGTCAGGCTCACATGAAATGGGAGAGAAAAATGTGGAGGGAGAAGATTTGGGAAGCCACATGTAATTTTGTTGGATGCAGTTAGAGAGAATTTAGGAAAAAGTGGGAGAAGTAAGAAAAGAGGAAAGCGTGGGATAGGGGGAAGCTATTTTAGGGTTGGCACGTGACACTCTTAAAAATATCAAGAAAATCAAATAAAATTAAAAGGGGTTGTCCACGTCACCAACCCTTCATGACACTCTTAAAAATATCAAAAAAAACCAAAGAAAATTAAAAGGGGTTGTCTATGTCACCGACCATTTGCTATAGTATATATAGATTAACAAGGAGAGAGGTCGTTTACCCATTTTGAATATAGCCACTAAGAAAGAGACATGTGGTTCACAATCATTCTCGAGGGAGTAATGACTATGGAACTAACACATCTTAGGAAGACGAAGAGGGTGAATAATGTTGATGGACCGACTTGTGTCCTACGATATGAGAAACAACTGATGATATTAGTAATCAAGAAAAAAAATGACATGATGGCTTACGTGTTGAAGTCATTAACGATAGTTTTGAGATGGAGTGCTCAAGAACATGGTCATATACTTTGGTTCATCTTTGTCTACCAAATAACCGTATCAAAGGTTATATAAATAACAGAAGATAGAACATCAAATCAAATTTTATCTTTTTACATTCCCTAGGAGTAAGAGTAGAAGTAGAAGTAAAGTTGTAATTGCATTTATAATAATGAGATCAAAGGTCTTTTTATAACGTTAATCAAGAATTCTCGATGAATGATCGCAAAATCGATAAAAAGAGTAGTAATTGTATGAATTTACTTTTTCTCTTATTATATTCATTTTGTGCATATTGTCAATTCCTATAATATTCATTGTTTGCAAAAGTCCTCTTAATTGAGGCATGGATCAAACCCACTCTGATTACACAGGTAACCCTAACCCGGGTCAAAGTGAAACAAAATACCAATAGATGTCCTAAAATCCAAACTGTTTAGGTCATTTATCAAAAAAAATAGTCTTTATGTCAGAGTAGGGTGGTGCATCTCATTTTGGAGAAAATCCGGGGGGGCATTTGTTACAAACCTAACCAATATGCCAAAAGCCCTAGAACTGATGGAAACGTATTAGGCTAGGTTCTTAACCTTTGGAATCGTAACATTTTATCACACTCCACAGCTAACGTCCCGATGGCTCACTCTATGACGGCACTCACTCTGGTCTCTTATCCAGGTAGTTCTTTCCACCTATGGCGGCTTTCACTATGGCAAGGTAGCCATTTTCACCCTTTTTTGTGATGGCTTTCACTATAACTCATGTAGCCCTTTCCATAACGTAGCGGCTCTCACTCTAGTCCAGGTTGCTCTCTCCACAGGTTGTCCCTTCCATGACTCGAACTCAAGACGTGGTGTTAACTTTGATACCAATTGTTACAAACTTAACCAATACACCAAAAGCCCTAAGATTAATGGAAACGCATTAGACTAGGTTCCTAACCTTTGGGATTGTAACAACATTTTGGTAGATGCGCTGACCATGTGCAGTGTCTGTCCAGTCCAGTCTGGCTCCTCGCATTAAAGGGTTGAGCCTGCAAAATAAACTAGGGGGTATTAAAGGGATACTATGCAAAGTTTAGCAGAATCATGAAAATATGATTAATCACTTGTGATGGGTTCGAGATTACAATATGACAGAAAACTCATGTAAAATAAAATATACACAAGAAAAGGCAGATATGATATTTTAAGACTATGTTGAGATGTTTAATTATTTTAATACCCCTTCATAATAGGAAAAACTAAACCCTAAAAATTTGGGCATTCTCTTCTTGTTTATATTTTCCCTTTACTAGACGAAAGCCACAGCAGATTTTCTACTGCAAAAAGGCGTTCAGCAACCCTCTTGTGTCAGGCCCTTGGCAACATGGCAACATGTGGTGGAAAAAGCGAACCACCAAAATCTTGTGCCTAGTATTGGGTGTTTTTCACTTTTTTCACCACGTGTTGCCCAGCACCCGGTGCAAGAGGACCACTGCACACTTGTTCTCTGTTGGAAATCCATTCTGGACAAGAGGTGGTGCTGCACCATTCTCCCTTGGAATCTTGTTTGCCTTCTCAGGGTATTCAGGTACCAATGAACACAAGAGGAACCGAGATTTCAAACCATAAGAAGACGACAAGAGTGAACATGGTCTTCACGGCACTGCCTCCAGACGACCTCTTCCCCCGAATCAGGTCGGATCATTCAAGACAACGAAAAAGACAGACAATTGTAGGAAGCGTGACTGGGGTTCTAAAAGTGATTTTCTTCCCTTTTGTTCCCGTAAACATCTTATAAACATGGGCCAAAGAGCAAGTGGCAAACAAACCCATAAAAAAGACGGGGGTATATCACCTGCCCATAGTAGGACTCGTAGGAGCATGGTTGTCATCAACACACCCCGGTTTTTAGGGGAGAGGAATCCAAGAACAAAGAATATCAGAGTGATGAGAACATGTCCCAACATAGACAAACTATATCCACGTTTACCAAAGGCCTGAAAACATATCCGTGAAAAACTTCCTATCATATCTCCTCCTAGGCTTCTTCTTGGGTCTCCAGTTGGTTGTACTAGGGGATGTCAAAATACAGTGTCTACAGCATGATCATAGCAACCATGCCCAAGGGGAAGAGAACAGTTATCAAACAAACTACAATTGAGAACCAATAGATTTGGTTATACTTACCCAAAAAAATAGATTTGGTTATTGGGCATTAGGAGAGAGAATTTTACGGCCTAACCTAGCATGGCAGCTATGAAACACGAACACTCACATGGGACATGGGTACGATGCAATACGGATACAGCAACACGACAAATCTTGCAAAATTAGGATACGATACGGTAGGGATACGACAATTAATTAATTAATATTTTAAGCTAGATCTTATGTTTAAAAAATAAATAACAAGTAATGGAACGTGAATCAGTTAGCAACAGAGATCATTCACGACCAGCCTTGGCTTTGAGATGGTTGTATGGTTATTCGACAGACCCTAAAAAAGAGAAATTATGGAGGAGAGGACAACATAAAGTCAAAAAAATGTATTCCCCAAATCAAAGACCATGGCCATGACAGAAGAAAAAGAGAACTCAATCAGAGATTAGATAACCAAGAAATAAAAAAGCCCCAACTTATCTAACAATATAAGCATATGCTTTGTTTCCTTTTCCTCCCTTCTTTTTCTTCATCTCTTCCTTCCTTCTCTTTTTTTCCTCTTCCTCCCTTCTTCTCTCTTATCACAAGGTTGGGGTCATTGGTTTTGCAACCCAACGCCTCCAGTTCCCTTTTTATTTCATTCTTAACTGTATTTATTATAATATTTCTTTTTTTTTATTTCTTCAGTTAACCCATTTTTCTAGTCATTTTACAAAAAACTTTCTAGTTGTCATGTCCCGAAAGTATCCCAACGTGTCTCTGACGTGTCAAAAAAATTTTACTTATTTTATTCTCTAACACACTAAGGATGCCCATGCAAAAGTATCCCCCAGGAGTATCCGTGTCTGATACGTGTCGGACACAGTGACATACCCAGGCTTTTGAAGTATCTGAGCTTCTTAACATGAGAATAACCATAAGATTAAATAAAGGGCTACATCATGGCTAGCTATAGTTATCAGAGATTTCCACTTTTATTACTTTAATTATTTTCTTCTTCTTTTTTTGTTTTTATGTTTGTTATTGGCTACAAGTGGATGACTGTAATGGTGGAAATCAATGAACGAATTATTCTTTTGTAAGGACTTCCTAACTTGAATAAGCTTTCCTTCTCTCTTTTCTTAATTTTTATTTGTATTTCTTTCTGTTTGTAGTGTTGTTACATTTGGAATTAGAGAAAATACGATCCACCATAGTTACCACACGCTCTCCAAAAAAGAATTGACCAACTTGAATCTAATCTATCAACATTCAAGGAGAAAATGGAAGATCAATGAACAGCCGTAGAGAGTAGAATTTCATAGATAATAAAGCTCAATTGACAATGTTACAAGGGCTTATTCATGGCATACTTGAATAGAGCAAAGGCCAAATGTCAAGCTTTTTGGAAAAAATACCAATGAACAGATTTGATTATAATAGTTGAGTTGAAACTGTAAAAGCATCCAATTTTTTGAATCAACCCCAATAGCAATGTATTAACAAAAGAATATGCACTCTCAATCATTTCACCTATTGCAAACAAAGGGCATTAAATTGGACTTTACAATGTTTGAAAGAATCAACCCTTTTGCATGGCGGCTGACTCATGTGGAACATTATATGTAGTTTCACAATGTTCTTGAAGAAATGAAAGAATAAATGGAAAGTTTTCAACTTGAAGGGGACACATTTGAATTGTATGAATGGTTGTTAAAGTGGCTAGACTTAGATACGAACCCTTCGTGAACGAACAAGATCCGAACGACATCAAGGGTGGACACATCAGCACCGAAAAAGTAATTTATACTTTTTTGGTGGGGGTTTTCACTTTTTGGCATTGATGTGTTTGCCCCTATGCCATTCGGACCTTGTTTGTTCATCCACGTACCAAATCTTGAGGGTTGTAGAGTATGTTGCTAGTCTTCCCTGAGTTGTCTTAAAAGAAGTTGTACTATAACAATTTGGGTCCGCTATGTTCATCAACCATTTTGGGGATCTAATCAAATTACGTTAGACAGGATCATGTGATGAATATCAAAAGGAATTAAGAGGTTATCCTATTGTGTTATTGAGATCTCTTTAGCCATCTTGTCGTGTATGTTTGAGTGGTGAATTAAATTTCTTGGTTACTAATGGTCAATGCATGATAACATCTTATGAAGTACCACATAGGTTTATCCTAGAGGGCGGTGAATAGGATTTCTAAAATTATTTACCCCTTTTTATTTGTTAGGATTGGTTTTAATTCAGTTTTAGTCTTCTTAGAATTAAACCAAGTGTGTGTGTGCTACAATGTGTCTACTCAGCAATATTATCAAAAAGATGGTATGTAAGAGTAGCTACAAGTATAAGAGTAAAGAGACAAGCAATCACAATCAATCCACAACACAAGATTTATAGTGGTTCGGCACGGAGGCCTACGTCCACTCTTCTAAAGCTCACTACTGAGCTTAGGTATATTTCATTTAGATTGGCAATTACAATCTAAGTCAAAAACATACAAAACCTATCTACTTGCTCAAGGCAAGCTAAATAAAACACTCGGTGTCTCCGGTAAGTGTGGTCAACTTCTGATGTCTCTAGCGGAAGCAAAGCAATATGGAAATGAATGAATATGCAAATAAATGCAAGAGAATAGCAAATATTACCACTAGCTGGTTGATGTTGATGTTCTTACCAATGTAGGAGTGCTTCTTGTTGAAATGGTTTGCCTTAGTACACCCACACAACTTTAAGATTTGGTTGTAGAACTCCTTGAGCTTAGCCAACCAAAGAAAGGTTTCCTCTAGGGATAACCCAAACACATCTCTCTACAAGATATTCACTAAGTAGAGCAGAGAGGAAAGTAAGAGAGAGATTCTTGAAGGACTATCAAGCTTTGAGCTCAAGCAATAGAAGATAAAACATTTTTCACTTTTTGAGGCTCACTTTTGGCAAAGGAAATAACACTTTCTTGAATGCTTGAAGTATTTTCCTAATGAGGAAATTTTCCCTCTTATAGGAGACGAAAAACACTCTCATTCCTTGGATTAGAATCTTTTAAAACAAACAAAAGACACGAACCCTTTCATTAAAAAATGAAGTTTTTTTGTTTAAGATTTTTTTCCCAGGCGTGACCGATCATGAGGTTTGTGACTAGTCACAAGGCATTAGACTATGACCGATTACGCTTCCAGGATCACACTGGGTGAGGCCTCGTGCCTTAAGTCCATGGATCAATTGTGACCAATCATGGGCTTTGTGACCGGTCACGTAGGGTCAAGATCTAGGATTGCGACCGATCACAGAGAAGAGGCCCAGTGTTCGGGTGTTGTGATTTGGGCCTTTTTCCTGAGCGTGACCAATCATGGGGTTTATGACCGGTCATGGCTCATGACCAGTCATGGGGTTTGTGTCCAATCACAAATAGGAACTTCTTGTTTTCCTGTTTATGAAGTCTTTGGAGAAAAAATAGACTTGTGTTCTTTGGGGGTCCTTTCTCAATGTGTAAAGACACATCTTGGTTTACACTACATGTCCCTAATCATGCTACATGCATACCTTTACTTTTTGGGATGTTGAAGCCCATCTTTCAGTCTTGTTCTTCATGGCTTAAATCTTCTTGGACCATGGAGCTCTTCCCAATATATTTTCCCATGGATTAACAAATGATGTCAGTGCATCAACATCTTATATGTGTTTCCCCAACTGCCAATTTCAATTTAGAATAGCATATTTCATGTTAATGTCTATTTATTGATTATTAGGGGCTATAATCTGGATTTTGGAATTCTGTAGTTACAGGGATTAAGATCTATAACTTTAGATTATAAGAAATCTTGGATGCAATTTTTTGTAAATGGAAAATTAGTAAAATTACAAAGAGAACAACCATCAAAATATGAAATTATAGATTCCTCTACATCCTTAAAATCAATTAAGAAAGGAGAATCAAAGTCCCTTCTTTTCGTGAGCTTAGGAATGTTGGATCTTACACCTCCATTGATCCTTTCTGAGTTGCAGTATGTTTTAGATGAATTTATAAATGCTTCGAGGAACCAATAGGCCTTCCACCATTGAGGCGACATGAACAACACATTTTTCTCATACCTGTTATTGCATCAACTAAAGTGTGACCCTACTACTACCTTCATTATCAAAAGGGTGAGATCTTAAGAATAGTGAAGGAGATGTTGAAATCAGGTATTATACATCCCCATAATATCCCTATCTCTTCTCCTTTACAATTGGTCCGTAAGAAAAATGGGAGTATGATTATATGTCAATTATCATGCACTTAATGACATCATAATTAAATATCGCTACCAAAGTCTGATCAATATTGATGAACTTTCGGATGACCTACATGGTATTGCATTCTTTTTTGAACCAGACCTACGCTCGGGCTATCATCGAATTTGAGTACTCAAAAAGGATGTACAAAAAATAAAAATAAACTATAGAACACATGATGCACACTTAATTTTTAGTGATGCAATTCAGCCTCTTTACCACCCCTTTACATTTTAGAGTTTGATGAACAAAGTGTTCCGCAAGCATGGTGATCCATGTGTGGAATTCTATAAATCAAACATGTGTAGATCAATAAGAATATAGGGAAGTGAGGTTTCACTTCCAATTTATCAACATATCACCAATTCCCATCCAATTTTCCATTAAAGCACAAAGCATCAAATTATTCATGAAGAAATAATCATCACGTCAATAATCAATGATCAAATAGAATTTCTAAGATCCTAGGAGAGGGAAATTCCATATACTAATAATTACTTATTCTTTCATAAAACTTTGAATCAAAATCACAAAGCATCAATTTATTCATGAAATTCAAATCAATAAGTCATCAATTAAGAATCAAGTAGAAATTCTAAGACCTTGAGAGAGGAACATCTCATATACTCTTTGGATAATTACTTACTTTTTCCTTCTCTCTTCCCTTCAATGAAATCTCTTGATCAATGCGTGTCTTCAATCCTTTTTTCTGCAAATTTTATATAAATTAGATCAACATCCAAAGTATAACACTATTCTAGCACCAAATTTCTCAAATCTTACTTGCTATGATCTAGATCTAGGATGTCATGGCTTACCTTCTTCCTTGGGTAATTTTCTCTCCCACTTTCTCAATTATGTTATCTTTTAACTTCTTCCTTCTATTTTGTACCTTTAGACCCAAATTGGGCTAATTTAAGGCTTATCGTATGTATTGGGTGGTTATGCCCTTTTAGAAGGATATATTCCTCAATTTTTAGTCCTCTTTATTTTTTGTATCTGCCCAGTTTCGATTGCCCGAAAACCCCTTTTTCAATCGCTCAAATGGTTTCGAGCTCTCAAAAATAATTTTCAATCATTCGTGTTGTGGGAGTTTCCAAAAAACCATAAACTCATTTTCCTTTAAGGATGCTTGACCGATCAAGATGAAATTTTTTACCAATCAAAATCAATTTTGACCGCTCGAAATTCCCCTGTGCTGATCTCAACACTTGAGATTCTTTTTGGGTCCAAATCATGTGTCTCACCCTTCCCCCCAATATCCATTGACATGGATAATATCTTAATCTAAGGGTCAATTCTCATTTTCTCCTCTATTTTCAATCTATATTCTATTTATGAGTGCAAAGTGTATGTGGGATCTTACATAGACTAGGCCTAGATGAACCTAAGTATAGCTCAACTTTAATCACTAGCTGAAAATTTGGCACGCACATCGGGCCTATATATGGGCTAAGCCTTTTGGGCCAATTCTCAGGCTTGGGTCAGCCTAGCCATATGTGCAACCCTATGTTATTATTGTAATTAAAATATGGCACTTAGCCTAATTGTTTGACTTCAAGTAAATTTCTAGTGTTACAACTTGATTATAATGCATCATTTTTAGTGTCTGGGTATAATTGAAATCATATCCCCATCCAGGTTTATTCTATTTGGATTTTGACGTTATCATTTTCTCTCTTTTTTACATTTTATTTTTATCTTATTCTTTATTATTGTTTTATTCATGTATAAGTCTTTTATGGTACCTCTTTGAATGCATGATTAATTACATCTTACATTATTTTTAATTATTGTAGTTATTAATTATATTTTAATTATGTTTTTTTTATAGTTTTAATCAATTAAAAAATAATCTAGCATCCCTTGATCCAAGTACATAATTATTCAAATCAAGTAATTAAGGGTGCCTAACACCTTCACATACCATTACTGCATTCCCAAATACTATACTTTTATCATTTGATTAGAAATGATTATAAAATATCAAAAACAATTCATAACAATTTAATCTCTCAAGTTTCCATTTCATCAACTAGAATTGTGTCTAGAATAATTTAAATATTGATAACAAGTACTTTAATCCCTTGTATCATTATTCTTACAAGTTTGACTATTGTCACGGTAAAATAAAGGCCTTTCCTAACTTTAGACCTTTTTTTCTTACTCTTATATTAAAACTACTAATCTAATTTTTATTCAGTTAAAATTAATAATGTTATGAATTAAGATATCATATGAGTATTTAGAATTTACAAGGCCATAAAAAATTACCTCTTTGAAAACCCTAAAAAAGTTAAGACTTCCTCTAATATTTACATATATATTTTCTCCCCCCTCCCCCCACATATTTTCAAGTTAATGTGAAGACTAATATGGTCTCCTTTGCTTCTAGCTTGTGTCTTATATATAGAGACAATACTTAGAGAAAGTAGGAATAAATTAGGTTGGAATTGGATCAAATAGGGTTTCCCCCATCCAACCATGAACCTTAATTAATTACTAATTAATAAAGAAAACATATTACAATAATCAAATTTATTAAAACATTTTGAAATTTATAATTTAGATAATTTTATTTAACATTTTATTTATAATGAAACTCTTATACTTTCATAAATTGCAATAATGGTTATTAACAAATAATATCATAAACCCATAATTTAGAGAATAATGAAGAGGTCCTTCCTTAAAAAGACATTATTATATAGTAATTCATCTTTTTTTTATAAAATCCATAACAAAAACTATAAGCTAGAAATTTTATTGTTAACTCCTCTGTTGACAATGACAACACCCTTATAGACTTATACTTTATTGGACACCTAAAATACTTATTTTTAAGAATGTTATAAACAAATAAATATGTATCATAAATGATATGTAGAATCAATTGAAAAACTCTTCATCAAACAAACCTTGGATATGAATTTAAGTCCAATTAAACTATGAAATCCTAGCTAAATATGAACTTAATGGTTTAGGGCAATAGATCTCTTATTGACCATCCATACTCCCATAAATGTATATGTATCATCTAAATTGCTCATTGTTTTTTGGGTACTTTAGAATGCTCATCGTTGACAAAGTACAATATAATAATATTCATATAGGCATTTCATTAGATTTATGCATGTGCAATACTAAATCAATGCGATAATTCAAATTGATACAATGAGCAAGAAATAAACATGCAACTAATGTCAGTTTTATTTTATTTTTTACCACAAAAAAAGCATCCTGCATCTACTTTGGGTAATTTTAAAAACATAAAACTGACATTAGTTATTCATTTATGATGCCCCATGTGAATGCAAGCAAGAGAATTATAACCTAATTATGTCCTGAAAATGATAATAGAATGAAGGAAAGTAAATAGAGTCAAGAGGTTTGACATGGAGTGAGAAGGCACTCTAAAAAGACTAGATTTTTCAATCATGATAGAAGCATGATCGATCAAGGAAGCCAGATTGTACATAGTCAGAAAACTAGGCATTGCCTGATAGATCAAGGACCCATGATTGATCACAAAAGAGGCATGATCAACCATGGGGCGGCCCAGTACTCCCAATCTGAAAATCAAATACTACTTGATCGAGCATGGGAGAATCCATAATTGATCATGGCATGACGATCATAGCTTGTCCATTTCACAACACAAATTCAAGGTACTTAATGTGACCCAAGTCCAAACCTCACAATGGGATGATCTCGGATTCGGAGGGTGACCACTTTCTCATCCCATGCTTTCTTTTCATCTTTTCCCTACTATGCCTTTATTTCTCGTAATAGTATATCATTTCACAACGGAATATAAAATTCTATCATTCATTCACCATAATGCAGCAAAATAAGTATAAAAATAAAACTATGATTTAGCACTCAACACATCTCCACTACCATAATTAGCATAAAATCCACAAACCATCATTGTCTAACATAATCTCTTACAATTGAAATGAAATCCAAGTAGCCAAACATCCATAAAAGACATAATGTCAATGTTTAAAATATGTTCACATGCTCTTCGATCGCCGATCATGGCTCCAATGAAGCCTACTAGCTCTCAATCTAAAAAATTGTGCCAATTAGAAAAGTGTGATGGTCACGTAAGAGGTTATACAAAACACACACAAAAATAGGGATAGGGGAAAATTGAGCTCGAGCGGTCAAAAGACAAGTAGACATGTATGCATTGGTACAAAATAATTTGTAAAGATTATATCCAATTAGAATTGCGGTCACAAATATGTTTTCAAAGCTATGCTAATACGGAATTCAAATCACAATACTTTTGGAGTGCACTTCAAAATAGAACATAGGCGGGTCAATTTTCAAAACAAAATGTAGTCAGTTCTCAAACTCCTTTATTGTCAAAACATATGCATAAAATCATCCCATCGCATTATATCCCCAGTGGTAGACCCTGATCCAATGTATTATGTCTCCATTGGTAGGGTCTATCCTTTGCTTAATCCCCATAGGTAGGGCCGCATCATTGTATAATCTCCAAAAGAATGGTCAGATCATTGTACAATCCCCAAGAGAAGGGTCAAATCATTGCACGAACCCCAAGAATAGAGTCATATCATTGTATAATCTCCAAGAAAAGGGTTGAATCATTGTACAATCCCCAAAAGAATGGCCAAAACCCAAAACAAATAGTGATATGAAAAACCATGAGTTTTCATGATTCAAAGATGCAATGCCTTCAAAATTTCATGGTTCAAATCCTTGGAAATGTTGTCCAATCGATGAAAAAACATATGACATATTAAATGCATGTAAAACAAGATTCTTGACCCATATGGAGAGCATAAAAGGAACCATAAAAATCAGTATTTTCTATCCAAATACAATGATAGAATGAAACATGATAATCAATGCATCAACCTTACATGAACATCTATAGAAATCCATTT
The DNA here is from genome assembly GCA_025762735.1 of Platanus orientalis. Lineage (NCBI taxonomy): Eukaryota > Viridiplantae > Streptophyta > Magnoliopsida > Proteales > Platanaceae > Platanus > Platanus orientalis. Next base: position 323,169 of record JAOXJP010000016.1, on the reverse strand, counting down.
GTAAATCACAATAGGGAAACATGGATAAATCTTACATGTTTTCACAACTACAAACCTTCAAGTAGATACAAATCTCAAGGGGAAATAGAAATTCTAAGATCCTATCATGAAAAATATAGAATCATTTACATGTTTTATAAATTGACAAAGATCTATGAGGTTTTATCAAGATTAACTATATGCAAGTGAAATATAACTATTTCTATGTTGTAAATCTTAAAATCCATAGAGCTCAAACCATAAAGCTTCAAAACAAAGATTTAGGAAACATAGATCTAAGATCCTAAGAGAGAAACATGGTTATATCTTGTACAACCACTTACAATGGGTATTTCTTCTTGGATTCACAAGTCTTCTTATGGAATCCCTTTCCCTTTGAGTTTCTTCTTCAAGACAAATCTCCAAATCCTCTTTCTCTTCATATGGATTGTTAAAAACACCAAGAATCCATGAGATCTAATGAAAAGTAGACGAATACCTAAAAATCAAGCAAAATGTCTCATGGTGTGGGTTTTTATGGCTTACCTTTGCTAAATTAGGGATTTCAGTCTATTTTCTCTGAACACTCTTCTCATTTCCTTCTCTTTCACTTTTGTTATGTTATATATCTCAATTAGGTAAGTTTGGGGTTTTATTTCATCACATGGGAGTCTCGCACATTTCTAGAAGCAAAATCACGTGTTAAGAGTGAATCTGAAAATATATATATATATTTTTTTGCTTTTAACCAATCAGGAATATTCTTGACTGATCAGAGCTCTGATCGGTCAAGCAGAGGTTGTCTAATAGCCATAAAAATGCCTTTATCGGTCAGATAAAGTGGCTTGTTGGCTGCTGAAATACTTCTGACCGATCAGGTAGTGAGGGGTATTGGTTGTGCAAAAAAATCCTAACTAATCAGCTAATCGATAAGGCGGTGTTCTTGCAACACCCCGCAATGCTCATGAAGGGAAAAATGTAAATAACCAAGTATAAGGGTAGAAATGTCTTTAAACAGATTTTAGAAAGTTCATGGTGATGTTTGAGACTCAATAAAATGAATTAGAAGTGAGAAAAACAAAGATAAGTCCCAAACTTGTGAAGTCCTAAAGTTATCCCAAGAGCATATTTGGAGGAACTTCATAGGCAAACCTATACCAATATTGAGGCAATTTGAGTACAAACCCTACATTATTGGAAAGATCTAGGAGTCTAATTTCTAACTCCTTAAATGATGCGTAATTCAGAGTTTTCTAGAGAAAGTTATGATTGTTTTATCATAAGGTATATGTGCTGAAAATTCAGAACACACCACTCATGATAGGTCATGAAATCTTTGATAGTTCGAGGGCATGACCAGTCATGGTTGGGCCTTGGACGGGTCTTAGATGGTTCACGGGCATGAATGATCAGGAGGATGGGTCTTAGCCCTCGGGTTTTTCATTTCTAGGAGTTCTATAGCTTCATGACCGGTCACGAACAGGTCTTGAATAGGTTAGGGCCTGATAGGTCATGAATCTTCTAACCTGTCAGGTCCTGATAAGTCGTAGATCTTCTCATAGTTTGTCAACTCCCCGAGTTTAGTCTAGTTAATTCGACTCTTAAGGTATAAGAGTCGAGTCAAGTAAGTGACTCCCATATATACCTGACTCAACCGCGTCATGAGAGTGACTCACCGAGTCTTAACTTTTTTTTTCTTTGAATAATATAAAACATAAACCTAATACAAAACCCTAATTACTTAATTTAGGTTAAAGTATTTTAAAAAAATAACTTAATTACTTAAGTGACTACAACTCTTCCTTTCCAAAAATTGTTCACGCCATTTAGTTTCTTACTTTCTTTATGTGGGTGTTCATTACAGAGTTTAAGAACTAGACCGACCATCAAACTGGTAAGGTGGACCGTTCAGGTCCAACCGAGTTTGACTGTCAATTTACATGATCTATGGTTTTCTTTAAACATAAGTAAAATGTAACAAAATACCATAAAATAAATAATGTATTAAACTAGGTTTCTAATTTCTAGATATACCAAAAATGTAATAAAAAACTAAAAACTAAAATAATTCATGGAAAATGGGATTCAAATTTGGCAAGACAAGTTCTTAATTTTCTAAAAAAATAAAAATCGATTGCTTTTATATGAATTGGAAAAAATCGGTTGGTTTAAACCTATTTTGCCAGTTATATGCGGTTTTTGGCATATTACAGTTTTAAGCTTTTATAAAGATGTGTAAGGTGTTAGTTCTAATCAAACCGACTTGGACCGTCTAGTCTGGTCCAGTTTTCAAAACTATGGTTGCATTACCTTTTATAACTAGTGTTTTCTTAGATAATTTTTAGTTTTGATTGCTACTTGAGTTCTTGTTGATTATTATGTTGAATTTCTACTAGATTTGCATATCTTTATTTATAGACTTAAATTTTCACATTAAGGTTTATGTTATTCTTCTTGCTTGCATGTGTTAAGTTGTTAAATGATATTATTATTGATTTTAATTGGCGTTTGATAATATCTCTAAAATTATATTGAGTTTTCATATAGAAGACTGTTTTTAGTCTTGACTCTTGAGAATTTTGTAGGATTATGCTCATATTTATCATAGAAATTGGCAATACTTGATCCAAAATACTATTTATAATTTTTAAATAATTTTTATATTTTATTAAAATAAAAATAAAAAGTGACATGACTCCCTGAGTTGACTCCAATGACTCCCAAGTTGACTCTACTCCTGAGTTATCCAAGTCGAGTCAATAATCTAAGTCGGCAAACCTTGGATCCAGTCAAGGCCAGACAGGTTGTTGATCTCTTGACCGGTCAAGACTAGAAATTCTGGGAAAAATAATTACATACAAAAATGACTTGAATTTTTCTTATTTGACTCTTACACACGTAGGATCTCATTTTAGACAAATTATAACCCATTTTAGATCTCATTTGGTTCCCCTAGACCACTTAGAACATAAAAAGGAGGTGTAAGAGAGAGTTGGGAGATTTTGGGGAAAAGATGAGAACTCTCCTTCTCGAAGAACAAGGTGAGTCTCTAATGCTTAGATTTAGATTTGTTTACTATTTTTTTTGTAATTTATTATTGGTTTATGGATTCTAACCATAAATCTATGGTTTAATCTTAGGAAAATAAAGTGGTTTAAGGGAAAAGGAAGTCCTACTTGAAAACCTATTTGTCTAGAAGATGAGGAAGATTATAGTACGTATCTATACAAAGCTTATATTGTTTTTCTTTGTCATCTAGGATCTTAGATGTCTTGTATTGTTGGTATGGAGGTTTTCCTTATATGATTGAGAAGCTATTTTTCTAAGATCCTAGAAATCCTATTCTATTGTGTGATTTGTTATGAGATCTTGTCATTTTATTCTAGGATCTTAGAAATCCCTATTTTAATTTATAAAGAAAAATGGTTTTACATTATATGTATATGTATTTCCTAAAGATATTGGATTCTATAATTTTTTTAAAGCTTGTAAGTTAATATTCTATGAATCTATAGTCTCCATGATAGTTATTAATGTATGAAAAGCTTGATTTGCCATAAAAAAATATGAACACTTGAACTGTTATAAGCATTTTTAATATATTAGTGAAAAAATGAGAAATTGATTGAGTACACATGTAGGAAAAGATTATGATGCATGTTAACTCCTATTACAATGATAATAGCTAACTATAGTATATAAATTGCTTATGGATTATTATGAAATGGTTCAATTGAGTTTAGGAATTGAAATTTGTAAATGATTGGAAAGCATGTGTAATTGGATTATTATTGCACCTCTCACTCATGCTAGGTGCATTAATTGTATAATGTTGGAAACATTATAATATGCAAAAATTTCATAGTTTCTTATTAAGTTAGAGAAATTTATTGATGTTGCATATATCTTTAATCATGCTAGCAAGTGTAATATATGAAATTGAATATTTTTTAGATGATGTTATTGAATACCTCTAGTGATGGAATACTTCTCTATTACCATATTATAGTAATGCATGCTTCTTGCACCATGATCAAAGAATGCATCATATGATGACAAATAAGGTATATTTGCCATGAACTAATGATAAACGTAATGGATAAAAGATTAAGGAAAGTGAAAGAAGATAAGTAGGAAGAATAAAGATAAGTGTCAAGATAATGTAAAAACCACCATGGAAAGTTAAGACTGTAACACCCCGCATATGCATCACATGGTGTAGACGAGGTAAAATTGATCTAGGTGTTAAATGGACCTGACCCAAAGACCTTGTAAGACCTTAAGCAACCATGGGTGAATGTCCATGGGCATACATAGACCAAAGGGACCTTAGAGGGTCTAAAAAGACTCAACTTTACAAACTGGGCCACCTTGAGCGCTTGCGAGGACACGCGAGGGGGTACCCCGAGCGCTCTCGAGACCCTACAAGCGAACACAATGAAAATTCTAAAAACCACTATTTTGGTGTTGCGCAGGCAGAGCGCTTGCAACACCACTCGAGGGCTCGAGCTATATGGCCTCGAGCGCTCGCGATGGGGTACCTCAAGTGTTTGTGACTCATAGGGAGCGCTCGCCATCACCCAAATTCGAAAATAAAAAGGGGATTTCTCTCCTGTGCGATTAGAATCTTTCTAGAAAGGGTATGCTCGTACCCTGACATGTATTTAGCCCATTTTACATCTAAATTGGGTTAGATTACACCTAAAGCAAGAGTGAATAGAAGGAAGAGAGAGTTGGGAGAAAAGGATCTCACCTTAGCAAGGTAAGCTTCAAACTACTTAGATCTATACTTGTTTAAGTAGAATTTGGAGAATTGGACTTTAGGTTCATGTTCTACTGTAGTTTCTGATTAAATCTATTCCACTATTTATAAAGGTTGAGCATTGAGGAAGGTTTGATCAAAGGATTTGAAGGAGAAAGAAGAGGATAGTAAGTACTCTTGCAAACAAATGTCAATTCCTCATTTGTTTCTTATAGATCCTATAATTTGTTGGAATGTTTTTTATTGGAAAACCATGAGAACCTTGCTCTAGATTGATATTCATATGATTTCAAATGGTCCTTGTGTGAGTTGAATGTTATTTTCATCACCTATATCAAGTTCCTTTGATGAATTCATATTATCTATTTAAATCTCATGTGAATTGCTATGAAAATTAAAATTAATTATGTATTGATCTCATGATTCCCTTTATTAAAAGATCCATGGAGTTTCCTTTGAAATGTCTATGTTAGATATGTAAATGACATGGATCTAAGATCAGATTGATAAGAATCCCCATGAAATTGACTAGTATAGAATATGATATGATTAACCTAAATGATTCTCATTGAAATGTCATATAAAATGTGTATTCCCTCGAACTAACATGAAATTGAACATAAGGATAAGTCCTTGAATGACATTAAGTATGGTTGAAACTTTAATTTCCACATATGAACTATGAAATATGAGCCAATGATTGGTACTTTCGATTCTTTTGAACAAAGTAAAGATCTCATAATATGAAAAATGATAAGAACTATGAATTGTAGAAATCTACTTGAATTAATGATCATAGTGATCTATATAAATGGATTATGAACAATTGAATACAAAATGTGAATGTAATGATTAGAACTTATTGTACCATGAAGCCTTCTTTCATATGTCATGAGAACCCTTGTTAACTATTGATGTCATTTAATATGTCTTAATTATTTATTGAACTTTGAAATGTTATTGAATCTTTAAACTATTGAATCCTCTTTGGGCCTTATTGAATTATTGAACTCTTTAAACATGATTAAACCGTTTGAGACCTTCCATTGGGTCACAATAATGGAGTATGTATTTGGGACCTACCCTTAGGTCACAACAAGGGAAAGAATATAGTTTTAGGACCTTTCATTATGTCACAGTAATGGAATATGTATTTGGGATCGACCATTGGGTCGCAACAATGGTATAGTATAGAGGACCACACCAGTAATCTATATAGGGATCTACTCTTGTGTCGCAACAAGGGATATGATATGATCTTTGGAACCTGTCATTGGGTCGCAATAATGGTAAAGTTATTTGGGGCCTTCCATTGGATCGCAATAATGGAGATTGTTATTTGACTATTATATTGATTCATTGAATCCATTTGATTATTTTTTTAGGACCTCCCATTGGGTCGCAACAATAGTGTATCATTGACTAATTTGAACCTTATTAAATCCTTTAAACTTATCGAACCTTGTGATTATTATTTTGAGATCTCCCATTAGGTCGCAACAATGGTGTATCATTGACTACTTTAAACCTTATCGAATCCTTTGACCTTATTGAATCTTTTGATTATTGTTTTAAGACCTACTATTGGGTCGCAACAATGGAAGTTATTGATATTGAATTGGCTTATGCATTTCCTTCATTTGAACCTATTGAACCTTATTGAACATAGTTCCAGGACATCCCATTGGATCACAACAATGGAGAATAATGATTGGATCCTTGAAATCTAATAAGAAGTTAAATAAACTAACGAATAAGACAATGATCAATTTTATAAGTAAACGAACCATGCGATATGAATGTAATTGAATCTTAATGATAAGTGAGTGAATTATTGATAAAAAATACGAAAATGAGTACGAAAGAGTGATATGTTGACAAATTCTAAAAATGAAAGATGCTTCACTTATCATTACATTATGACACGTACTCTTTTATTTTTCATGGCATTAACTACGTTTATATTGCTCATTTAAATATACCCATGGACTCATATGTTATTGCTTCCTATAGTTGAGCTTCGTATTGTTATCTATGTTTATGTTACGTAAGAGAAACCTATGTCCAAGTTATATCTGTTATCACTTGGATATGGTTTACATTTGTACTTGTTGAGCCTATCAAGCTCACCCCAATTGACAAAGGTTCGGATGATATGGTTGATTGATTGGGTCGATGGCTTAGTTCTGATGGATCTGGTTGAAGAAAGACTGTCATTTTGCTTCATTTTATTTGAAACATTATTAGATGAATGTAGTAAGTACTTAACATTGGAGTTGATTGTAGTGAACATATATGATTGTAGAGACTTATATGTTGACGATATTATGAGATTGTGGACATTTTTATGTTATACTCATGGTCGCTTTATATTTGAGTAAATGGATTAATATTTCAGTTGCACTCTATTATTCTTAAATGGAATGGTTATGGACATTTATGTTATGAATGAGTTATGCTTCTACTAAAAATAATGGTAATGTATCAAGAGTTATGGTTTAATGATGAAAGGCTTATGTCTATGGTAAGACATAAGCAAATGCTTTTACGCTTCCGCATGTAATTGAATGTAATGAACTATAATACGAATATATAGTTGTATATGTTATGGAATATGGATCGAATGTGTCAATGTGACGTACTGAATCTGGGGTGTATATGGACGAGAGATCCGAGTCCAGGTTCGGAGCATTATAAAGATGATGGTTAATGATAAGTAATAAGAAAAAGTGATTAAGATACAAAAGATAAGCAATCGTATACACCCTTGTCCTGGGGAATTTTAGAGGATTACCCTGGTCCGGAGAATTATATGGGACACACCCTTGATGCCCTAGGGGATTTTTACGGGCTACACCTTTGATGCCTTAGGGGATTTTCGTAGGCTACAGACCCTGTCACTAGGGATATAGTTTAGTGAACACCCTTGATGCCCTAGGGGATTTTTGTGGGCTACAGACCTTGCCATTGGGAATACAATACAATGAGCACCCTTGATGTCCTGGGGGATTTTTTCAGGCTATACCCTTGATGCCCTAAGATATTTTTGGAGGCTACACCCTTAAGGCCCCGAGGATTTTTACGTGCTACAACCATGATGCCCTGGGGGACTTCTGATGGCTAACATTGGTCTTTATAGCCCTTTCAGGTTAAGAGTAAAGTAATATTAAAGGTCTCACTATTTTGGGAAAAGGAAAGTATGTAAGAAGATAAGAAAAGTTATGAGAAAATGTGCTTTGTAAAGAAGAAAAAAGAAGTTCATAAGTTATATGAAGTGATAATATGTCAAGACAAGAAATGGAAGTACACAAGCTTTAAAAGTTAATGAAAAGTTCATAAGTTATGCAAGAATAAGTAATGTGAAGGCCCTTGCCATTGGGGAATAATAAAATGTACCAAAGTGTAAGAAAGTGTGAGTGAGTTAAAAAGGGCCCTATCATTGGAAAGAAAAAGTGAAGTTATGATTTAAAAAAAAAAAAAAGAACAAGTTCATAAGAGATTCAAGAGAAGTGAAACCATGATAAAAAAAAAAAAAAAAAGAAAGCA
>JAOXJP010000016.1:292227-307818 GCA_025762735.1 Platanus orientalis | reverse complement strand
ATAATAGATTGTAGAGATTCATATGATGATCATGGGAAAGCATATGTAGATATGTGATTGTTTAAATGAACTTTACTGATTTCTTTGTTCAAGAACGGTAAACCTTCCAACAAGAACTTTTCGGGGTTGAAAGTTTCTTTGTATTTTTTTCCATTAATTCAGGAGCAAGGAAAGTCCCCGTATATGGTGAGGCTCTTCTTCTTCATTGGATGAGATGGAGAGACCACAATCGTCTTGTGTATGTAATGATGTCTTCTCATCCAACAAGAGAGTGAATAATTATTTGAAAGACGAGAAAAAATTGGCAGTTTGAAGCATCTTAGCACCTCCTCTCACTCATGCAAAGTATTAGTATTCCTTGCTTTAAATCTCAGCTCACCAAAGTATTAGTACTTGTGCAAAGCATTTCAACCCACTAAAAAATTAACGAGAGGTATTATTATACTGGGGAACTCAAAAGATAAGAATTATTTAGGGGAAATGTTGTTTTAACATAATTTTTGCATTGTAATAAATCTCTCCATATTAGCACTCCTTGCTTTAGCAAAAGTTCAGTCCTTTACAGCGTTAATCACCTAATTACATGCTTCCTCTTGAATACCACATCTCTATGTATATTCCTTTACATTGAATCAAACAACCCAACCACTCAAAGCAACTAATTTTCACATAAAAACTTAAAGAAGTAATATGTAAGTTTAAATCACCAAAAGCATCAATATACACAAATATATTCAGAAATATCATGGTACTTATATGCGATCAAAACAAAGATCTTCGAATCGGATTTTCATAAACTGATATTGACAACCAACCCGAGAGATCTAAATCATGAGGGCCACAAGTATATAATTAAATGCGTTAAGCAAGCTACAGGACAAAAAGAGTTTGCAAAAACCCTAGAAATTAACCGAGGAAAGATAGTTTGAAGTTGTCTTAGTTGAGAGGTGTTGAAGAATAGAGTAGTCAATCATCTAGCATTGCCTGACAAGGAGATATCGTCCTCTTAAAAAAAATCCCAACCTATGAGAAGAGGAAGAATTGAAAAAAAAAAACAATCATTTGCCCTTGGAGAAGGTGACATCTAGTATGAGAGAGTGGGAAAGGAAGAGAGATGAGAGAGAAGTGAAAAAGGGGCATACCTGGAGGAGTTCATTCTACACCTCTCCTTCCCTCATAAACGAAAGAGAAAGCACGGGTTTCTTTGAGCATGAGATATTAGAAAGGAGAATTGCTTATAGTGATTCATTCATCAAAAATTAGAATCAGCAAAATCCATCTATTAGGCGATTCTGATTTTAATTGGATTGTCAATTCTGATTATGTATAACCTCTTATAGAACCTGAACTAAACACCCTAACTTTGGTCTAGAATAGATTATGAGCAAGAATTGGGTCCCATAATCTGAACCAAACACCCCATAAGTATTTTTTATATAGAGATATTTGTGTTCTACCTGTCCAGTTCCATTGTAGGTTTTATATACCTACTTACAACTGTGGAACTCACCCTTCTATACCATTTTTTAGGTGAGATTCAGTGCAGGTGAATCTTTGGGAGCGCTTGGAGTTACAAGGCGATATGCTGGCAAATGCCATCCTTACTTAGTCTTTATTTTAGCACTAGTAAAGTATTTTCATTACATAGTGGACTTTGTACATTGAGTTGCGCTAACCCTTAGAATTAAGATTTTATATTTTGTAATACATTTCAAGATGATGTATTTGGATTATGTTTATTCGATATTGGAGATGTTGATAAAGGTTTTATGCTCTATATATGATGGATTAGCTTTATTTTCATTTCACATGTGATATTAGTGATTTATTCTTATTCTGTTGTGTATGTTATGGTTAAGATTTTAAGGTTAAGAATAAATGCAAAAAAATTATAGTGAATGAAGCTTGAATTGGTTAGTAGCAATCCGAATTCATGCCAATATAAGGCCTTGAAGTGGGGGTTTATGGGTTTTTGGACTGTTTACTCAACCCTTTGTCTTGTCTTCTTTTTCGGTCCATTTTCATGACTCCTAAATACTAAAATGGTCCACATTAACACCTACATGATCACTTTCACTTTGATTTCTATGTTCTAGCAAATTTAAATAAATGCGGGGTGTTATAGCTCGGGTAACCATAAGCTGGAAATCAGGTACTGCCTGATCTATCATGGAGGATTCCATGATCCATCAAGGACTTATGATTGAACATGAAAAATCCATAATCGATAAATAGGGCTAGAATTTTAAAATTTTGGGAATTTTTTGCTAGTACATTATTTTGCTTCTAATTCATGTAAGAACCATTTATAACGAGATAAAACACTTGGATTTCCCTATTTAAACCTAAAGACACCAAATTAAAGCAAAGGAAAGGATAGTAGGAAAAAAATGAATAAAATCCTAATTTGGCAATTGTAAGCGATGAAAACCCACACCATGAGAGATTTGGCCTAGTTTTGAAGTCGTCTTCTAGTCTTTCATAAGATTTCACTATTATTGGTGTTCTTCATCACAAATATTATAGAAAAAGAGTTGTAGGAAGATTCTTTGAAGATGAAGCTTAAGGGAAAACAAATTTTATAAGGAGAATTTATGGATCCTATCTTGGATATGATGGATTTCAAATTTTGATTTAGAGATCTTATGATTGATTGGGAAGTTTTTATTATCTAAACATCATGGGTTTGATGAAGAGTAAGTGATTTTATGAGATATGCACATGTTTTCATTGCTAGGTTCCTAGAAATCCATGTATTTCAAATGATTATGGGTTTTCCCTGCTAAAATCGACTAGATCTTTACTCATTTTTGTGAATAAAAAATGATTACATGGTTTCCTTGATAGAATCTTAGAAATTCATATTGTGAACTTGTGATTTACGTTTATTTAGAGGTTTTGTTTGCTAAAACATGTATATTCACCCATGTTTCTTTAAGAAGTTTTACAAATGGATTTCTACAGATTTCCTACAATAAGGTTTTAAGTATTTTGTCATTTGGCTTCATTTCATATTTTTATGAATATTGAAAATGATTCCAAAATTCTTGATTCCTTTTATATTCTGTAAAAAGGTCAAGTATCTTGTATTGTATTTTCGAATTGACTTCAGTTTTGAGAATTGGCATATGAATCTATCTTAATTAAGCTTCACATTTACTAAGAGAATGATAATGTTAATTAAGGATGTTTTAAATGTACAATTGGAATTATTGTTATGAAACATACATGAATTAAATCTCTTATCAAAATTATAAATTATGAAAGAAATGATTGTATTGGATATTGATAATTGAAATGAACTTTAAACATATTTAAGAATAAAATGAAATCAGTCCTACCATTGGGAATATAGTACAATGGCAATAAATTGAATTGGTCGTACTATTAGAGATATAATACAATGGTACTACATTTAATAAGTCTTGTCATTAAGAATATAATGCAATGGTAACACATTGAATTGGCCCTGCCATTGGGCATATAATACAATGGTAACACATTTGGGGATATATTACAATAGTGATGCATTGAAAATGGTCTTTTCATTGGAGATCTATAATACAATGGTAATGCATTGAAAACGGTCATCCCATTGCGGATCTATAATACAATGTTAATATGACATAATATGATATAATTATAAATTGACTCCATTATTAGGTAATAATTGATAAATGATAAGTGACAAGTGAACATTGATAAATGATCTATGATAAGTGATACATGAACATTGATAATTAATAACTACTAAATGACAAGTGAACATTAATAAATGATAAGTGATAAGTGGACCATGACATATAATAAGTGAACAATGATAAATAAAAATGAACAATGAAAAGTGATAAGTGAACTATGGGAAAGTGAAGTGTATGACCTTGATAAGAAAATGAAAGTGTTATATGTTTTAAGAAAGAACATTGAAATTGTATAAGTGTTGGTAAGAAAATGAAAGAGCATAAGCTATAAAAAGAAAGATTAATTGTATAAGTTTGCAAAGAAAATGAAGTACAAAAGTTTTAAAGAGATAAAGGAAATTATATAAGTTACTTTATGAATAGTAAATCATACAAGTTTTAGTAAAGGCTTATATAAATGTTTCCTGCATTGATGTCACATTTCATTCTCAAAGCTATATGATACTATTGCTATCTCAAATATTCGTAGTTAGTTTGACCCTATGTCATTATATGTTTTGTATGGTTATTTATGAGTTTGTCAAGCTCACCCAATCGACACCATTTTTTAGATTGAGGAATAGTGAATATGTGCATACTTGGGAGCATTTAAATGATGAAGGCACAAGAGAAAGTGATAATGTTTAGTTTTGATCAGTCATTGGATTTGTACACCCTCATTGATACTTTAAACCTTATGAACTTTTTAATAGTTCAGTTTATGAGGTTGACTTTTATAGTTTGTAAAAATTTCTTTTAAATGATTGTTCATTGGAGATTGAGACCCCTTATACTGATGGAAAAAATGACTAGAGATTTGATAGTGAAATGATGGTTAGTCTTTCATTATTTCAGCTACATATATGAATGAATGCTAATGCTTAAATTTTTCAATACACAAATGAAAAATGAAAAATAATAATGAATATTATTCTGCTACATATGTTTAAATAATTATAGAAAAAGGGAATTAAAATGTGACCAAATATTATAAGTGAATTCTACTATGAAATGCTATATTGGTATGGGGAATAAAAGTTTAATTGAGAAGAAAGTAAGTAAAAGTAAGTGTGCAATGTTGTATGTCAAAACTTAGCTTGAAATGTTTTACCTGAGCCTAAACTCAGCCCAAATAAAACTTTGGGCCCTAACTCAGCCTGTTTTAAAACAATGGACTTCGGGCCGAGTTCATGTTGCCCGAATTAAAACACTCTTCTTAATTTTTTGGCTAATTTTAAGCCCACAATTGCCCCTAAATACATATTATATGGTTTTTTTTTTAATAGTTGACACTTGAACTATTTGATGATGGTAAATTTATTAAAAATAGGTGGATCCAAAACAAATAAAAATAAAAAAAATTATAAACCTTATATCAACATATGAATAAAATTATTATTGGCTACCTAGTTTGGGCCAGGCTTGGGTGGGCCTCGAGCTGACCTTAAGTTTGCCCAAACTTGGCCCAAATAAAACTTCGAGTCTAAAAGTTGGGCCCAAACTCAGCCCAACCTGAAATTGGGTTAGTCCATCCCAATTATTTTTTGGGACGTACATGTTGGGCTTCGGGCCAGCCCAACCCAATTGACAACCTCATCCAAATCCAAGATCGTCCCAAGAGCGAGGTCCAGGTTAGGGGTGTGATAACACATCATGCCCAAAGATGAATGATTGCAGGGCGATAAATTTTATAAATACAGGTCAAGTAAATTTATTGAAATCATTTTTACAAGAAAAAATCTTCTTTTGTAAGTAAGCTACTATGTTAGTGTGGGAGACAACCATGCACCATAGAAAGAGTGAAAAAATCACTTTTTTAGGACTACATGTCCCGTCTCTAGTGCATGCAAATAAATTTACTCATAGGAAAAGGATCCTTTGAGCATTTTTACCGATAACAATGATGTCATGACATGTGACAACATTGTTACAAACAACTCTTTTGTGAGACACAGACCAAACTATGCCATGTGGCAATAGTGTTCCAACGACATTTCCAATCAGCATCAATCAGAAGATTACATGCTTTAAGAAACTAAATACTAAATATTTTATGAGCACTAATCGCCTTTTGACACTTGCGCTTGTAAAAACACATTATGTCCTTTGTCTCTTAAAAGATACATTAAGTTAATGAACAAACTTCATGCTCGTGGTTTTTTCTTTTTATAAGTAAAGTGGGACTTTCATTCATGATCAATCTTGAATTACAACTGATGACTTCTTTATGACAATTTGTTGCAACTACTTAGGCCACTGTCCAATCTGTAGGTGATTGGCAGGAGACCCCATGCTTGGCTAAAGCATGTGTTGTTTTGTTCATATTTCTACATGCATGATTTATTACTAGATGATCAAAGTTTGATAATATTTGTTTACAATCCTCCATGCCTAATTTAATCTCTTTGGGACAGTCCTCCAAATTTCCTTTTAACAAGTTGACCTCCTCCATGGAATCTCCTTCTACTGCAAGTTTCTAGACTCCAAGTGCTAATGCCGTTTTCAATCCTAATAGAACCACTTCCGCCTTTGCTAATAAGGGAGAACAATATGCTCTCTTCCCTATCTCTGCTGTAATGATCGCTCCTTTAACATTTTTTATTATTACTGCTAATCCAGCTTGTTGATTTGTAGGAGATAGAGCTCCATTTAATTTCAACTTGAGAAAGTCATTTGTAGGTGCTTTCTAGTTATGTGCCTCGTTTCCTCCCTTTCCATTTCTTTGGGCTTTCAACTCTCTAGCTCTTTCTTCACTCTGCATGCATTAATCCACTATTAAAATATTAATGAAAGAAATACCTTCAAACAACATTGAGTTCTTGCTTTTTCATATATTCTAGCATATTAAAGTTATATATTTTTATCCATACTCACATAGCCCTTTCTTCATGCTTGTGGGTTTAAAGAATCCTAAATTGATATGAATTTAAGTTTGTCCAAAGAAACAAAGTTTTAATTGAACACAAATATGTTTATGGGATAAAAGAAAAAGAGTTTCATTCAGACAAAAATATGTTTATTGACTAGTGTTGAATCAAATACAAACATGTTCGTAGATAAATTAAAAATATATATTATTCATAAATATATTCCATTAAGACTGAAGTAATTGCAGTCTGAATTAAATTGGGAAACTAAAGAAAAGACAAAGATCTTTAGACAGTTTACACATGGTTATGGACTTTATCTTTTGCACCATTAAGTATTCAAAGAGAAATCAACCTTTATCTATAGAAAAAGGATTCCTCCATACATAGAAGGGATGATCTTTTTGCAACTAAGTTATTCAAGTTCTTGAAGAAAGCAAGCTTGCAATCTAGTTCAAGGTAAATAAGGGAAGTGAATAATGTCGTTGGTAAATATGATTCAAATTTGTTTATCCAGTAATACATGATTTCTCTATACACAATATGCTATACAATCTTTTTCATTATTTCAATAAAAGCAACAAAGATTAATTATACACGTATTTTTATGATTCGTTCTTTTAAATTTATTGCTCTAGCAAATGTTAATTAGAGTTTTTTTTTTCTCTCCATAAATTGGAAAGAATATAATTAATAGATTTGGAATTCACCAAATCTTAAACAAATGTTCTCCAATATAAAATAATAAACTATTTAATAGTTTCATATAAATAATTTACCATATTGAATTGAGGCAAATTTGATGTGTATACTCATAGTATAGCCATAATTGACATTCCTAGTAGGTAAACTAAAACCATAAACAAAATATACATAATAAATACAAATCTTTCAAGTATGGGAACAATATGGAATATTCATATTGAGAATTGTATATATTTTGATGTTAATATCCTAGTGGAGTATTAACATGATCTATTTCAATTCATTTAGTTATACACCCACATGTAAGCTTAGAGTTAACTATTTTGAGAAGTGTGGTATTTTTCTCTTTATCTTGTAGTTGCTTTACATGTGTCAACCATAAAAATGATATATTTTATCTTACCTGTAGTTGTGAACATTCCAAATATGCTACAATTAAATATTTAGATCTCTTATATATGATTTGTCAATCTCTTACATATGATTTGTCAAATATCTAATATCCCACTAAGTTACACAAAGACATTTTATCTTTTTATATTATATGATAAACATCCTTTTAACAACTAGTAGATGAAAAATTATATTTATTAATTTATCAAACTATTAATAGATTACTTTTTCACGACATTATCTTCAACAATTCTCCATGACTAGCTTTCCACTACAACAAGGATTCTCTTGGCCACTTTTTAGCAACTATTAAGCTACTAAGCAACCAAGGGGAGTGTTATATTTGTATTGAGTTTTTAGATTCAAAATGAATCATATATATTATGGGTATTATGGATTTTTTGGTTGTGTGGACCAAATAGGCCCACATAATTCACTTAAGCCCATGTGTGTGTTGAAAGAATTTAGAGGGAACTTTGAATGAAATGTTTAATTCAAAGTTTTAGTAATTTCCTCCAAAACTAAGTCCAAGCCAACTCCCAAAGGCTTTTGCCTTGAAAGTTTAGTCCCACATTGAAAGTGGAAAATTTCTAATTCCACCTTATAAGTAAATGTAAAAACTTAAGGGGTAATGAGGTTGAAGAGGAAAGGGGAGGTTGGAAGTTGTTTGTTTGCATCATGCATGTGCCAAACTGAGCCGAATCGGGGCATGGGTGTGGGTAAAATGAATGAATGAATTAATTCAAATAAAAATATTTATTTTAAATAATTAATTGATTTCAATTTAATTGGTTTCTTATTTAATATATGGTAATACATTATTGACGCGTTATTGATATATTCTATAATCAAGCGGATTTATGGTCATTAATTATGCGTTTAATATTTTTTAAAGGAGCCTAACTCTTCATGGAAAGTATGGGTGTAAACAATCATCGTCTTCTATAATAGTAGAAGAGGAGAAGGGAGAAGAAAACACAAAAAAATATTCCGTGCTGCCCAGTATTTTCTTTATTATATTACTGTTGTTTTCTTTTTTGCTTCATGTTGGTTTTCATATATATTACTCCATTGGTACTAGAGGTCAGTCTGAGCTGTTCGAAATGAGTCTCTGTTTACCTATACAGGGTCTACCAGAGAGGTTGGGGTTCTTAGAGGTGATCGTCGATCAAGCCTACCGTACCTACAACAAGCCGGGGAATATCACTTTAAGGATAGTGTTCTAAATGTGCTCAATCACCAATCGATAAGTCATTCCTAACTCCTTTAATTTGCAGATAGTTTCTCTATACACTGTTGGACTGCATTTGTTGCCTGCATACATATTAGAGAACTTGTGAGTTGATACTCATAATATATTGTTGGTTAATTATACATACCTGCACTTCACATATCTGTACTTACTACTATTGAGAAATTTAGTCATCATATACTATTATCAGGATATTGAATTAAATAACTACTTGAAGAACTAGTGACCCATTGTTACTGCAAACATAAATACTGCTTACATGGAGGAATCCAAAGGAGATCTCCATATAGCATATGCCTAGGATTTTATCCCTATGGAGACCGTCACATACGAGCTCAATTTCAATCCATTTAGTTATACACCCGCATGCAAGCTTAGGGTTAACTACTTTGAGAAGTTTGGTATTATCTCATTATTTTGTAGTTGCTTTACATGTGTCAACCATAAAAATGATATGTTTTATCTTACCATTAGTAACAAACATTCCAAATATGCTACAAGTGAATATTTAGATCTCATATATATGATTTTTTGATCTCCTATATATGATTTGTAATATACCTAATATCCTATTGAATTACGCGAGGACTTTGATTTTTTTTATTATATGATTAACATCCCTTAACAAGTAGTAGATGGAAATTTATATTTATTAATTAATTTATCAATACTTTTCAGGACATTATCTTCAACAATTTTCCAAGCCTAGATTCCCACTACAACAAGGATTCCTTGGCAACTTTTCAGCAACTATTGAGGTACTTAGCAACTCGGAGGGATGTAGAGTGGCAGCAAATTTTTTGTTCTCACATTCGTGGGGTCTCTGTGTTACCTCATCACAGGCTTAAAAGTGTTTTTTTTTTTTCCAATTTGAATTCGGTGGTTCTTTTTGGAAACTTACCTTTTGTTTGAACACTTTTTAACGCTTTTAACTTTATACATCCTCACCTGGCAGCCTGTGGTGTGGTAGTGCAGGCGAACACATAAATTTGGGAACAAAAAATTTGCTCACAAACAACATGAGTCAGTGAACAGTAAATATATCTTAAAAAAAAGAAAGCAATAATAATTGTTTGTGATGAAAAAACTTCTATAGACATACGACAGATTGACACATGATGTATTGTTTTGAACTTGGGCCTATTTTTGGACACCTACATTTTCAACTGATCTCTTTTTAGATCTTTTTGACCCCAACAGACCACATGTCAGTTTATAGTTGCTTACTCTCCTCACAAACCTTTTTATCACAAAACATTTGTTTCCTTTTAAAAGAAAACTCCAATTATTTTTGGGGAAAAAATATTGTGTCCAATATTTTGTATGTCCGACTGTGTCCAACACACAAAGGCTAAGTATACAGGGTTTGTTTTCAAATGAAAAAACATAGGTAATCCATAAAAATGATGTATAGGGTTAAACCATTAAAAAAAACGTTAAAATGCAACTGACGAGGGCTACAGCTGTGCCGAGCCGATTCCTATCTCAACAAATTTCCTGCCGAGTCTAAACTCGGCACCTGACGCGAAAACCCATGATTGAACATATGCATCCTTCTTAAGAATTCACCCGCTTTCCTTTTGATTTCAAATTGAGCTGGTAAGAGCCAGACTTCAAACCCTAGAAATCTGTTCTAGGGAGTTCTGCAGGCGACGTAGGGGAAGCTTGAAAATTAGGGTTTTACAGAAGAAGCAATGGAGGCAGTGGTGGTCGATGCCGGATCAAAGCTTCTTAAGGCAGGGTTCGCCGTTCCCGATCAAGCTCCGACGATGGTAATTTAATTTCTCTTTCCTCCCATGAACATTCTCTTGAAATTCAGACAATGCGGATACTTACCTTCTTGTTCATGCTCAAGAGAACCCTAGAAAATCCACCAAAGAGGATATTGGATGTTGGCTCGAAATTTCAGTTTTAAAAAAATTACTATATTGTCTGAACTTATGAAAACTGGTGTATTTTGACCTTTGATTTTTCTTTCCCGATCATTTGAGAAAAGGGAAGGTTTTTCTCATGGAGCGGTTTTTGGTACACTGAATGTGGATATTTACAGTCCAGCGTCTTTGCTAGGATTATCTGAACTGATTCAACCTCTCTGGGATTAGAACAATCTGAATATTCGTGGCTCTTTCCATAAACATCGTGCACATATTTTGGAAAATGAGACTCCTAGCTTGGGTTACAAGTCCTAGTTTTGTCTGAAATTGTTGTTCAACTATATTAATAAAAAAATGTTTGACATCTAAGGGCCGGTTTGGGAACCTTCCAAAGAATGTATTCTATCCATTTTTAGTTCCAAAAGTAATCTAAGTATCTAAGTATGAGAAATTATTACACATCTATAAGTATGAACCCCCTCAGTAATCTAAGGATCTGTAAGTCTGACTTATTTGCAAAATAATTCTCTGTGTTGTTTTCTTGGTTCTAGGGTTGATATGCTTAAGCTGTATAGCTTCTAAGCCAGTGGTGATCTGAGCCAACTGAATGAGTTGGCATAATATAACAAAACGTTCAAATGGCTGACCCTCTTGTTTTATTACTTCTAAGAGTTATATCAGGCCTCTAATAACTTATAATTGTTATTTTTGATAAGTAAGGTAAAAATTCAATTAATAACTACGGAAGTAAAATCTCAAGTAATAATTATTGGTGTGAAGAGATTGCATTATTTAGTAGAGGATTTTTACTATCGGTATAACTTTTTTCCATTTACAAATAGGCCTAAACTTCGCCTTTAGGCATATTTGTGGTTGGCTAACCTTCCAATAGTAACTAAAATAAAGGTGAAGCGTAGAACTTAATAGTTTATTTTGGCCTGAGAACCTGTCCAACTATATATATATATCAATCCATATCACTTTTTCCATTTACAAATATGCCTAAACTTTGTCTTTAGGCATATTTGTAGTTGGCTAACCATCCAATTGTAGTTAAAATAAAGGTGGAGCTCAGAGCTAAATATTTTATTTTATCATGAGAACCTGTTCAACTATATATATATATAAAGATAACTTACTCCTAATAAATAGCTTTTTTACACATTCAAATGACTAAGCAACATCTCTAAAACAAAAGACTATAATCAAGGCCTATCTTTAAACCCTAAAATGCCCTACATTCATAATAAATTGCTCTAATGAAGAAAAATTAGCTATCCCTATAACTTTAAAACAAAAGACCTTTATCTGAACTCTACAAATATCTCACATCATTAATAATATGTTATAAATATTGAAGAATCTAGCTTAACTTATTGCAAATTAAACAAATTAACACATATATTGAATAAAAGATCGTCAACCATATTAAAAAACCCAGTCCTAGAGGTAAGAAAAAAAAACTATGATAGAAAAAGGGTATTATTTGATGATGAAGATCAACTAACATTGATGGGTTGACTGTTGGAACCAACTAGAATGGTGATGGATGAATGGGAAGGTGATTATTCTTTTTGGGGAACATTGGCCATACTTGACAACATTTCTAACTTCTTCAAATATTCTTCTACCAAAAATTTTGTGCATACCCCTTAGTAATGAAGGAATTGTCAAGAAAAGAGTGAATTCAAAGCAATGGAGATAAAAGATATTTGTGGGATGATGTATAGAATAAGAAATAATGAATTAAGAGACATGGAATTGTGGTAAACTAGATAGAATAGCACAACAGAATGTATGGACAAAATCAGCAAATAAATACTATTTGTGGGTTGTGTTTAGGATTTTGGTGATGAGGAAATAATAGTGGGTTCTTAAAGAAGTTAGAGAGAATTTCATCAAAAAAGAAAAAAAAAAAAAAAAGAAAAAATAAAAGAATAAGAAGTTAGAGAGAATTATAGAAATTGGGCAAATATAAAGTTACGGAAATTTTATAGAAATAATAAATTTCAGATTTAGGGAATAACAGTGGAGAAAAAAAGCAAATGATAGCAAATAAAATAAATAAAAGAATAGAAGAGGGAAGTGGAAGAGGACAAACCACTGGATTAGCACCAATGGAGCTCTAGAAATCAGCACCTTGAGGCCTTGGATCGATCAACACCTTCAAGAGAGAGTTGGAAGCTGCACCAAAACTATATGCCAGAGCAATCAACTATAGAGGGGTATATAGATGCATCTACATGTCCAGCCTACAATTCTGAACTCAATTCAAATTCCTTTGGTACTCTGACTCAACTCTGACAATCCGACTAACTTTAGAACTACTTTAGCTGAGATTAATTTTAATCCCACTAAACTGATCAGCCAAAACTAATCTAGAATTAAAATACCAAAAATTTAGCCAATCTACTCCAGCTGCAGGGTATGGGAGTGATTGGTTGATTCAGCTGTCCTCAGAAACTCTTTTGTGGGCCCCACATAGAGCTCAAAACACTTTTCTGTGGTCTTTTCTTTTTGAGTTTTTTTTGGTTTGATTTCTATCAACTTTCCTTCGATGAGGTTTTATTTATGTATCCATATGAGGATTTTATTTTTTTAAATTATCTTTTATGTACAATTAATTCATTGGGGGAAATCTTTCTTTGTGAAATATGGTTCAGATAATCCCCACTCAAATGAAAGGCATGCCTGAAGATGGATCTTTGACCGATGGCTCGTTAGTTGAGGATATCACCATTGATCCAGTTGTGAGGGGTTTTATTCGAGACTGGGATGCTATGGAAGACTTGTTGCACCATGTTCTATACACTGGCCTTGGATGGGAGATTGGAAATGAAGGACAGATTTTATTCACTGATCCACTTTCAACCCCCAAGGTTGCTCTTGCTTTTCCCTGTTAATCCATTATATAGCTGGTTTTGATTGTCTTAAAAGAAATATATTGTTTGCTGATCGGTATTAACCTCAATTCATGTTAAGCTATGCCCTAGGAAGCAAGTATTCTTGTATTATCCTTTTTTTTCCTGGTAGGTAACAGTTTATGATGAGAACCAGCAAAAAAAAAAAGGAAAGAGTATTAATAAGATTATGAGAGGGAAAGGGGATTTCCGAGGGTCCAGATCAGTGACCACTCCAAACAAACTAAAAGACCATCACCATGTGTCCACTAAAGGCAACCATATAAAAGACAAATCCAGTCCAAGTGAATAAGATGACACCCAAAAGGATCCAACTAGCAACACCACTGAACTCAAAGACTGATCTAGTGAACTGGTAGCATAGTCAGCAGGGATGACCTACTGATGGGTACCAAACCCATGGTGCATGTGCACGATGGTGAGACCCATCATTTGAAGGTTAACTAAGACATATATACCAGAAATCAAAGACTGATCATCATTCTGTTGACTTCTTTTTCTGAATTATTTTGCAAACTTCTTTCAGGTGTTAGGTTCCAACTCTTGTATGTGGCATGTATTGTGATCATCAGTTTACACTTGAGTCAAATAACTGTCAGCAACAATATAGTTAATAGTTCAAAAGGGTGGTTGTGCATCAGTTATTAGTTGGCACCAAAAGGTTCCGCCATAAGGGATTCTTTGAATTATTATATACATTTCAAAATCTTCTACTATGAGTGTTTGCACTTTGCACTTTGGATTTAGAAATAACATGTTCTTTCTAAGAAAACTCGAAAAATAATAAAAAAACTTCCAATGATGTTAACATAAGTGTCACTTCTTAGTATTGGTGTTTTGACTTAGTTTACCATTACATAGACCTATTACCTATTAACAAAATAGGAAACCTAGGTTCTTCCTTAGAAGATGGTCACTAGCTTCCGTCTTGTGCCAATGCATGTGGTCATATGAAGAGGGTAAGGACCAACAATGATGGTTACCAAGGAGATCTCCATTGTCAAATATCAATCCCATTTAATCTCTTCTCTTAACTTTTTTATGAACCACGTGCCATGCACACACACACACACACACACACACAGAGGAGGTCATAAGGGGCATGATGCAAACATCATGACTGGGATAATGATTGGGCCATGTTCACAGCCATTTTATTTTATTTTATTTCTTTTAAGTTCTTTATGTAATTGTGTCTCATGTAAAAGGGGGTACAGAATTTTGAGGGTAGATTAGTCTTTATTTGTTTATATAGGGTATTTTCGTTATTTCATGTAGTTGAGGGTATTTTGGACAAGAATATGTTATTTAGGGGTATTTTGGGTTTAACCTTGATTAGGTTGTAATAAGCCTAGCCGTGTGGGCTATAAAACACCCCACACGACTAACACTTTGGTTATGCAATGAATAAACAAAATTTTGGCTTACGTTATGTGTCTTCTTCTACCTCTTGCTTGTTGTAGATGAAGAGCAATAAAACCTTGGAATGGGTCTAGGTTTAGTCCTATTTTAATGGTAGTAGTGGAGGCTGCTCCTTTCCTATTGGGTTAAAGGTCTCTACCTCTTCTTCTTTCTCTATTTCTCCTCTTTGTTTTGATTTGGTGAAGTTTTTAAGGCGCTAAAACAGGGCTTTGAAGGTGTTTTGGGAGATTTGATCCCATTCCCTAAATACTAGGGATTTGGTTTTAGCCTTTTGGCAGGTTATACCAACCCTTATACGATCCTAGAGGAAGAGATGTCTAATTCAAATCTTCATCCAATCAAAATCCACACCTATCGGAAGTCAGATGTAGGCATGAACAGGGTATGAAAGGCTACTTGACGATTTCATCTCCCATCCTCTAATCAGAAAGAATTTGTTGAAGCTACTTTGTGAGGGTGTAAAGCCTGTCTCTTATA
>JAOXJP010000016.1:250208-289062 GCA_025762735.1 Platanus orientalis | reverse complement strand
GTCATGCTATGATCGAGTCGGATGGTGTCAGGACCAAATTGATTTGATGTTATGTATAATAGTGGTTATTCAAGGGTAATGGTTGTTTGCGGTGATAGCAAATAGAATATGATTCTGGTTTGAGGTGGAGGTGCGTTCCAAGTATATATGACATAGAGTTCACTAAGTAGTGTAGGTTTTCTCTAGGTGGTTTCAGAATGTGAGCCAAGGTTGAGTATGGTGCACATGTCACAGGTTCTGTGTTTTGGCAAAGATACAGGTGGAGCCGATTTCAACAAGAAATCTTAAAGGGACTAGAAATAAGCCAAGGTGGAGATTTGTTGGGTTTTTTGGCTTTATTACAACCGTTATATGATCTAACAATGGGGACTTATTAGGAATTCAAGAATCCTTTCTCTTTGGGAGTCTTTGATGCCTAGGGTGAAAACCCTAATAAATATAAAAGAAAAAAAAAGAAAGAAAAAGAGAAGTGGGAGAGTGTAAGGAGCAGCCGCAAAGGTTTCTTGTGAGGTTTTCTTCGGGGTTTGAGAGTGTGAGGGGGAGAGTGTACAAAGGAAAAATGTGTGGGTTTTGGGTTTTAAAAAACACACTTTTTGGTATGGTTTTGCATTCTCATAGTGAAGAAAGTTGTATATCTCCCGTGAACGTAGGCACGTCACCGAACCACGTAAAAAACCTCATCTTGTGTGATTGTTAATTTCTTTGCTTTATTCTTTATTGCATAGATCGTGAATGTTTTAGGCCTATATCCCATCACGTGGAATTCCAGGGCTGTTTTAGCTGCGCCAACATGCTCTTTAATGGATGCTTTCTGTTTTCATAGAAAGGATTGACTTGAACTAATTTTTATCTTGTATCTCTTGTTTTCAGCTAAGTTATTAATTTGCATGTACATCAGCATAGTCCTGGTAAAATCTTTTGATGTTGCATGCTAACATAAACTGATTATTTTAGGAGTATATCTCATAATGTCTGAAATTAACTCTTCATAGATGTTGACATTTTGGGTTTGGGGCCAATTTTGTTTGAAACTCTGTAACTGTATCTGACACTGACATATATATGCCCATCTCTGTGTCTAAGTAACATAGCACCACAGAATATGAATTTATTTTCCTTTCATGAGATGTCTTTTCTGTATAAAATTCCATTGATGTTTGTACATCCCTTTCTTATAGAATGGTAGAAAATGGTACCACCATTTGTTTGGGTTCTCAGGGTCCAAATGACTACAGGAATTACCTAATTTGCATTATCTTTGATCATCTTTGTTTGCATCATGGGATTACCTATTTTATCTTCCCAGTCCAACTCCCATGCTAATAGGAATGAGAAGATCAACCTAAATTTGTGGGAGCTTAAATTCTAAACAAGTGTAGGAATTACCTTGTCAGCTTTGAACTCTAAACTGCCAATCAATGTAGATTTTAGGGTCATTAATTAGACATCCCCCAACTCCTGCTATTCTTAATTCAAGGATCCAAACACACAATAATTGAGGATCTATGATCGGTGTAACTTTGAGGAGATAAATCACATGTAAACTATGTTAAGATCATAACAGAACATTCTGGAAACAATGTTTAAATTATCTACAAAAAGAGAACAGGTCAAACTTGATTCTGGGTTTATTACCTGGGAAAAATAGTTCAGCATTTTCTTATATTTTAGGAATTTGTTTACATATTGTGTTCTGTCTCTTAGGAGTCCCCAAGTCTTTACTTGTCTACTACTGACCTTTACCCCTCCATGTAATTTACATGCATAATCTTGCTAGTACTAGGTAATCATATGTAATAGTATGTGCATAATGTCATCATGTCATCACTTTTGGATACCATTATATCCTTAAACATATGAATTTTTGTGGAAATTATATCAATTGTCATATGCAGCTGCTGTTTGGGAGGTTCCATGCTCTTCCCGATGATCTACTAACTGAACTATGTAGTGAAGTTCTGAAATCATTATCATTGGGACACTGATATCATACCCAATCATTTGGAAATCAGCTATGAAGATCTGTATCCCTGTTTCCTCTATCAGTGTCTGTTTCTAGGCATCTTAGTTGGCAGTTACCCACTGAGCCTATAAATTATTTGGATGGTTCTTTGTACACCAATCATGAGGTCACAAGTTCAATTTGGTTCAATGATAGTAATGAAGTGGGACATATTGTGCCAATGCTATATAGTAACTGTTTCGTTGTTTTGATGATTAAGAAAAACAAGAATATAGTCTATAAATTAATCTTCCATGGGTTTGATACAAAGCCATAAATGGCTTATACTAAATCTTCTTCTTTCTTGTATAGGTTGAAGCAATACACTTCTCATTTCAATTTTATAATCGCTGGATCTAAAAGGTACAACCTCAAACCCAATATTTCTCATTTGTCTTGAAAGACTACCAAGCAATGTATTCCACTAAAACTTCACTACCAGTTGGTACTAACCGTTAGGGTTGCAAACAGTGCTATATAGTTGTATATTCTAGTAACGGTTGTATATATATTGTCTGTGTTTTACTATATTATGCACAAACATAAATAAGACATAAATGCCAATTGTTTAGTTTCTATATTTTTTGCTTATATCTTCTTTTTCTTTATTTATTAAACACAGACAGAATATAATGCTGATTGCCTGAGTCACACAAGTCTAGACACATTGACTCGGTGGTTAATTGGGCCATAGCAATGCCAAGTTTTTAATCCTTGATCCACAAAACTTTCACTTTCTGTTCCTTTACTTTCAACACATTTATTCTTATGTTCTGTATATGTTGACCCATTATGTTAAGTCCCTGTGCTCCCTCTTATTCCTTTTGACTTTTTTCTCTTTATATTCTTTTCTGCACTTTTAACTATTCTCTTTATCCGTCCTACATCTTTTATTTTATCTACCTATGTGAAGGGAATTCTCTAGTTGATATAAAAACAATGACACAAAACAAAAGCACCCGGTGCCCTGATCAAGAAAAAAGAGGCACAAAAAATAGGTTTCTTTCTCTTTTTATGCCCATGTTGGAAATTCGGATAACCATTATAGCTTAAAAATGGATGATGCAAAAATGTCCCAGGTGTTTTATTTCATCATCGTTGCATGCGGCAAATATTCGGGTCTATGTTGATTGTTCTTTCCCAAGTGCAGTCCCGAATAAGACAATTTCTTTCTAGTAGACCAAGACAGTGAGCCATACATCACTTGATCTTGTCTTGCTTCTTTGTTGCCTGGTTCACATTGCAATTTCTTGGACTATTTTAGCTGGATTACTCTTCATTTCATGGGTTAAAGAAGTTTGGGATCTTTTTGGAACCATGTATTGACAGAATGATACTATAGCTCTCACCTTGTGGTCAGTGTTAAAGATTTCACTTAGTTAATCTGTTTATCATTTAGTAATTCTATTGGATAGTGTGATTATTGTTGAAGTATATTAATTTGTGTCACCTTAAGGTTTTGGGAGATTTGGTTAGTTTACTGTTAACATGGTACCAGAACGAAGCTAAGTTGTGAGTTTGAATCCTCCCGGATGTAGTGGTGTGCATGTGTATACGCATTGTGTGTACTTGCTCCTAGATCCCCGAGTGTGTTCCAAGGAGAGAACAATGTTCCCTCTTAGGGGCTGTTTAATTTTATTAATTTGTGTCTCTCCTAAAACCTTAAGGATTTGGGAAAGTTGGTTAGTTTACTGTTAACAATTATTGCAAGCACTTCCCTTCTACCAGCTGATCTTTTTTTGTATATGCCTATGTGAATGTGCCATCAATTGGTCCCATCTTGATATATTGAGTGGCAAGGCTCTTTCAGTTACTAGCTTGATTCTTCTCTTGATGTTGTGAATATTTATCTTATAAACAATGAGATAATCAAGATTGTTGTTGTTGCTCTTTCTAGCATCTAAGATGAAGCAGCCAAGCAGGCTGCCAAAAGGACATGCCAATGATTTCCCATGGCAAGTAGGGGTATAAAACGGGCTTGGCCAAAACGGTTCTGGTCCAGTCCGTTTGGCCCATATAATTCCTTGGGCTGGCCTGAGGGCTGAAATGCTAGGTCCAAGGCCTGGCGCCCAGCTCATATATATACCAGACTTCAGGCCTGGCCTCAAGGCTGTTCTTTGGGCCGGGTCTTAAAATTTTTGAAAAAATTGACCAAAATTTCTCCTCTAGTTTGACTGTAAATTGTCAAACGTTGGACTATTTTAGGAGTTATTTTTTTTTGTTGGGGGGGGGGCGCAAATGTAGTATGAGAAATTTGAGAATTATGACTATTGAGCTTTAAAGTTCAAAATTCAGTACTCAAATTTTGGTGGTTGGGATTTGGGCTAAGGAGCTCGGAAGGCCCATGCCCACCTGAACACTTATATGGGCCTACACAGCCCGGCCGTATAAATGTCCAGACCAGGCCTTGGTCTGGAGTGTGATCTTTTTTCTTACCCTAACCACAAGCATTTAGTACTTGGACCTAACCCAAGGCCAAGGGGTTTATATGCATAATGAGCACTTTATTCATAAGATAGGTCTTGGGTCTCATGTGTTCAATTACTTCTCCCAATGATCTTGAAGAACTAAGTCGGTCACCTAATTTTTTGCAGCACTGCTATAGCTCCTGCCTTTGCCTTCAAACATATTGGTGTACCGGTCTGTGTTAAAGATTCATATTTGTCATTAGAAAGCTAGGGCCCTCTTGCTATGATTTTTCTAACCAGATTGTGAAGTCAATGGCCCTTTGCATGGTTGAGCATTATCTAGAAATGGTGAACTACTCATCTTTTTTGGAACTGCATTCCTTTGACTGTGGCATTACTAGTTAATTTGATGTGTTGTTGGTTTTTTCTTTCCTTCCTATCAACAGTTGTCTTAAACTCTTATCTGCCATGTTTTTTTCAAACGTTCAGTTACATTTATACTTGAGGAGTCACTCATCGAGTACTGACCTCTTCAGAATAAATCTCTTCCCCCTACACTGTACTGCTGACTGTTTATCTTGGTTGTTGCCTCTACACAAGACTTATACTTGCTGGCTCGTGATTAGATCATATCACTTCACCCCCTTCTAAATCACTTTCCAGGTCTCTAGTCTTGTTCAAGTACAACATCTGATATTATCCTAGTGGGATAATTAGTGGTGAAGGCAACCCAGGTCTATAATACCAACACTCACAGACTTTACCATCTTATCTATTATTACTAAATGGCCCATTGGATTTTCATTAAGCCTTTGTAGCTTAATCGACTGCAGTAAGAAACTTTCCACCTTTCTTGAGGCTTCTTTGATTCTGTTGGGGGAATGCAAATGGAATGGTGGGCACACTTCATTAAGTCATAGACTAGAAGGAACATAATTGTGTTTTGTTATTGTTCACTACCTCATTTTTTACTTTCTCCATATGCAAAACTAGTTTGGGCATTATTATCTTCTCCTTTTAGTTTCAACAACTGTGTGTGTGTGTGTTTCTTTGAGTGTGAAACTGTATAGAAGTGATGCCACGCAAGATGATCGTAGGAGAAAGATGATACTTACCTCCCTACTACATCACAAGTAGGTGATGGTACACCTTGTACTAGGTTATGCAGCTGGTAATGCAAATGTTGTAGTATGTGATGCAGCAGGTTATGCATAATGCACACCAATTAATGATGCCTGTCTTGTAGTAGGTCATGCCACACGTTATGTTTTTGGTGTACACTTAATAAGCGGACTTATGAGATAATACTTTTACCATAGTTGCAGGGAAGCTTGACCTAGGGTGCGAAGCTCGCTTCCTAGGAAGCTTGTTGGAGAAGCTAATTTGATTCGGCTTTTCCCCACAGGGAAGCGTGAAAATGCATTTTAAGAAGTGTGGGAAACGTGAAAATCGAATAGGGAAACGATTAGGGAAGTGTTATTTGCACACAAAAAAATCCATTAGTTCAATTATTTCAACAATTAACTAACCAAATGCAAACAAATTTCATTATTTTAGCAATTCAGTAAAACCCCTAACCAAAAACCCAAATATGTATACAACCAATATATTGTAAACATTAGTATAAAGTTAAGGCCTATGTGATATTGCTACAGTTCCAATGCTTATATGGCTAAAGAACACAATAAAATAATAATGATTCTTAGGTAGTTTTGTTCGTAATTAGTTGCATATCTATGTCTTGGTTCTTTGTTACTTGCATATTATAATAGCTATAATTTTGGTTTGTTTATTACCATGTCGATGTTATTCACTTTATTGCACTATAATTATATTTATTTATTATAACTCATTGTTATATCACTCATTGTAATTGTACCTATTGATTGTAGATTTAGTTATTTACTTCTATTAGTATTTATTATTAGCATATTATTTTTATTTCATATCCTAGTATGAAATATATATACATATCCTAAGCGCTTCCCCAATTGCTTCTTGTTCGCTTCCACAATTGCTTCTTAATCGATTCTCGCTTCTCGATTCCCAATGATTTAGTAAGCCTCGCTTCTTGATTCTCGCTTTTGCATCGCTTCCTGCTTTCGCTTCTCGCTCTGACAACTATGGTTCTGATTTCCCATCTTCTTGTTGTTTTTAAAGATCTGATGCTAATTTGAGCATGTCTGTTGTTAGTAGTTTCTTTCTGGTAACTTTTCATTTTAAATTTAATAGGAAATCTTTAGTTGTGGATAGGTGCTAGGTTTTAGAAGCCAAGATGCTTTTTCATGTATTGACTGGGGAACAAATGTACAAACAATAGAAGAAGCCTGATATGATATATTGCCTGATCTTGTGTGTTCTAACACTGATGGATCTTACAAGCCATGGTGTTTGTACTACTGATGTAAGCAGCACACTTGTTGGCCACTTGGTTATTCTGGCCCTAGGGTTGTAGATTTATGGGATTCTCGGGATCAAAATCAAATGGCAGATCCAGTTTGTCTTAAATCGATGGGCGGTTTTTGTGGCAGTTTACAATTACTAAGAGCCAGTAGAGTTATTAAAAAAAAAGAATTTATACGATACCTCATCTATTTTAGTAATTTGAATTCCAACTATTTAGCTGTATAATATGTGATGACCTGCTTGTTATTTTGTTTCATCTTGACATAAATGAGAAGGATGGTAATGATGAGGTAAATTATTGAATGACTTTGAAAAACATACTTTTTAAGTTACTAAAGTTAAAAAAATGCTTCTAGATGAATAATTTGCCTCTGCTCTGGAGTCCCTAGCCAAATGCATTATGGCTTGGACATGACAGATATGGGTTTACAGAGGTTGCTGCTTTCTATACCAGTTACCAATCTTTGAATTGCTGGCTGCTGTCAAATAATTTTCTACAATTGCACTTCCCTAATCACTATCTAAAATATCTCTATCACCAGGTTGTCAGAGAACAATTGGTGCAAATGATGTTTGAAACATTTAATGTCTCAGGCTTTTATGCATCTGAACAAGCAGTATTGTCGCTTTATGCAGTAGGACGTATTTCAGGCTGCACTGTTGATATCGGGCATGGCAAGATAGGTATGTTTTCCCAGCAGACAGAAATTAATGTCTTTTAAAACTTGCTTTTAACATGCAAAACCTTATTGTTTTGGAATTTGGGTATTTGAGCAAGTACATGGACCTTTTTTCTTATTCCTTTTTAGTAAGTTTCTTAATTATTAAAAGCAATCAGAACAAGGGGAGCAGGTACCAACGTACAAAGCATAATGAGGAATGCCCTTTGTAATATATATTTTTCTTCTTCTCTTTTCTTTAAAGTTCTTGGTGTTTGGTGTAATTAAGAAGCTGAAATTTGTGTTCTTGAGCCCTAATCTTGCAAATCCTTCAATCCCCAAATCCTAAAATAAAAAAACCCCTTGCTGTTTTCTCCAGAAATCTTTGATCCTAAACTCACGTTTTATCACTCCAAAAATTTTCTGGGTGAACTAGAGCAATTCATGGGGTTCCCAATACCCGAAATTCTGGTTTTCTTGAATCCTTCTCAATCCCATTGATCAAAACTGCTACTGCAGAAATCGGACATTTCATAACTTGCTACCATACCAGAATTGACGTGGGATCATTCTTTCATAAAACCCCTGACCTGCAGTTATGATAACAGTCCTAAATTCCTATCTTTCTTTGTTAATACCTGTGGCCAGCCTTGAATACCTATTCTTTTGCAACTTTATACTTATGAAGGGATTGTTTTATAACCATTGGCCTGCCGCTTGATATTCTGAATCAGAACTAATCAGTTTTATTTTACAAACCCTTCGGTCAGACCCTTCTTCTGGTCTGTTTCAGTTTTCAGCCTTGGGTTGACTGATTTGATATGCATAAGGTTCTGTTTATCACTTTTGAAGTCTATATGTTATTTGCTGCATTAGTTAAAGATTACTGGTCATGCTTAGGCCCACCAACTGTTTGAAGAAAGTCTTAGCTTGTCTATTTTAGTAAACCCTCAACTGCTTGTTAAGTTTGAAGCCTCTTTACTATTTTTTATTTGTTTTCACATTCTGCTGTGCTGGATTTTCTGAAACCAGCACCTGTGTTTTAGCTATTTGAGTCACTAAGACTTATCGGTTGAAACTGAAATTTGGAGGCCTTGTTCTATACTTGAAGTACTGTTATCCTATAAATTTCCAGCTTACTCGGATATTCTAGCTATTTTTAACAGCCCCTATATCTGTCTAGAATTTCCAGACTAGACTTATGTTCCTTTGACATCCTTTTGGTCATTGTTTGGACTCT
The DNA here is from genome assembly GCA_025762735.1 of Platanus orientalis. Lineage (NCBI taxonomy): Eukaryota > Viridiplantae > Streptophyta > Magnoliopsida > Proteales > Platanaceae > Platanus > Platanus orientalis. The sequence goes on along the minus strand of JAOXJP010000016.1, from coordinate 280,347 downwards.
ATTGTGAGTACGTGGTCTGAGAACCTGCAGCTTCACAGCATCCCTAGGCTGTCCTGCATCAGGTTGAAGGTGATGAGTAGGGCATTACTGTGTAAGTGGCTGTGGAGATTTGGGATGGAAGGTGAAAGTATGGTAAGAAGTGGTGGTTGCAAAGTTGGAAAGCGGGACAGCTGGGTTTCTATGGAGGTGAGAGTTACTCATGGAAGTGTTTTTTGTAAAGGCGTAATGAATTGCTTCCCGATTTTCAAGGAGGGAATCAGATATAAGGTAGGGAATTAAGGCTGTTAAAGTTAATTGGGCCGAGCCCGAAGCCTGACTTGTTCGGCCTGAAATTTGGGCAGGCTGGGAAAGTGTTAGTTTGGGCTGGGCTGAGTTTAGGCTGTGATTCCTGGCCTGAAGTAAAGATCGGGCGGAGCTTGGGCAGGCCTTAGCCCAGTCCGACTCGGGGTGAGTCCTCTGTGAAAGATGCTTTTCCAGATCTGTATGAGCTGAAAACAAAGAGGCCAAGATTGCAGAGTACCTATCCATTTCAAAGTTCAAACTACTTGATAGTATGGAAGACTGGTTTGACGAGATCGCTATTTGATTGGGAAAATATGGAGGTGGCAAGGATGTTGGGTCATTAGGAGCAATGCCTTGTCTGTTCTGAGGCAGCTGATACAAGAATATGGAAGCCAGGACAGGGAGGTGATTTCTTGGTCAAGTCTTGTTTCAAGTTGCCGGATAATTCCCAAGAAGTCTACATCCGTTGGCAAGAAATCTGTTCCACCTGACCCCATCTAAAATTCTAGTTTTTGTGTGGATGGTACTTAGAAACATCTCAACTATGGATAACTTGATTAAAATGGGAATGTACCTGCCTAATATATGCCTTTTATGCTACCAAATGAGGGAACCAGAAGAGCACATGCTGCTTCATTGCCCCTTCACTTGGGATGTTTGATATGGAATGCTGTGAGACTTTGAAATGATTTGGGTTGTCCCTCTAAGTTTAGCCTCTCTTAGCGAAAGGGAAGCAAATTTGGACTATAGTGCCAACGACAGTCTGCTGGTCTATATGGTTAGGGTGAAGCAACCAAGTCTTTAATGATAAAGTGGAACCCAGCTTTAAAGTCTGAGAGGGCGACGGAAAGCTGGTTTTCTGGGTAGTAAGATGTAAAGGGTGTTATAATATCCAAAATGGGGTGATTTGAGGTTGGAAACATGTAATAGGCCTGTAAAAATAGGGGTGTCTTTCATGGTTCTTTTGTATTGTTTGTCTGTATTGTTTTGAGGGGCTGTCTTATTCCCTTCTTTGAATAAACTTTTTTTTTTTCATTAAAATTAAAGGAAAGAGAGAACAAAAGAATAGGCCAATTGTATGAGAGGGTTTGCATCTTTTCTCTCATTCAAAATGTATTTACACGTAGAGTAATGCAAAATACATATCATAAATGGGGTATTTACAGATCACTGTATTCAAGAAATGACATACCTACATTTTGTCACACCTTCCCTCTTCCTGGTTTGTATATGTCAGTCATATTTATCTTGGAAACAATATTATGGAAATGAGGGCCACTAAGCCCTTATAGAAAGTACATCTGGTAATTGTACACCCAGCCTCCATAAACGGTGTACATCCAAACTTTATGTTTTTCTTAATGAAGTACTGATTGACCTCTATATGTTTTAGTCAGTCCATAGTCATTAAACCCGGACTGGTAGCCCTAAGACCTGACACATCAACTGGTCCGGGTTGCTAATTAGATATTTTTTTATAATAAACCCGGTCAAACATATTGAAACCCAACGGGTTATTGGTTGAACTGTCCAACTCATCCGGTTAGACCATCTGATGTTGGATAGTATAGGGAAACCACAAATTAAAAGAAGAAAGAATGCCAAAATTCAAATTCTGGAAAATCTGGGCAGTGGGGTGAAATGACCAAAATACCCTATAGCAGAAAATTTTGTGCTTTGACAGGGTGATTCTTAGGTTTAAGTTGCACCACTTTTCCAAATTTCAGCAAATTTGTATGTGTTTTGGTGTTTGAACTTTATATGCAAAGTTACTATTTTGGACTTAAGGAAAACCGAAGACTTATCACACACAAACAGTGGTGAAAACTTCAGTATTACAGAAAACAACAAGGGGAGAGAAAGGGAAAGAGAAGAAGAAATAAGAAAAAGAGAAGAGGGGGAAGTACTTACTCGTGGAGAGCAAAGGGAGAGGAGAGAGGAGTTGGGGAGTCGGCGACTCAACCTAAGAAGGACACCTAGGGTCGCAACCCTTAAACACCACATTTGTTTCATTTCAATTCAAATCATCTTCACCGATTTTTTTATTCAAACATTGGGTGCCTTTGAATAGGCTTACACATGCAATAAAATAAAATATTAAATCTAATACATCCCTTGATTCTAGGACTTTTGTTGACCAACTTTCTATTCTAAAAAACTCCTAAAATAATAACAATTTTTTTTTTTTGTTGAATGAAAAATTTTTATTGAGGAAGGGGACAAGGAGTCCCAAAAAATGAGAAGGAGCAAAAAAACCAACTGAAAACAGACAGCTCTACACAAAGAGGAACTCAACCTAGTAGATTACAATGGTTGACACCCAATTATCCCCTCCCAATCCCTCTTGATAACAACCGGCATTAACAGATCGCAATCTTTACATTGAGTGGCCCATACAAGGATAAGATCTTTGGCCCTTTGATATACTCTGAAGAAAGGCTCTACGTACCCCTAAAAAATCCTTCTATTCCTTTCCAACCATATAGACCAGCACACTGCCGCAGGGACCAAGTTCCAAATCCTCTTTCATTTTGCTGTGAAGGCTTTTCTCGCCAAGAAATAAGAAGGGAAAGCAAATCTGCCGGGATAACCCATCTCATCCAAAAGTCCCTAAGAAGCCCAAACCACACCTCCCAAGCAAAGGGGCAATGAAGAAGAGTATGCGAAACAGACTCCCCATCTGCCTTGCAGAGACGACAATGATTTGTCAAAATGAGACGTTTCTTTCTAAGCAAGTCAATCGTCTGAATCCTACTCAAAGAAGTCGTCCATATAAAGAATTGAATCTTTAGGGGAATCGGGGGGGTACCAAATGACTTTCCACGGGCTGAGATGATCCATATATCTACCAAAGAAAAAGGTGTCGGATCGCACACTGAATATCCTATCGGGAGATGCCGCTCAAACTTTCTTGTCCTCATCAATATTTAGCTGCATTGATTCGAGCCTACCAAGGAGAGCTACAATGTCCTGAACTTCCCAATTAAATATCTGCCTCCTAAGAATAGGATGGTAGGACAGAGGGTTGGACCCGGAATCAAAATAGTCCCCGACCGATGCATCAGGATCAATAGCCAAAGAGAAAACTAAGGGGTACATCCTGTAAAGCGGCTGCTCGTCACACCAAGTATCTTTCCAAAATCTAGTCTTTGAGCCATTTCCTATCACCACTCTCAAACCGCCTTCGAATTCCTCAAACAACCTCATGATGCCCTTCCAAGGGCTATAACCATAAGAGCTGCGGATGGGACACAGATCCCCATTAGGGAGTAAACCATAATGAGAGACAATCACCTTCCTCCAAATACAATTCACTTCCTGCCTAAAGCTCCATAGCCATTTACTAAGGAAAGCCTTATTCACTACTTCCACCCGACGCAGACCCAATCCCCTTTTTGATTTTGGAGTACACTCGATCCCAAGCCACCAGATGGATCCCCGTTTCATCTCCACCCCCTTTCCATAAGAAATCCCTTTAAAGTTTCTCAATTTGAAGAGTCACCTGAGACGGGATGACAAAGAGAGACAAAAAATACACTGGGATGCTGGCTAACACAAACTTGATTAAAGTAACTCTCCCACCTCGAGAAAGAAATTGAGCTTTCCAACCTGTAAGTTTCTTTCACATTCTATCAACCGCAGGGTCCCAAACATCCTTGTCTTAAAGCGGGTCTCCAAATAACCAATAGGTAGAGAACCCACTTGGCATCCAAGATCTGTGGCTAACACCTCAAAGGTTAGGCACAACTCTAATCCCAACTAACTGACTTTTAGAGAGATTCATCCTCAATCCAGACACCGCCTCAAAGCATTAGAGAACACATCTCAGAAAGCGAATTTGCGTTTGAGTGTTACCACAAAGAATGAGCGTATCGTCCGCATACTGCAAGTGAGAAATAACCACCTCCTCCCTCCCCACTTTAAAGCCATCAATAAGGCCCCCTTCCGATGCCTTAGAAATCATAGCCCCCACTGTTTCTGCCACCAAGAGGAACAAAAGAGGGTCGCCTTGCCTTAAACCCCTAGAGGCTTCAAAGATACGAGGAGTGTCATTGACCAACACTGGATGCTGAGCTAAAACATTTCCACATCCAATCCCTCCATCGCCTCCCAAAACCAAATCTCCCCATAATGTAATAGATGAAGTCCCAATTGATGTGATCATACGCCTTCTCCATATCTAACTTACAAATCACTCCAGGGACCCCGCTCTAAATCCAGTCATCAATACATTTGCTGACACAGAGGAAGCCATCAGTAATCGATCTTCCAGACAAGAAAGCCCCTTACTCTTTCGAAATGATGGAAGGAAGGATCTCCTTTAACCGTAATGCAAGGCATTTTGAGAAGATCTTATAAGTGCTCCCAACTAGGCTAATAGGTCTAAAATCCGAAAGACAATCCACCCCCTCTTTTTTGGGGATCAAAGAGATAAAAGTGGCATTGCTACCTTTGTCCAAGAAGCCCCTCTCATGAAAATCCCTAACCACCTCCATTAGATCTGTTTTTAGCATCTCCCAACACTCTTTGTAAAAGGCAATGGGAAACCCATCTGGACCTGGAGCCTTATCCCCTTCCAAGATACAGATGACCCCTTTCACCTTCTCCTCTACAATCGGACGCTCGAGCCAATACCTTTGCTCCTCGGAAATACATGGGAATGAGATACCCTCTACCCTCGGCAGCACCCCCCAATCTTCAGAGAAAAGATGACGAAAATAGTGAACCATTTGAGAACTAATAGCCTCCGGCCTATCCTCCCAAAGCTTTCCCATCTTTAACCTTTTAATGCCATTAGAACTTTTACGACAACTCGCCATCTTGTGAAAGAATCTAGTATTCCTGTCGCCTTCTTTCAACATTTGAATCCGAGCTTTTTGATGCCACATCACCTCCTCCATCAACAAGGACCTCTCATAATCACCTTTCAGGGAGACAACGCATCCTTTCCTCCTCTGAGAGCCCTTCAACCTCTTCCTTAGCATCAAGGAGGTTAATCTCATTAAGAAAGGATTCCTTGCGTAACTCAACATTGCCAAAAACCTCCCGATTCCACCCACGCAGTCTGTCCTGAAGCAGCTTCAACTTCAAATGGAACCTCTGACCAGGGGGACCTTCAACCTCAAAAGAACTCCACCAGTCAGCCACCAAATCTTTGAAACCCGGTTGAAGAAACCACATTAGCTGAAAGCGAAAAGGTGTCGGCCCATGTCGAAGAGTATACCTCCTGACAATAATAAAGGAATGTGGTATGAACCAGGGTGGGGCATAACGCAAACTTCAAGCGGCGAAAAGAGGCCTCCCAATCTAGGGACACTAAAAACCTGTCAAGTCTACTCATCACCGGTCTTTCCTGGAAATTTGACCAAGTAAATCTTGGTCCCGAGCAAGGGACATCTAGAAGATTATTCCTATCAACAAAGTCCCCAAACAGCTCCATACTCCTGGTCTGACGGCCACCACTACTCCTTTCATCCAAGAACAACACCTAATTAAAGGCCCCTCCTATGCAATGCACCAAGGGAGGTACAAAGAGGACCTGAGGATTTCCAATTCTTTCAAAAAAACCGGAAAAAGATTGCCACTTGTTGGGCCATAAACTGCAGAGATACACCAACTGAGCGACTCTCCATGACGAACTGCTGTTAGGGAGGTTGAGAACCTGTCCACCCTTGAGGTTAATTCCTTAATGCTGTCTTTATTCCAAAAAATAATAACACCTCCAGCTGCACCAATTGAGGGAAGGGACACCCAACCTGTTTTGGTAAAGCTGTTGATATCCGAAATGACCTGACGGTCAACCATCTCTAATTTAGATTCCTGCACTAAAACCACATCAGCCTTACTCTTTTGGACATTTCCTTAAGCAGTCTTCTGCGATCCCTACTACCCAGACCTCTTACGTTCCAAGATAGAATTTTAATTGACTTTAGGAAACTCCAAAACTCCCACAAGAACAAGATCCAGACCCACTACCCTGCATCCCCGAACCCTGCCTATAGGCCAATCCCCATTGCAAGTTCCTGAGTTCACGATTAGACTTCCTCATAAGAGTCTTTTTGGCTGGAGTAGAAAAGGCCTTTCGTTCAAGCTTAGTGAACAGAGCCCAAGCTTCTTCTTCGAAACCCTCAAAGGATAAACCAACTACCTTGCTCACCTCCCCGATCTTCAACAGAACCCAGTCCTAGACTTCAGCGATGGGATCAACATCTTCAATGGTAGGGGCCATAACCAGGGAGAGGTTATTATCGTGAATCCTTTTAACATTTTCCCCAATGCAAGAGAAGAAAGAATTAGGTTTAGAGGAAAAACAACTCCCCCTAGAATCCCCCTGTTTGGACAAAGCAGACTCTTCCAAACCCAAAGGAGATGAAGCGATAGGGGCTAAGAACCTGCATGCCCTGAATCGGACGCAGATACCCTAGCTATCATAAGCTCTGACAATCCATTTCCGAGCCCCTTGATTCCTATTTGCAACCCTGTGTTGCCAGACCAGTCACCATCATCGATGGCTAACTCTTGGCTTTCCGGAGCTTGACCCTGAGAGTTGAGAGAGCAATTCCTCTCCGGAAACCAGTCAGAAGAATTTGGTTGAATAAGTCTAGAAGAGAAGCAACAATCAATCACCACCATTCGAGACCCCTAAATCCCCTCTAAGCAGAATGAGGCAACATCTAAAGATGAAGCAGATCCAATCGGTACCGATACCCGGCAACGTGGAGGAGATGATGATGAATGCGCTTCGATGATAGCCCATTGGCACTGCGCTTGCACCGCCAATTCCCCAATTGACGATCGATTCAGTTGATTATGCCGCTCTAAATCCCCAGAGGACAAATAAATCCCATTCACCTACTCTCTTATTGTCGCCTTTGATTTATTCTTCCTTAAAGGGTTCTCTGGGTTTGATAAGAAGCCCTCGACAATATCCCGATGAGAGGTGCATGTGAGCTTTCCACCTTGCTCTTCAGTTTCTTTGAAGATATTTGACTGTCTTGACTCCCCCCCAATTCATCCCAATATTGCCCTTTTACCCTTACAGCCTTCTCCAAATGACCTTCCTGCCGCATATTTAAAAAGGACAACTCTACCCTTAGTTTAAAGCTATAAAAAACCAATATGTTCCCCATTTGCTCAATTATCAATATATCCGGTTTAGGTTGAACCTCTTCTCGATGCCCTAGAGAGCTGTGGGCAAATCAAATGTTCCAACCGGTAAATCGACGCTTCCGATAAGGCCTCTGCAGAGGCTTCCGATGGCAGTAAAGATCCCTGTGGTCCTTAGGTGGAAGGGAAAGCCTTCAATCAAGATCCACAGATTTTTCCCCTTTCCCCTGGTTTACGCTACCACACTCCGGCGACCCCTGAGAGAATGACCATCTAGGTCTCCCCAAACCTTTGATACCACCGCACACTAGCTGTTCAGCATCCTCTACCGAGTTGAGAAAAATTAGAGCCCTACCGTCACCTACAGGGCGTATATCAGGGATATATCCACACTGCAAGAATTCCTTGACGAGTCTACTACACTTGTCCCATCCACCGATAGCATCCTCCCTTGTTACCTCCACTGCTTTTCCCCAAACGCCATTGCTGATCGGTCCAACTGGATAAAACGTCTTGATTCCTAGGGAATTTCCTCAGTGAACCATCTCAGCCCCAACTCTCACCTTGTTGAGATCAACTTTGAAAGGGAAGGCACCAAGAACACCGACATTCCGAGGTACTGTGTTCTTCAACTTAGGGGAAGCCGTATTCTCCAATTTTTGCGGCACGATTAGATGCTCACTAAACCTTCTCTCCTCCATTTTGCCCAGCAGATCCGATAAGGCGGTAATGACATTTTCCCATCCAAATCCTTTTTTTCCTTTTGTAAAGACAATCGACCTAGCCTGACCCTCCTCCGAGATTGATGAAAGCAGAAGGTATCTTCCTCTGTTATTTTCTTTTCGTTGAATCACCATGACCCTCTTTCCATCTCTCCGTGTTCTCGCATACTTCAGATCACTAGCCCAAGCTCCCACCTTAGACACCCTTTCCAACAGCCATTCGCATAGAGGAATTGAATCAATATGGCTTGCAAATACCCCCTTCCCCTCTCAATAATCTTCACAAGGCGATTATTATACCTCCATTCTTCTTCAAAATCAAAAGTTTTGGATTCAATCACCGTTGTTCTTTTTTTCTTCTTCATCACCATTCTTTGAAACTTTTGAAGCCTAAATCCAATGCTTTGCTTCAAATCTCAACCCATTAAGCTCCCTCCATGGAACAATTGCATGAGGCCAAAGCCTCCTATCAATCTAAAATCTTACAAAATTGAGCTTTGTGAAAATTATTCTAGCTATTCTCCCTCTTGACAAAAGTCTAGATTTAAAAGAATCCTAAGTTGCCACAACTCTTGGCTTGTTGACCAAGGTAGTTGGGTCCCACAAATATTCTTTAAAATTTCCTAATTCTATTTTCGTCACTTACTGATATCTTATTAGTATTTTGGTCATAACTTTTGTAAATCACATTGGATTTGTAAAATCTTAGTCTCATTAGAAAGGTAACTGAATAACGTCTCTAATGACCACCAAAATCAAGCCAAAAAGGCGAGTTTTGACCTTAGAAAACTTGGGTTAAAGGTAAGTGACAGGATTAGAATTCATAATAAAAAAAACTAAAAAAGTTAAAACTTAAAAGTACCCATGGCACTATTGGCCTTATTACACTTTAAAAAGCTATCCTAATTACTCTAAGTACTAGACACATTGTGGGGGACTATCCATGGTCCTCTAACTTCTTTTTCCTTACACCATATGCTCTTACATCTCCATCTGTTGAACTCGGGTTACTAGATTTAAATGGACAAAAAAAAAAGTTCCACTGAGAGTTAAACTCAAGTTACTAGAGCCCAATGTCTTAACCACTAGACCATGGAACTATCTTATGCTTTGTTTCTAACATCAAAAGTAATAATTTAAACAAAACATTCATTTTTGTCATGTATATTTATATATGTATTTTTGTCTATTTACATTATATGTTTAAATGTGATATAAAATTTTTATATAATTTTGTCAACGTATTTTTCTTATTTATGTAATTTTTTTATTTTTAATTGACCCTATGGTTCGACCAATGATTTACTGGTTGAACCAGTGATTCGACGACCCATATTCCCAACCAGGTCAATGTCTGGTTTGGGTTTAATAACTATGAGTCAGCCATACTTTTTTTATTGTTAATTTCTATTTTTAAAGAAGAAATTTTAGTTAGTCATGTGGAACCAAATGGCATGCAATACTAATAATCACCTTGTTATCACAATATAAACCCATCGTCCGATGAATGGGAAGCCCAATTAGGGATTTATGTCAGAAGGATCTGCAACCATAGGAGCTCACACACCCCACGTGCCATGGATCAAAATTCTGCTTCCGCATTTGACCTTGCTGCAACTATTGGCGATTCAATTGTTCAGCAAGTCATTTGCTTATGGCATTTGGACATGTAGTCTAATGAATGATGATGCCAAAATGAGTGAAGTATGAGGCAAGATCACTTGACATAAACTCCCTTCTATTGTTGGATCCAAAAATTTTCATTTTTGTGTCAAATTGGGTCTCAACCATTTTATGAAAGGACTTAAAAGTGGTGAAGACATTACTCATAGACTTGAGTAATAACCCCAGGTAGCACTCGAGTGTTAAATCAATAAAACTAACAAAATAGTGAAAGCCAAACAAAGATACACCATGACCTAGGTTCTAAACATAAGAGTGGACAATAGTTTGAAGGAAAACTATTTCTACTATCCCCATTTGTATAAGATCTTTAATGTTTGGCATATTCATAAAATTCACCTCTAAGCTTAGAAATAGAAGAGAAAGTAACAATTATGGAAACATTCTTTTTTAAATGGAAAAAGATGGGTGTTAGTTTGTTGCGTACGCTGCAGTTGTTGAACTGGGGAGGCTATGTGGGATGAAGAATCCAAAAGTAAAGTCTTCCTTATGGCTTACTACCAATCATTATCTTCGTCTCCAAGTCTTGAAAGATTCAATGAGACGAAAAAAGTGACACTGTAATTTAAAGTTTTTATGATATGACTAACGGACAGGGGATTCAATTTAAAGTTAGGCACATGAAGTACTTGGGACAATGATCAAGAAGAAGTAACAGGGATATTTCTCGTTTAAAAAAAGGCAGATTAAGTTATATCTGTAATTTTGACCTTATCCTAATCAGAGCAAATCAAGTATGAGGAGAAAAGAGAAGATATACCAGTCATATGTTTAGATGCCCCTGAATCAATGACCTAGGAGTGATTGAGAGCTTAGACAGATGCTTTAAGAGCTAAGACTGAAGTTCCTGAATGCACAAAAGAGGAGCTTGATACCACACTAGGTGGCTCTAGCTGAACCATAAACCATCTGGCTGCTTCAATCTCCTTTCTAGAGCCTAGAGAGGCTAAAACTGTCGGATGAGAGAGCCAATGTGAGTGTAGCAGTAGTTGATGAGGAACCGGTAGAAGCAATCACTGAATGGGCACTGAAGCCTTCACCACCAAACCTGCTGGTTACTCTACCATCAAATACTTTTCTAAGCTGCAAATGTCCATGCAGATCCCTACATGTCTTTTTAGTTTTCTTAGTGCAACCACAGTGCTCACATTTTAGTTTCTTTTTGTCATCCTGCATCAGACCAAATCTACCATCACTTCCTCTACCATGTATATTGTTTTGATCACCACACTATGAAGATAAAGTTATGGTTGACCTTTCAATGGTAGGTGGATTCAACATAGTGCTATGTCGGCATGGCTCTTTATGCAAACAAGAGTAGACTTATGTAAGAGAGGGATGTGGCTCCTTGGTTGAAATCTGTATCCTAATTTGCTCATATTCAGAATTCAATCTAGCCAATAGCTTAAAGACACAATTCTCGTATACTAATCGCCTATAGATAGTAGCATCCTCAGGGCACATAGTAAAGTCTGATAGTGGTCAATCTCCTCCCACAACTGATGGAGGGTAAAGTACTAGGAAATTGAAGATTTCTCTCATTGCCTTAGTTGCCACACTTTGACGAAGCTAGTACACAGGTGCATTGTTTCTCTCTGAGTAACTGCACCCTATATTTCTTTTGCAGTAGTCAAGAATTGCTGCTACCATTTTCAAGTTGCATGGAATGAAGCTACTAAGACATAACCATTGAATTTTTTGCTTGCCACCTAGGAAAGGTTGGGTTTATCCTAGTATCCTACTAGGTGGTGGAAAATGACTTGTCAGGCATTCTAATTTCCCTTTCTTGAAATATATAGCATGACAGACTGAGACCGTGCTAAAAAATTGTGGCCATCAAATCAAACCGTGATGATAATATTTGGGGCATTTTTGGGTAGCCCTCCAAGACTGTCTTTGCCAAACCCAAGGAATTAGAGGATTTACTAATGTTAGCCATAGTGAGTACTCAAAAAAATGCTGCTATCAGAGCAGTTAAGACTGATTTGCAGAGAAGTCTTCCAAAAAAACCTACAGATTTGTACTGATCATATATAATGCTGTACAAAGGCTGCACAGTCCAACTAAGCACGTAAATAGGGTTCCACTCCACCAAAAAAGGGCTCAACACAGCAACGTAACAGCCCTGAGACAGCATACACTATCACAATGATGTAGGATATATCGAGAAAAGGAAAAAATTGAAAGAAGAAAGAAAGCAAAAAATTCAAATTCTGGAAAATCTGGGCAACGATGTGAAATGACCAAAATACCCTTGGGCATGTGCCAGAAAATTCTGTACTCTGACAGGGTGATTCTTGGATCCACATTGCACCACTGTTCCAAATTTCAACAAATTTGGATAGGTTTAAGTGTGTAAAACTATATATGCAAGTTTGTTTTTTTTTTTTGTTTTTGGGTTTATAGAAGGAAACCATAAAACACTAGAAAGGAGAAAGAAGAGGGAAAAAGAGAGGAGAGAGAGAAAAATGGTAGAATTCTTACCTCATGTGGGGTTGAGAGAATTTGGGATACCACACCCGCTTCAACACACGTATTTTCTTTTTAAATATTCATCTTTAACTATATTTTATTGCATAGAAGGTGCTTTTAAATAGGCTTACATCCTAAAATATTTGGAACTTAAAAAAAAAGAAAATATTCTAAAATTTATAACTTCCAAAAACACTCTTTCTAAAATCCTAAACTTGCGTAAAACAATAATTACTTGTTGTACAAGTTTTCCTAATTCCAAGACTTTCCAAATCATAAAATTTCCTAAAGTCTAAACTACTAAAACTTAAGACTTTCTAAAAAAACACTATTCCCGTTGTTTTTTTTTTCTTTTCTTTCTGACACCCCCTTAGTAATTTGGTCATAACTTTTTCAAATCACCTCGGATTTGCATAATCTTGGTCTCATTGGAAAGGTAACTGAATCACCTATCTAATGACACCAAAATAATCCAAAAGGGAAAGTTTTGACCTTTGAGACAGTAGGCTAAACATAAAAAGCGGGATTAACCTAAAAACCCAAAAAATTCTGAAAAATTCCTAAAACACTCCTAATTTAATCCCAGCTTCCTACCAACTTTCTAATTTGGCTCTAATAACCTTATTACATGTAAACCATTAATTAAAGTTTCTAAAATAGGAAAATAACAGAAAAATAAGGCTATACTACTAGACACTCCTCCAACTTCTTTTTCTTGGCATGGTATGCTCCCGCATCACACAACTAATCAGATCAACCATAGCGTGCATACAAAACCATCACATAAATCTTCAAACATCATCTGTGACTGCAAATAAATTTTTTTTTTAAAAATTAGCAGAGGAAAAATGATTTCTAAGGCAGATGGTAAAACTGAGTTGGAAAACTCATTGCTGCACCTTCAATACTTGACGGATCTTGAAGAAATCAGTTTTTGTGGATTCCTTGTTCTACCATCCAATCACCTTAAAAAAAAAATACTCAGATGAAAACATCAACCAGTTTTCCCAAATCTGGAATTTTTGATTTTCTTTTCAACATTTAAATAATTCATCTGCAGCCTTCAAAAAATCGTGAAAAATCTCATAAATCATCTAAAATGGAGATCTATCACTTGGAAAGTTTTCTCCTCTGAATGGTATTGCCGTTCATACGTTTACTGACATTAGCCATACTATCATGAATAACCTTTTCAAGCTCCCTTGCAGCACTCATCTGTGTCAATGGCCCACAAGTCAGCATAGTCAATGCCAACAACAGTCAACACGCCACAATAGCATGCACAACGCACACTGATGCACCATGACAATGAAATGAAAGCAATTAATTATATTGAATACGTGCAACAATTACAATCCTAGTACTAAAAGGGGATCACTAGGCACAATGTGTAGCGCCACAAACAACGCCGACGTATGGGCTAGGCGGGCTACACTCCTAGAAACCTATCACTCCCCTACAAGGTGTAAGCTAACGCTCCCCTAGAAAATCATGTTGGACTAGTTACAATAATTCCACTAGACCCTAATTACAAAAATGCAATTAGGCTTACATGACAGGGCCACACAGGGTGACACCTAATTTAAATCTTTCCAATGATATACACATGACACAGGCCATGAGCTATGTGAACAATGCTGGACAACATGGCTGTGACAATATGGCCTGCTGATGTTAGTTGGGTTCTTTGATAAGTTATTCTTGTCTCTTTTAGTTGCTTTTTGATCTGATACCGAGTTGGAAGAGTTATGTCTTCTCTTCAGGATTTTGTGAATGATAGAGAAGGAAGAAGGAGAAAAAGGAAAGAGAGAATAGAATAGGTCAATTATGTGAGAATTGTATCTTCTCTCTCTCATTCAAAATTTATTTACATGTTGAGGAATACAAAATACATCTCATAAACAGGGGTATTTACGTGTATACCACCGTATTCAAGAAATGAAAAAAGTATCCCCTTTGTATTGCATACATTATTCGACAGGTATTACCCACTTCATGCCAAAATCCACCAAGAAGGATTGCCACACTTCCATAGCATAGGGGCAATTAATTAGAATGTGGGAAACAGATTCTCCGTCCTTAATGCAGAGAAGGCAGACATTCGGTTAGGAATGATCTCTCCTTTTGAGGTTGTCTACTGTTAAAATGCAGTACTGTGTAGCTCTCTATAGGAAAACTGGATCTTGCTTTTTTTGATAGGTAATTATAGGTGAAGATGGGTTGTGAACCCAGGTCTGTGGTATGACACCCACATACTTTACCAACTTAGCAAGCTAGATCTTGCTGGGAACTGGGTGAAGCCAAGTCTCTTTTCTTGGGAAGTTGGAGGATGTGTTGGCAAAGAACATGTCAAAACAGGTACCAACCATGAAAGTGCCACTAGGGTGATTTCTTCAAAGTCTTACATCTACCCTCTCAGGTATATGATCTGATATCTCCTTAAAAAATAAGTATGTAAGCAAGAGGAGCAACTTCCTGGTCATTGAAAACTCTCCTGAGCATTGGTTGTCACAAAACCATATCTCCATTATCATGTAGTCTGAGACACTTGCCTTTATCTACTGGGCCAAAATATGGCTTTTTTGGATTATTCTCACATCTTCTCTTTACTTTCCTGTGGCTAATTGTGACCCTCTGATTATCAAGAGATGCAATGTATCAGATGCCTGGGATCAATCTTATAAGGTTGGCTATTGGTGCATGAGATTTTGTTGGTGGAATCCATCAAATAGTGGTCCTACTATGCATGTTTGCCAGGTGTACTACCATACCGTGGTAGACCATGATTAACAAATACCCAATTGTTACTGCAAGTGTTATCTTTTGCATATTTACGAGCTGTGTTGCGAAAATTTCTTATTATATACAATTAAATTGTGACTCTAAAATCTTTAATTTTGTGTTTCGTCAGTTGACATAGCTTTCTGTTTTTAAAGCTTATTCAGCAGTTTGTATACATAAGTTTTATAGGAGTATATATGGAATTTGATGAACTGATAGTTTGATCCACATGATCTTTGTAACGTTTCTTACCAGATATTGCACCAGTATGCGAAGGTGCAGTTCAACACATTGCCTCCAAAAGATTTGAGATTGGAGGTATTGATTTGACAAAGTTACTTGCTCAGGAACTCCGTCAATCCAACCCACATGTAAATCTCAGCATCTCTGACGTTGAGAATATAAAAGAGCAATATGCTTGCTGTGCCGAAGATCAAGCTGCTTTTGAGGCGACAAAAAAATCTTGTCAGAAAGAGCAACATACTCTTCCAGATGGACAGGTTTGCTGCTACGAAACCCTAAGTTTCCTTTTATGGAACAATAAATTGAAGACTTCAATAGCTTATTAACTCCGGGAGTTGCTTCTTGTTGAATTTGAAGTTTCTTCAGCTTACTATATACCATGTAGTAGAACTTGTTGCCTGTTGGGTCAACTTGTACAATTTTTGGTTGATTTAATTCAGTTTTGACTCAAGTTGACCATAATTTGATATTTGTAAGAGAACTGGACTGACTTATTTCTTTTCCATTCTTCTCTAAATAATTTTCTTGAAGTGGATGGGGATTTTGATTTTAATTTATAATGTCTTGGAGGGTGAAATTTCATGATCTGGTGATTAGTGTCAGGGATGGTGTGATGAAAAGGGAGGCCTTTCTACGAGTCTGTCTTGTAGGTCTATTCACCAACCTGCAATCTGAAACAGATCAGATCTCCTGAAGTCCCGATGGGTTATTGAAGGTTGGAGTATGCCTAACGAGATTAGAGTTTGACTTGATGTTGTCAATACTATTATTGATTTCTCTTGAGTTCAGATTAGGCTTTTGGAATCCTTGTGTTAGTCAGTCTATATACCCTACCAAGTAAACTAATGGCGGGTGAGTACTTATGTAGTAACGTTGGACACGTGGTGCAAGGCAACCTCATGGCAGTAGGGGATGCTTTCCCCGGGGGGGTAGGAGCAGTCATTGAGGAATATGTATCTTCTCTGCTGGAGGTACGATTGATGTTGCTTGAGTTCTCCTTTTGTGCTCCTTAACTTTAAGTCTGCGGGCAGGTGGCAGTTACTTACAGGTCCTGCTTCCAATAACAGCGAATCAGATGTGACTAGCATCATAAGTTATCACTGAAGGTTTAAGCTCCATTTGAAGGATAAGCCTTCTTTCTGGTATAGGCTCACTTAGATGCCTTTCTGTGGCAGTAAACCACCCGGATAATGGCTGTTAGTTAGAGGGTAAAACTTCCTATTCATAGACATTGGCTTGGAACTATTATGTTACCATCTGAAGGATATTCCACAAATATGTTGGTTGGAATTAGGCAAGCCTTTCTTTTTGTTGATAGTGGTGGTAGAGATGGATAATGTGGTTTTCCCAGCGCAACATCTGATATGAAATCACGGTGATCGCTGGAGAACTTGTGGGGTGGTTGGGGATTGAAGGACGGCAGGGGTTGGGGTGCAAAGATAGGGATTACAATCGCTGGACTCAAACTGGTTGAGAGATCTTGTAGAGGGTACGGGAGCAGAGATGATGTTGTGGCAGACCATCGTGTCTCTTTATCTGGCTAGTCTGTTGGAGAAATGTGGCAAATTGGATAGGTCGACCTCTGTCATGGTTGTTGGTAAGGTTCTGTCAAATTCCAGAATCTAGAGACATTCAAATTTCAAAAACATCCTGATCATTATGATGGAGATTGGAGTTTATCAGAATGATAAATTTTGACCACACGGGGTAATCTCAACAATTGTGATCAATGTAATCTGATTTGGTTAGATGGATTGATTCCTGTGGGGTTTGTGGGTTGGGTGACATAATCTGAATAGCATGTTACGTGATGGGATATCACATGATTATGTGGATAAGGCTTTTTAAGAGAGGGTTGGTGAAATGTGGACCCAAAGGTTAATGATCCTGCTTTAGGATTTTGGGTTACATGTGGTTTGCTGCCCGTAATCCTTTTTTGGGTCAAGGTTTGTAACTTCGGTTTCAGCCTAAACTTTGGCCCCATGGAAGTGGACTTAATTCGTGGAAGTTGACGGAAGTCCATGGAAACATTATTATAATTATATAGAAAAAGATAGAATAAGCACCAACGCCCACCTAGGAATTATTAACCATGCAAGACCACATTATATAATGGTTTAAGGAGATCTAACTGGTGATATATGCTGGCGCTCATGTTAATGTTATTATTTTTTTTTGTAAGGTAATTTATTGAGAAAGCAAATAAAGGAAACATGGGCAGGGCAGAATGTATAAGAGATACAGCCAGCTCCGCCCACCGAGAGAATACAGCAAGGCGCATGGCCCTACAAAGCAAGCCCCGGAAATCACAGCCCCCTACAACCCGCTTACAACAGCCAGAATGCTATACAGATCTGCCCAGTTAAAAACCCAGTCTTGGAAACACACTCCCCTGAACAAAGGAGGAACTCCCACCCAACAATACACCAAGCTGAGCACTGTATCTTGATTATTTTGATACATTTCATACGGAATAAGTTGGTTTCGGTGCCATTACACGATCGGCTACACAAATTTTGTTCCCCCCGTCCTACTCTATCTATGAGTTTCTTGAGGGGGTGGCAGGGGAGAGGAGAGTTCCCTGGAGAGGCATCGGGGTTAAAGCAGTTCCTTCAAAGATGCAATTCTTCCTATGGGTAGTCACTAGATCTAGCATCTTGACAGTAAATAACTTGAGGAGTAAGGGCCTCATCCTTCCTTAGCAGATGAGGAATCAGTGGCAGTTCTTCTTCCTCATAGTTCCTTTGCTATGGAGGTGTGGGCCGCTATTCTGAATGATTTTGGTGTTTCATGGGTGGTTCCTAGGGATGTAAATCTTCATTGGAAGGATGGAGGGCCACAATGTTGAGTTGGAGGGGTAAAATCTTATGGTGTATCGTTCTCGTGACAGTTTTTTGGTCTATTTGGCTTGAAATAAATAGAACTTTGAATAACTATTCAGAACCAGCTTATAAGAGTGTACCAGAAAGTAAGGAAAATGCTGTCATTGGGCCAAACAATAAGGAATTGAAGAATCAAGTCTTGGCGATTTGAGGGAGGGTTGGGGAAATGTTATAAGAAGTGATGTGAATGTGTAATTATTGTAATGGGGATTGCTGGGGGTTCTTATTTTT
Organism: Platanus orientalis; assembly: GCA_025762735.1. Classification (NCBI taxonomy): domain Eukaryota; kingdom Viridiplantae; phylum Streptophyta; class Magnoliopsida; order Proteales; family Platanaceae; genus Platanus; species Platanus orientalis. Next base: position 261,944 of record JAOXJP010000016.1, on the reverse strand, counting down.
TTTATTTCTCTTTGTATAGCGTTTTGTTATTTTGGTTGGGAACCCTCTTCCCCATTCTTATAATGCAATTATTCTTATTAAAAAAAAAAGAAAAGAAATATAGGCAAGTACCCATGCTTTTCCTTCCTACTTCAACCCAAGTCAATTTTGGCCTTCTGCTTGTTGCATCATCTTACAAAATAATAAAATTTTGTTTGATATTGAAACATTTCATACTCAATCGAAATGATACGGTTTCAATATGTTAATTGACATTTTGAAATAAGTAGATTGATGCTTCTCATACACCGCAAGTAGTAAAAAAGCGATTTTTCTTTTTTTATTTTGTGCCAAAACTTCTTGCTTTTGGCCATGTAAAATGACAATATAGGACTAGTTTTGACCAATTGACTCAGAATCATTTATAAGGTTGAAAATAGTTCGGACTTCCGAATTTTGAAGAAAAACCTGTTAAGTCTGAAAAATGTGTGTTTGTGATGCAATTGCATCAACATTAACACTTATTGATGCGTTTGCACAATGTTAATAAGATTGAATGGCATTTTTGTTGAAATCTAGGCAAAACTAGGAAAATCCAATTTTTTTCCTTCCAAAAATCACATATATCCGCCTCTTTTGTTATTGTGAGAGTAAATCGGCTTCTCATCTTCTTATCCATTGCCTTTTCTCATGGGAGATTTGGTGTGGTATGACTAGGGACTTTGGGATGACATTTATTGCTTCTTCAGACCTCATGGGCTTGATTGGAGGATGGACAAATCTAGCACTTAGTTGTTTCAGTAAGTGGATTTAGAGGTTAGTTCCTACGGTAGTGTGCTGGGCGGTCTGAAAAGAGAGGAACAATCGGGTTTTCAAGGGTCAAGCGGAGCTTACTTGGCAAGTATATAGGAGGGCCAAAAATCTTATCTTGGTTTGGGTTCGTAGATGCAAAGGTTATGGAGGTTTGCTTGCTGGGGCTTTAGTGAAGAATTGGGAGAGCACAATTGGGGTGCATGCTCATTGAGAGGACTTTGTTTTCCTTCTTCGTGTGGGGTTCGGCCTCGTGTTTTTTCTTTTCTTCTTTGGAGATTTCTGATCCCCTTTGCTTGTTGTTTCCTTTTCCTTAGTTGTAAATTTTTTTCATTCATTACAAAAAAAAAAAAAAAATCACATATATCATTCATGTTTAGGCTTAATTCCTTCTATTTTGTATGGTTCATTCTGATCTACACTTTAACAAAGTTGAATTTTTTTTTTCTAAAAAACTTAAGTTTGAGGAGGTAGGTGGTAGTTCGAGAAGAGGTGTTGAGGTGGGGACTTGTCTGCGGGAGGTAAAGGAGATCTAGTTTGCATATGGGTATAACATGTATGCATAGTTTGATGAACAGATCCCCATGGAACCCTCCTTGTATCACACTAAGGATTCTAAGTAGAAGAGGTTGAAGCATAATTGGAGGAATGTGAGGCAGACTCGGTGCAACTTATACCAAATATTCTTCAATAACATTTCTGCCTGTTCAACATTGGGGCCCTACTTGTAGAATATGATTGGCGAGCGTGCCAAAGCCGAGTTGAGTGTGAAGGCACCCATTGCTCTTAAAACAAGGATGAAGTACCTAGATCTGAGGGAGGTTTTTTTTTTGATGAGAGAAATTGCATTAAGAGCAAAGGGACGAAAAATTCTCAAAAAGTACAAGCAACAGGAAAGGCGTAGGCCTAATTACATAAAAACATATTCCCCCATCCCTGTTTAGTACTCGCAACCGAGTAATCCCCCTTATGTTTATGTCGTAAACCCCAAAAATAAACCAAATCCTTAGCCTTAGAAAAGACAATGAACGTCGACTCCGGAAATCCCTCAAACATTTTTTGGTTACGCTCAAGTCATAGCACCCAATAGACCACAGAACAAACTAACTTCCAAAGGGTGCTCCATTTCTTAGATGTAATCCAAATACTCCAAGATCGAAACAACATATCCACACCATTCGGAAAAACCCAAGATAAGACAATCTTCAAGAACATATCCCAAACCTCTGACACATAGGAACAATGAATGAAGATATGATCAATACTCTCCGTATTTTGAAGGCAAAAGGGGCAAGCATTAGGGAGCCAGACCGTGATGTTGAAGAAAGTCTATGATAGGAAGGCGGCCTTTAGCAACAGTGACACAAAGAAACTACTTTGGATGGGATATTAAGTTTCCAAATATTTATCTAAAGGGGTCAGGCGTTACCTCAGACAACTATGATTCTCTACATGATTTAACAAAGAAGAACCCATTTTTGGAATGATTCCATCGCATACTGTCTTCCACCTCAGCCCACAAGCGAAAGGGATCAACTATTCCAAGATGGTTGGCCATGTCATCTAGCTCCTAATTGTTTAATCTTCTACGCAAGTCAACATTCCAGACTTCGCCGTCACCCATGGGACCCAACAATCAACCACTTTAGCCTCCTAATCTCTAGTTAGACGAGATAATGAGGGTGATTCCAACATAAGTGGTCTAGACGAGACCAACGATCTTTCCAGAATCTTATCTTTGTTTTAGTTCCCACTTCAAATCTAATCCCCAATCTAAAATCTTTTATAGAGTTCGTAATCGCTTTCCAACAACTGCACTCGTAAGAAGATCGAAGCTCTTTACCTCCCTCTCATTTACCATACCATATTTGCTAGTAAGAACCCGTCACCACAAACTGTCCCCCTCCTGACCAAACCTCCAAAGCCATTTAGATAGCAACACCTTATTCACCTCACGAATTTTATTAATTCCAAGCCCTCCATGTTTCTTTGGTTTGCAAATGTAATTCCAAGCAACTAGATGCATCCCATCACCCTGTTTACCTCTTCCCCTAAGGAATTCTCTTTGATACTGTTCGATTCTTTTTTCCATCGAATGCGGAATCGTAAAAAGAGATAGGAAGTAAGTTGGAGGGCTTTCCAGCACTGAGTTCATCAAAACCACTTTCCCACATTTAGATAGATAGCTGTCATTCCAACCAACCAATCTTTTTTGAATTTGGTTAACTACAATATTCCAAGGAGTTATGCTCTTATACGAAGCACTAAGAGGGAGACCAAGGTAAGTAGTTGGGAGGGATCTAACTGTACAACCAAGACAATCAGCTAGCCTACCTATAAGATCCACCTTGTCGACCCTAAACATTTTGCTTTTATGGAGATTCACTTTCAGGCCAGAGACAACTTCAAAACATCTAATTACACATCTCAATTTCTTAACCTGATCCTTTGAAGCTTTACACATGGTAAGTGTATCATATGCAAATTGCAAGTGGGAGACCTTCAACCCATTATTCTGGACCTCAAACCCTTCCAATAATCCATCATAAAAACTTTGGTAAGAGTGCCAAATGCCTTTTCCACAACCAAGATCAGAAAGGGAGATAAAGGATCTGCTTGTCTTAGACCTCTCAAGCCATGGAAATATACCATTGAGGTCTCATTTAATAGAACCAAGAAGGCAACTGTCGCATAACATTTTTTCATCCATTTTCTCAATTTGTTTCCAAACCCTAACCTCCTCAACATATAGTGGAACTCCCAGTTTTGTTTATCATAAGCTTTTTCCAATTCTAGTTTACAAAGAACCCCAAAATCTCCTTTCTTAATCACTGCATCCAAACAGTCATTCAGCACTAGCAGCCCATCCACACTCTGTCTGCCCCCAAGGAAAACACTTTGATTGAGAGATATTACATCCTTCAATGCCTTTTTAGTCTGCAAGCTAAAGTTTTGAATATAATTTTATAGATACTTCCCATGAGGCTAATGAGTCTGAAATCCGATATTTTGGTTGCATGATCGGATTTTGGAATAAGCGAAATGAAAGTCGCATTACTACCCATATCAAGAAAATCCTCCTCATAAAAGTTTTTTACAGTGTCCAAAATGTCCCCCTTCACTAACTCCCAGCAAGCTTTAAAAAAGGCCATTGTAAAACCATCATGTACACGGTGCTTTATCGTCTTCTATGCCCCTTCAGCAACTCAGTCATTCTCATCCAATAAGGAATAGATAAAATTAGTGTTTCTCTTGAGGATGCAATTTTGTGGAAGAAATTAGTATTGTTATCTCTGTCCTTTAACCATTGGATTTTTGCCTTTTCTTCCTCAAGGCAAGAAATCTTTGCGTAAACTTGTTTGGCAAGGTTTCACATTTGTCTTTCACCCCCCAATAGGCTCCTTTGTTCCTCACTAGTGTCCTAGAATTTAATCTCATCTAACAATTGCTTCTTTTTCACATTAACATTACCAAAGACCTCCTCGTTCCTAAGTTTGTCCCTTAGTAATTTTAGTTTTAATCGGAGCCTTTGGCCTGGCTTACCCGAAACATTAAAAGACACCCACCACTCCTTTATCATCTCGACAAAACCTAGGCTCTTGATCCACATATTTTCAAATTTAAATGGTTTGGGATTCCCTTTCGGTATCTTTCCACAACACAATTACAATGTGATCAGAAACAAGTTTCGGCCGTGCCATACCTTTTGAGAAGGGGGATAGTGTCCCATTCAGAGGAGAGGAGGAATCTATCCAGTTTGCTCAAAGAAGGATTGGTTTGCATGTTGGACTAGGTTTATGTCGTTCCTATAATTGGAACATCCTCAAGGCTGTAATCATCAACAAAATTTGAAAATAGCCTCATTCCTCCATACAAACCTCTATCTCTGGAGTGATCTCCCAAACTGAGAACTTTATTAAAATCACCACAAATGCACCAAGGGCCTGACCAATTAGCTCTAATACTAGCCAATTCCTGAAAGAACAGAGGTTTCAGCTCTGCTAACTAGGCCCATTTACACCTGAAATCATCCATTCCGCTTCCGAACTTCTTAGATGGCCACAAACTGAGATTGAAAAATCTCTGATCCATGATTTCATAATCTTAATTTTCCTAGTATCCCAAAGCACCCATATTCCTCCAGCAAAACCTTTCGAAGGCAGACAAATGCTGTCCACTAATGCGAAGGGACATACTTGACACATGAAGGCTCAGGGGATAGATTTATCTTGGATTCTAGTAGCACAAGCACTTCAATTGAGCGAGAATTTACAATGTCTTTGATCTGCAATCTTTTATTATGTCTACTGATTTACTGAGGCCCCTCACGTTTTGGGACAAGATTGAAAAATTCATTGAAATAGGAAACGACCCAACAAATGCCAAGGAGATCATACACTAATCCGATGCCTAGCAACACTGCTAGTCTTCCTTCTACCTTCATTCTCATTTTTGATTGTAGACTGAAGGCTCTGGACTTTTGATGCAGTACAAGGGGAAGATTCTCAAAATTGTTGTAGAATAATTCTAGGGCCCTCAAATAAATTAAAATAAAGGATGCGGAAGCAAATAAATCAAGAATAGAGTTAAGAAACAAACAAGTAGACACAAAAATTTAAGAATCAGAAAATAAAATCACGGAAAGAAGAAAAGTAGTTAGAATAGAAAAAGAGGAGAAAATATAAGAAAAAAGCCCTAAAGGGTATTTTCGTAATTTTGGACAGAAAATCCAAAAATTATCAAAATGCCCCTCTGACATGTCAGAAAATTCTGAAATTTTTATTGTCATTTCTGACGTGTTCCAGGGTTCTACAATTAAAATTTGATTAACTTCTGACAAGAATTGATGGGTTAAATCACAGAATTTCAGAAACTTAAAGATGCTTTTATGGAGGTTTAAAAAGAGGAGAAGGAAGAAGAAAGAAGAATAATGATAGAAAGAATGAGAGGAGAGTAGTATAAAAAGAAAGAATGTTAGGAATAAATTAAGAGCGAGAAAGAATGGAGATATACCTTGAAGGAGAGAGGGAGCTTACGGCTACACCTATGGAAGAGGAAGAGAGAGGGGAGCCATGAGTGACATAAACCCTTGGAGAAGGAGAACATGGCTACAGCCACACTTTGGGAACACCCAAATCTTCAAGTACTTGTTTATTTTTCACTATCAAATTATGGGGGAGGGGGTTGCCTTTTAATTAGACTTACAACTTTAAGCAATTAGAAACTTCCCTCCTAAACTTGTTAGCCAAGTTTTCTAAAACAAAAAAACTTACTTTCCTAAAATTAAAACTACTAAAACTTAAGAATTTTCAAAAAAACACTATTCTCGTTTTTATTGACACCCCCGTAGTAATTTGGTCATAACTTTCTTAAATCACCTCGGATTTGTGCAATCTTGTTAGAAGGGTAACTGAATAACCTATTTAATAACGCCAAAATCAATTAAAAAAGTTAAGTTTTGGCTGTAGAAAAATTGGGTCTAAAGTGAAAAATGGAATTACAAGTAAAAGCAAAAAAAAAAAAAAAAACTAACCATGACACTATTGGCCTTATTACAAAGATAGCTCACCCCTTAAATAATTAAAACACCCATACATAACACAAGACTTGAACCATGCTCTTTTGTGTGGTGGCACATACATAAGTAGAATAATGTTGTTCGCATCAACTTCTTTGTGTACACGTCTATTGTTCATCACCAATCCGTTGAAGTATATTAATTTGTGTATCTTCTATAACACCTTAAGGTTTTGGGAGAGTTGGTTAGTTTACTATCAACATGGTATATTGCGAGTTCAAATCCCAGTGGATGTATCCTAGATGTAGTGGTTTGTGCGTGTGTACACGTTGTGTGGACTTGTGCCTAGCTTCCCAAGTGTGTTCCCAAGAGAGAACAATGTTCTTACTAAGGGGGGGCGTTGAAGTATATTAATTTGTGTATGTCCTAAGACCTTAAGGTTTTGGGAGAGTTGGTTAGTTTACTGTCAACACGATCCTGATAAAGAAATTTCTTTTAGCTCTGTGAATAACTCCATCTCCTACCCCTTCAAATGTCACTCTAAAAAGTGGTTGACTGCCTGCATCTGGTTGATGATCCATAAGGATACCTCGGACAAGGCAGGCACATTGTCTTTCACAGTGACTAGCTCCAGTCTCTGCTCACTTTTGTTATACCAGGCAGGTTCCGACGCCATCTCCCTTTTGCCAATCTCACTAACCTCTGCCCTAAAAAAGGGTGGGCCTACATCGGGAGAGGCAGAGTCTTCCTTCTCTCTGCACATGCAACGAAGAATCCGACAAATCATAGCCCTCAAACTCCTCAGCACGAGGGATCACTGCCAACGGATGACAATCCACAATCGAACTGTTTTTGTCTTTCCCTCGAGAAGATGAGGATTTCCCTAGCTTCCTATCTTCTTGTTCAAGAGATATTCCTTTTATCATCCTTCACATTCTCCGTCGGATATTTCTCTGCAGCAGCCTGAAAGTTCTCCTTCATACTAACAGATCCTTGACCAAAATGTGAAATAACCCGCTTCTATGTCTAAATAGATAATGTAGGTTCCTCCTCGTGAAGTCTCAATGTTTTCCTACAGTTCTCACGAAATACAGTCGAAGTTCTTGCCATGGAGTTGGGTAACATCGGAATAGCCACATTGCCTTTATTGAGCCAAGAAAATCTCCAATTTTCCCTCCTTACAAAATATAATGCTGACGATTTCCATGTCTGCTTGGGGACAATTAAGTCCGAACTTCTCTCCCTGCCCACAAGGCTTTTCTCTGATAATTGATTCCCATTTTGCCCCTCAGCATAAGTCTCTGTAGTCTTATTGCCTAAGGTATGACTGAAAGAGCACTTGGAAACCCCTAGTGCACCTAAAGTGTTCCTTTGATCACTGGGAAGGTATTCGAAATTTGAACAAGGATTCGATCATATGGAACTGGTGGTTTTGCTAGTCTGAAACCACCCTGATTTTCAGCTCCCGATCAGGGAAACTGTCTGTCTTTCCCCTGGTTTGGTATCAAGCCTATTGACATCGATTTATCCAATGTCTCCTCCCAATCATCCTCCACGACAACAACCACTTAGTAGGATAGTTCTCCATCATAGACCTTCACAATCCAAGGAATATTATGGAGATCCATTTAGTAACTTTGAATTCTTGCCCAATAGAGATCGCTCAAATCGATGGACTTTGTATCCACACACTGCAAACCCCCGCACGCCTTTGCAATCTCCCCAAACACCTCTTCCTTCCATATAGATGGAACGGCAACCCCCTGATTCAGAGCCAAAACGATCTTTTCAATGATTTCTTCTCTTTCGTTCCTACAAATGGAGTCCATTTGTGAAATACCAGCACTCCTGGTTGAATCATATACCATGCACATCAAGCCAGTGCTATTCAGCCCAGTTCTCTCCCAAAAAAGACCTCGATTCTCAGCAAACGGGATAATATGTGCCTTCTTTTTTCGGAGTAATGCCAGACTCACAAATGGACTGTTGTACAGATGAGTTTTCGAGGTATAATATTTCTTGGACCCCATACATAGGACTTTGTATCGATCTAATTCTAAAGAAAAGAATGTAGGGAAGAAGAGGATTGTCAAGAAAGCTGTAGAGGAGGCTAGGATAGTGGCCAAGTTCATCTATACTCATGGCTATGCTTTGCTATTGATGAAAAGCAAGTGGAGGGGTTTTGGTTTGTTTGTGCTTGAAGTGTCGCCCCCCCCACCCCCCCTTACTGTCACCCTTCAAAGCATCTTATAGAAGAAGGTTGGGTTGGAGGCTATGTTCTCTTGCCAAATATGATATAAATATCACGGGAGTAACAATTCTGTGGGGGTGGAAAGCGGGAGAGATTGTGTTTAGATATTTGTTTTGGGATGAATGCCAGATGATCATGAACATTCTTGAGCAATTGTGAATGTGCTGAACATGGTGGAAAGGGACAAGAAAGCTATGATAAATTATGTATTCGAAGCTATTAGACTGATAAAAGAAGCAGTTAGAGTGGCCTCCCTTCTCTTCTACACAGGCTACCTCAAGATTGTACAGGAAAGATTGACCAATAAGGTTCAGTGTTGCTGTTTCCTGTAAATTTTTTTTAATGCAGTTCCCTATTATTGCGTGGTGCAGTTTACTGAGACTTCACACACATTATCCACATTTGGATGAGCACTTTAGATAGTTTTTAGTTATTTTTGTTTCTTGTCCAATATGTTGGTGCTCTTATTATTATGCTTTTAAGAGAATGCTAGTATTAGGTTAAAAATATTCATGTCATAAAATCTTCCAACATTTTCTTTGCAAATGGTACATGTATACAACTGATACAAATTGTAGGTTATCATTAAAGGAACTAATGGAGTCATCTCTGGGAAAATAAACATGTAGTATTCCATTGGTACAGTTTCAGTTTCGTAATGATGCACTCTTTTTCACTTGTGAAGTGTGGGACCCAGCATTAGATGGATCCCATCTAGGTCATGTCCTAGGCTGAAAATTATCCTTAATCAGACAATTTGAAGCATCTGTTGCATTCCTTTGGGTGGTCCTACCAAAGCTTTGTGGGATATTTCAAAAAGAATAAGGAATGTTGGATAGGCTGGGAGTGATTTTTGACCAAGGATCTCCTTTGTGGACATCACCAGTGAGGTTGGTGGGGGGAGGGGGGATGTTCACAGCCCATTGCATTTTTCAGAAGTATGACTGTTTGGATGGTAAATTGGCTTTATATTCTACATATGGTTGCCTAATGTCTCATTGTTCTTCATTGCACAGTGCTTATATAAAACATTCAAACTTTTAACCTTCTTATGTAGGTTTTGATGTATGAATACATTCTTGAAAATGTGGTTCTAGGTGATAACCATCGAAAGAGAAAAGTATACTGTTGGCGAGGCTTTATTCCAACCATCCATATTGGGTTTGGAGGAGCATGGGATTGTTGAGCAGCTTGTTCGTAGTATCTCAAGTGTGTCATCCGAGAACCACCGGCAGCTACTGGAAAATACTGTACTTTGTGGTGGCACTGCATCTATGATCGGTGTGCATTTTTTGTTTAATATTTTCCTGCTCATAACACCTGTTATTTTTTGTAAATGAAATTGTGATACCCTTGCATTTCAAAACTGTCTTTGTTTCTGTCAGAATATTTTATCATTCTGCAAAGGGGCATGATTTGACTGCTCCCTGTGGATTTTAATAACTTCTCATGCATCCACCATCCATTTGGCACTTATTTTCTGGTGTGAGCTAAGCTGGACTCAAAACACACAATCTTTTGGTTCAGTGTGGTAGGTTTGTCAACCAATGGAGCTAGGGGCATGAGCACATGAAATATTTGGTCTGTGGGATCTGCCTTCTTGGAGATTACCTAGCCCTACAACCGGCCCTGGCCCTAACCATGTGATATACTTCTTCTCTTCATTGATTAGGTTTTACCATACAATGATGCTACCTTCCTTTGATAAGCCTGCCAACCCATTGGATCATTCACTTTGAAAAAATTGTCCGAAGCTTTTTCTTTGATAAATAAGCTTGATTCAGTTCTAAAAACTGCAAGCGACCACTTCAAATCATTTAAACGGGCACAGTTGCTTGTCAAGCCCTTGCAGCAGGTAGGATTTCCCCTTATAAACCCACCTCATTCTTGCTTAAATTAATGTTTTTATTTTTATTCTCATGAAGGATTTAAATCTTCAGGGCAGTCACAGTAGAGGAGTCAAAATACAATAATACTGGTCCCTCCATCTAAAAGGCCAAGCCCAAGGTCTACCGGCAATGATATCCCTACCGGCCCAGTCCTCCAAAAGAAACCAAGGTGCCAAGAAGCCCCTGCCTGCTCCTATAACCTTCACTTCCTGAAGGAGTAACTGGAGCCTATCTCATGTAGTTTGCCCAGGGTTAAATCAAGTACAAACCTGATTGGGGATTTCCAAATTCCATCAGTTGGCCATGCAACTGATGGTTGCTTTCCCTGCAAAGGGAACTTTTCATCTAAAATTTCATGGATGATGCAAAGATTGTGGTAGATGGGACCAACTAGTTCTCCATGCATCCAATATTTATTCTCAGTTATGGGTGGCCTGAGAAGTTGTCCACTTACCTATACCAAATCTAGAGTGTATGAAGTTTTCTGCTGTGCAGTATAAAATACTGTTTCTTTGTGAAAACTGTATTGCGTAAATTTATTGGATCAGGATCAATCTCTTACTCTAATTAGGTTAAGGTCTTGAGTGATGTTAACAATTGTGTAGTTTAAGTTCTATTCCTTGCCTAACCCAAGCTTCTTACGACATTTTTCTGTTCTTACAAAAAATAAAACAAGACATACCGCCATCTGTTCTTTAAAATGTTAACCAAAAAAATATAATTAGTTTATTATTCGTGGACCAAATATATAATGGAAAACCCATTATGGAGTGAAACTAAATTAGATATGATTATTATGATGTGGGAACTATCACGGGGAAAGAAAATCACAGAAATATAAATCCTTTTAGTCATAGAGGTTGAATAGGTAAAGGAATAATCGGATTGAGTGACAAATAAATACGATTTAACAATTAAGAATAGACCAAAGCAGAAATCAGCAATAACTTTCCCAGCCATTTGCTGAAGATATAATTAGATATTACTATCAAGAGGAAAGGAAGTCACATCAGCATAAACACTTAGGGTTTCAATGCAGAAAAAATATAATTAAATTGAATGAAAAATCAATATGATTAAAAAATGAAAAATGAATTAAAACAAAAATCAACAATAATTTTCTAGCAGTGGGAAGGAATATTTTTTTTTAAGAGAAAATCAACAACAACAAACATCCTTATCCCAACTATTTGGGGTCGGCTACATGAATCCTGTTCCACCATTCCGCTCTGTTTAAAGCCTTATCTGCTGTTAAATTACAAGCTGCCATGTCCCTCTTTACTACCTCT
>JAOXJP010000016.1:236212-247678 GCA_025762735.1 Platanus orientalis | reverse complement strand
CCCCCCTACTGGTTCATCAGATGTTGAGTCATCTATGCTGTCATTTAGAAGTTTGGGGCTTTGTGCATTTTCAATTTGTTCTGATTGGTTTTTTGATACAATGCTAGGTTTCTGATTGCTGATGCTACCTTTCGACACACACACACAGAGTACAGGAAGTTTTATTTCTATAGCAGGTGTTGATTTTTGTTAGCAATTATTTAGTCATGATTGGTTCTTCATGTGAAATGATTCTAGGGTAAATGTGACTAAATCTAGTTAACTGAACGTGTTTTCCCTAATTAACCCGTTCCATGCTTCTTAGATATGTGTTTCTCTTCTGTACTAAATGTTTATATCTCTTTGTAAATGGGACTGTCACTTTTAATTTCATTTATTTGGTTTTCATTTTTCATTAATTGGCAGAAAAGAATAGTTAGGCTTCATGGGTCTCTTTTTGTATATCTTATCCACAATTCTCTATTGGCTGAAGTTTGAATTTGTTTTTTTTTTTTGGTTTTTCTGTTCCACAATGGATTGATGTGGAAATGTGTAAGGGCTTAAGCTTTCCTTTAGGAGTAATGTAATGTAATTGGAGAGAGAAAAATTGGAAAACATTTCAGGCAAAGAGTTACAACGTATGGAGAATGCAGCAAGCATCATCCCATGGTAACAAATCAACAACAAAAAGACTTTCATATGTGTGGGTTAATAAGACGTTCAAATGCATCAGTCAAATTTGGGTGCTTGCTTTCTTTCTTTCTTTCCCTAGAGAGAATTTGATGACTCATCCTAGACCAATAACCAGACAGGCCCGGATTTCCAAAGGAAGACCCGTCAAAATTCAGCTTTAACTGGCTTTCAAGAGGGGGTTCTCACCTTCTAACAATAGCACCATCATTATGAGGGGAAGAAGAGATAGTAGTAACCCAATCCAACATAAAGGAATTTAAGGATAAATCCTTAAAATCCTTTTCCACCATGAGCCAAGACCCCACCTCACATAGAATGGAGTCAATTACCACCCTTACTTGTCTCTTCTTGTCTTCAAATATTCTCCGATTCCACTCTTTCCAAATCCCCCATAAGGTTCCATGAATAACAGCCCCCCTGAACAATTTCCCATGGAGTCCTCTAACTCCCCCATGCCATTGGCTCATAAGATCAAGCACACTTGTTGGTATCACAAAAAGGGTAATCAAGGGACATCAACACATAGTTCCAAATCTGTTTGGTATATTCACAATGGATAAATAGGTGTCTTTCCATTTCCTACGTGAATAGTGTTTTTAGAAGGTTGTGTTTTAGAAAGTCTTAAGTTTTAATAGTATAAAGTGAGGAAAATGTGTTATTTAGAGGTCTTTTTGAAATTAGAAAGTTTTTAATAGAAGTTTCTTAATAGTTTTTTAGAGCTCAAGTTTTTAGTAGTTTAGTTTTAGGAAATATTTCAGTCCCAAGTTTAGGAATTTAGAAGTTGCTAAATTAGGATGGTATCTATTTTCTTTGCATTATAACTTATAAGCCTATTTAAATGCACCCCTATACATGAATTTAGATAGTGAAGAATGAATTGAAATTTGATACTTGTGTGTTGTGGGCTTGACCCTTGTTATCCTCTCTTTCTCTCTATCTCTCTAAGGGTTGAGTTGTGATGCTTCCCTTCTCTCTCTCTCTCTTTCTCTCTATTTCTAAATCCCAACAACATCTTTTTTTTTTTCTTCCACTTTAGATATCTTTTTTCTTTGACTTATTTTAGGACTTTTGATCCCTTATTAAACCCCTAAACTTTCTCTTTGATGTCTTTCATCTTTGCTTGATTATTGAAAAAGATTCTACACGGGTTTTATGAAATCTCCTTAAAAAATCTTCCAAGGTTTGAACTTTTATGATTTTACATAGCAATTTTTTTTTTTCAAAAATCAATGAAATTTTGACCATAGGAGCCTTAGATTCATCAAAACATAGCTGAAAAATTTCGTAATTTTTTGATGCATGAGTAGGGGTATTTTTTTGTACTTTTGAGATTCTATCAAAAAATTCTTTGATTTAACCTAGCAAAACTTCCCCAAATTTCATGAAATTTTAACCATAACACCTTTAGATACATCAGAATTTACTTCCAAAGTTTGGTAATTTTCTGACGCATCAGTAGGGGTATTTTTGTAATTTTGTCACATGCACACACACATCTGTCAGCCAATAACCCAATTTATATATATATATATATATATATATATATTAAAGTGCTTCGTGCTGACATAGAGGCCTTACTTTCTCTCCTATACATGCTTCTTCCACACGTGTATTGCTCTCTATGTTTTCCTACACATGATTGTCCCACAAGTGGATCTCTCTATTTCTTTTACTTCTCACGTCTCTCTCCCTACCTCTGTTCCACATTCCTAAAATCTTACTTTCTTATAATCTTTCCTTCAGAGTTCTATCTCTTTTTACGCCTCTTTTACCACATTCCACCATATCCCTAAAACACTCACTGCCCTCTCCATCAAAGAAACATGTCTGTTATGTATGTGTCCAACAATTTACTCTCTTTTTACACCTCTTTTATCCCACTCCACAGTATCCCTAAAAAACTCGCTGCTCTCTCCCTCAAAGAAACGCGTTTAAACATGTCTGTTATGTATGTGTCCAACAATTTACTCTCTTTTTACGCCTCTTTTATCCCACTCCACAGTATCCCTAAAAAACTCGCTGCTCTCTCCCTCAAAGAAACGCGTTTATTATTTACAGGTGCTTCCACGTGTCTAACAATTTACTCTAACGTTTGAAATTGAAATTCAAGTTCAACCAATAATAGAGAATGATGCACCCCTTGTTCAAAACAAACGGTTCAATATTTAAGTATCTTCCTTTCTCTTCCGATTCTCCCAAACTGTGCCCTATTTTTCTTAACCTGTTCATCTTCCAAGTCCCTTCATCTCTTCCCACCTATTTCTCTCTCAATGTTTCCTTTCCCATGACTTTTCCTTCATTTACATCCATGGAGTATGTAGGTTACCAATAGGGTATCATTTCTGAATCATGGCAAGGCTGCGGAACTTGATGAACACCCTCCATGATAATCAATTTCATTCCAGATTTTAACTCGACAACCGATTCGACATGCAAAATATCTCTAAAACCAAATGGTTATTTAAAGGTAACATCTATCTTTCTATTATTTTCCTGTTATATTGTTGTCATTGTTTTGTAAATACCATTCTTCCGTTTCGCATATGCACAAAGCATTTATTTCTTTTTCTTTTATCAGGAAGTCTCTATTTTATAAATATATTGTTGTAGTATTTTTTTTTTTGGGGGTTTGTTTGTTGAATTCGTTATATACTTTATTTTGTAGTTTGCAATGTAAATACAATAACAATTTTAATGTCTTTGTAATATGAATAAATTTTGAAGGCCTCGACTTCAAAACCTTATTTACATCAACCTGTTTAATTCTATTTTTTTTTTCTATTATAAACTAAGTCATTTACATTTTTCTATATTAGGTGTTCTCCCATGTTTCAGTTTTACTTCCAAATTAAAATTTACCAAAACAGTGACTACTCTTCCTAAAGAACCACACATGTTTTTTGGTTATTCCTCCAATCTAAAAGTTACCAAACAGGTTAGGACTCATGGTAAAGAGCCACAACCGAAGCATTGCCTATATTGAATCCACCCGATCAGGGTCTACATAATGGATTATCCCAATTGATTATTCTCTTATCACTGATAACAGAAAATCTCTCTACTAACCGGATCATCTATATCTGCAAGGTCTCATAGATACTAATATAGTTTTTATCGTTTGTTATTTTTCCCTACCAAATCCCTTGCATCAAGGACATTAAATTCTTTTTTTTATACTCTTTATTTCTTACATTATTTCATAATTTTGGTTTTCTTTAATCATTAAAAACTTGATATTTCAAATTTAATTTTTATTTTTTTTAATATTTGTTATTCTATGATTTTTTTTCATCCTCAACCCGTGCATCGCACGGGTCTTTTCCCTAGTTTTTTTTAAACGTTACTATTTTCACACACACACACACACACATATATTTAAACTAAATTTTTAGCAAGCTGAGCTTTTACTGAGTTGAGCTTAGTAAAGCTCGGCTCAGGCTCTTTAATAAACGAGCTCAAATCCAGGCTCAGGCTCAGGCTCAGCTCATGACGAGCTAAGCCTAGCTAACTTGGCTCATTGCCACCCCTAATTGTTTTGTAGTTGAAATTATTGATTATAGTCTATAGTTATTAACTTTCTTATCGTTTTTCGCTTCTTGCTTCTCAAGGATTTATCGAGGCTCACTTTCTGCTTCTTGCTTTCGCATTGCTTCCAGCTTTCACTTCTTGCTCTGGTAACTATGAGTTAAACTACATTCATATCCATTCATAATAAGAATACTAAATTTATATTGCATGATTAAATTTATTCTAATGATTTAAACCTTGACTGAGGTTGCCCCAACAAAGGGGGGCAAGTTAGATGAACCAGTTTAGAGAGGGTCTGATGAGGTTATGAAACGAAGTGTTTAATCTGTTCATTTAAAAAAAAAATAGATCTATGGTATAGAAGGCTATTGTTATGGACCTGGGTACAATCTGTAACTATTTCTAGAGCATGGTTGAACAACTAAGCCAAGATAAGAGCAGGGACTAGGGGGGGTTTTTCTATTGAGGGAAGATTGGAAAGTTGAAATTCTTCATGTGGAAGGGTTGGGTTTTCAGTTGTGGAGGCACCATTTTTGTTTTTTAAGGTAGGTTTAATTTTAAGCCCATTATTGATGTGAACATGGAAGACCACGAGTGGCCCACATGCCTTTTGGTGGAGTCCACGCGAGAAGACACATGGAGGAACATCATTGGCATATTATGTGAAGTCAAAGTTGCTGATTAGAGTCTTTATTTGAGTTGGATTATATTAATAGTCCTATTTTCATTAGGTGTCTTTAAGTTGTAATCCCGTCACTTTTTATCTAAGTTTTCTAAGGTCAAAACTTTTTTTTTTTTTTGACTTGATTTTGGTGCCATTTGAAAGGTTATTTAGTTACCTTTCCAATGAGATCAAGATATTGAAAATTCGATGTGATTTGGAGAAATTATAGCCCAAATACTAAAGGGATATCAGCAAGTGACGGAAATAGTCTTAGAAGTCTTATTTTGTAAAATTAGAAAGTTTTTTTTAGAAGTGTTTCTTTTATGATTTAACAAGTTTCTTTCTTATGTTTTAGAGAGTTTCTTTTTATGTTTTTAGAAGGTGAATTGTAAGGAAACTAAAGGACTACTCTTTGGCTATAAAAGGTGAATTGTACATTTGATTATGGTATGGTGAATAAAAATTCTGGTTTTCCGGTCTACACGACTTTGATGTCTCCTTTTCAAGTTTTGGTGCTAAACTTGAAACCCTAAGTAGGGATTACCAAGGGCCGTGGGGTAGGGATTACCACACACAGGTACTACTTCTCTTCTTCATCTTATTCTTCGTCTTCATCTTTTCTTCTTTCCAATCTTTTCTTGCTATTTTCTGGTTTCTTGAATCAAGTATACAGCGGCTTGTTCCTTTTATAATTTCTATACATAAACATGTCAAAATTAGCTGAAATTTGGCAATCATACTCCTCATATATGTCAAAATCACCCTGTAAAATTGAGGAATTTTCTGATGCATGATCAGGGGTATTTTGGTAATTTTATGGATCTGCCTAAGAAATTATAGATTTGCTCATTTGGCCTTTTCCCTTATTTTTTCTTTATCTTTCTTGATTCTATTCTTTATAATTTTTTCTAAAATTGCTTAAACTTGATTCTTAACCTTTTTCCCCAAAATTTCCCAAATTATTTCGAAGTTTGGAATTATTTAGGTTACTCCTGAATACTTTCTGGCAACCCTTTCTTGTAATCAAATCCTTGGAATTTCTCTTATTATTTCTATGGGATACAATGTAAACAATGCCCATGCTTAACTTTGAAACTGAAATTGGAGGATGATTAAGGGCTTAAGATGTTAAGGAGGAAGAAAAGAAGCAATGAGGTGTTGGGTAAGATTAAAAGCTAACTGATCTGGAGGAGGACAGGTTTGTTTGGTTCTTTTGGAGGTGGAAGAAATTACATAGAAGCCTTAATGGTAAAAATCAACATGGTGGAAAGAAAATTACAATAGAGTTTTTGAGAGAGAGAAATTAGGTTCTCTTTATTTTACAAGTTTTCTGCAATTAATTATATTCAAACTGACCCACTGAAGTGTCTGGTTCCCAGGTCTATTGGGTTGATCGTTCTATGTTGAATAACAATTGACATTCTAAAATTCTTTAGAGGTTGTAGACGATGAGATCTTGTCGAAATGGTAGAATAATGTTGACCTTTGATGGGGATATTTTAGTTTAACTTAAGGATCCCTGATTGGACTCCGCCAGTAATCTTTACACCACTGGTCACTAGCCTGGATATAAAAGGTTGTGTTAGTACAGTTGGCATTAAACCTTAACCAAACTGTTTAAACATGAATCCTGAACACTCATTGTTTCAACCTTATGCTAGTATGTAGATATGACCCTAGAATCTAGATAGAGTGGAATAGCTGAACAGGATTTGTGTAGCCTTCCTCAAGCAGTTTGGATAACACTTTGTTGAGCTGAGAAGGATCCTTGATTGGATACTCAAGTAGAAAGTTATGGCTTTTGAAAACTGTGTTTGATCCCGACAGGATTTGGGGTTCATGACCTGTTTTCCTGACACCTGGGTTCTTTCAATAGTCTGCTTGAACTTTGATCTTATCGTGGCTATAATTCTCTTTATATATGAAAGACTTGGTAATTTGATTATATTGATTCTCAGTCATATATCTATGAAATCATGTTTAGAGGTCCTTTTTTTAATTTTTCTTTCTTATATTAATGTCTAAACATCATGTCCAAACATCTTTTAGTTTGGTATTGAATTGTGCTTTTGTTATGGTTTTTGCTACACTTTTTATTAATCCATTTACTTGAAAGTAAGTGCTATGGTGGGAAATATCATTATTTCTCCAGAAGAATTTGGTGTTTATTTTTTTTTTCTTTAAGCCTTTAGCTTATTAAAATCTATTGATGGATTGTTCAGTGTCTTTATTGGTTCATTGGCTGTAACTTTAGGATCATCCTGGGAAATATAATGAGAACCTCTCCTGTCTTTTCTTTTGAAATGTCTATTCCACTTTTGCGACCTCAACTATCTTAATTTTGTTTAAGACATAATATGTTCATTCCTTAATCAGGCCGTTTACTGGAACCATGTTTGTTTACTTTCATGTGCTAATGCAAAATGATGGTTTACTTGCTAGTATTATGCTTGCAATACAAATGGGTCTTTACCATTCACATGTTTGTCATGTGAGTAATCATCTCCCGACTGTCCAAATTCAACAGGCCCACCTAGATGCTCAATCAGGCTTAATCTCAGCCTAATAGGATGACGCTAGCCATCCAGCATTATATTCTTTGACCGCAAAAACAACGGAAGCACTAGTGTAGGAAAAATCTCCTCATTGGGTGGATATGGTCAATAACTTATGCTTAATCTGAGCTAGTTTTCAAAAATGGGGGTCATCAGTTGATGATTTGGACCTCATTGCATTCCTTGACACATGTAAGTAAAGACTTCAGTGTTTATGAGTCAAATATAACTGGTAGTTTCCCGTAATTTTACCATCTCTAAATTTAGATCATCTAAATCAATTTCAATTTTACTTTATTTATTCATCTATCTGTTTTATCTGAAATAGGATTAGGGTTTTAGGTGTTTCAGTTTGTGCGGAAGGAGGTGTGGTACAGACCAGATCTATCCTTGTATTGTGATATGATTCTTATGTTGGGAAAGAATAAGCTGATTGCAATCGCTGAAGAACTTTTTACTGAACTAAAGGAAGAAGGGTTGCAACCTGACACCAGGGCCTACACTGAGATGATTGGAGCCTTTCTACAAGTGGGTATGGTAGAAAAGGCAATGGAGACATATGGATTGATGAAGGAATCAGGTTGTGTCCCTGATAAGTTAACTGTAACCATTTTGATTAGGAACCTCAATAAGGCTGGAGAAGAAGAGCTTGCATCAACTATAAAGAAGCATTGTGAAGGATATGTGGACTCTCCAAAAAAACTTCTTGAAGAAATAGAAAAGAAAATTGTAAGGATCTAAATTATCCATTCATTCTCTCTTACATTCTTATAACTTTGTCTTTTCTCAGATAGACTAAACCTGAATAATTTTGTTGTCTTAGCTGTTTGTTAGATATGATATGTTTTTGTTTGTAGAGGAATGCTCAGGTTGGGAATTGGGATGGGATGATGGACTTCCTTATATATTATGCTGCACAGATTGCGCAGGCAACAAAGCCAGGACCGACGTTTGGGTGGGTTCACCTAGGCTAAATATTGACTGATTGGATGGTCCTAACCTTCTGATCTGTGGACATTTTTTCTGGACCATCCATTAATTTCTAGTTTGGTCAAACTCATGGTTTTGGTAATTTTTTTCCTGGTAGATTTTCCAATTCCCTAGATTTTTGAGACAACTGATGGGTAAAAGGAGGATGGCCCATTAGTATACAAGTATTCCTTTATTGAAAACACAAAACTGATCCATTCTGTTCCGACTGGCTGATCTTTCTAAAAACATTGAGACTGGAGACCTTTTGGCTCTGATGGAAAATTTGATGCTTTTTGTTGAAACAAACATGCATGTTCCTGGATGGATATTCCTTGCAAAAGTTTTACTCAATTGGGGAGTGAATTGCTTGTAGTGGGGCTTAACACTGTTACAGTCTCTGTGTTTTGTCTTCTTAGGGATAATGTATTCATTTGCTTTCTTGGGTTCTGATGCAGGAGCTATCAAAAGGAACTAAGGAAAATACCGTAATAGGACATCTTAGAAATGGTGTGATAGGGAAAAGGAAAGGATAGGATGAAGGTGAACTGAAATATAAGTAACCAAGAAAAAACAGCAGAGGACAAAGGAAGATCTAATGTTGCTAAAGATCAGCAAGAATAAACATCGCATTTAAAGTAGGAGTTGGTGTTTATGTTAAAGTATCTCTAGGATTTAGGGTTGGATGGGGAAAAATGTTGGGAGTGTACTGTCCACTCTACTAAATTGTATTTTATCCTTTATTCTTATGCTATACCGTATGGTATTAGTTTTCCATAACTATACAAGGCTAAAAAAAGTATCTTACATGTATTTACAACCATACTCTATATACATGATCCACATACATGATTCCAATTGTATACATAGTCTCCAACAGTCCCTTGCAAGCTAGAGAATAGAGATCTTACGTTCCCAGCTTGCTAACAATGGAAGAACAACGGACATTATTCAGCTCCTTGGTCAGTATATTAGACAACTGTTTTTGGTTTTGACAAAGGGTGTACATATAGTTCTAGACTTGAGGTGGTTTTTGATAAAATACCGATCTATTTCAACATGCTTGGTCTGGTGTTTATTTCTGCCTTGTTGTCACAATATAAATTCATTGATCCTTACACAGGGAATCCTGGTTTAGGTAATAAAATTTCCAACCATAGGGATTCACAAAAACATGAGTCAATAGATCAAAACTCGGCCTTGGCACTAGATTTTGCTGCAATGGTTTGCTTTTTTTTACTTCGCCATGTGACTCAATTTCCACCCATAAAGGTGCAATAGTCTGAGGGTAAGCGCTTATTTGAAATAGTTTGAGCCCAATCAACATCAATATATGCTTCCACTTGAAGATGTTCTATCCTGGCATATAAAATACATTTTTCAAGATATCCCATTGAGTATTTAAGGATCCTGCAAATAACCTCTAAATTTGTTTTTCTTGGTGCATGCATGGATTGACTAACAACATTGACCGCATAAGCAATATCTGTTATGATCAAAGATAGATAGATAAGATGTCTTACCAATATATGTTATCTTCCAAAATCAATGAGACTATCACTCTCTTCTTCCTTAAGCCTGTGATTGGGATCAATCGGGGTCTCACAAGATCTGCAATCTATCAAACCTTTGTCACTCCTCTGAACCTGAACTCAGACCTTGTCCGTATGCGCCCCGGATTCGGAGCCGTCACATTGACACTTGATCCATATTCCATAACATATATAGCCATATATTCATATCATAGTCTCATAGTCTATTATATTCAATAATATGTGGAAGCGTGTAAACATATGTTCATGCCTTCCCAAAGACATTAGCTCATCATCATTAGACCATAACTCTTGATTTCAATACCTTTACCTTTAGCGGAAGCATAATTCATTCCTAACATGTAATCATAATGTACAACAGAAGCATATAAACCACAATCCAATAGTGGCTCCATTCATTCACATAGCTATGCAATGGAAAATAACCATTTGTTGTCGATATTTACATTTATCATGTTCGTAAAAGTAAAGAACCATCTATCACATGCTCCCAATCAAAAGTGGGTGTCCCAAATCTATAATATGTTTATTACATCATGATCCATCATAACAACATTTATTACATTCATCTGAATGAAAGAAACAAGGCACTAAAAATATAAAGTCATCATCTCATCTCAAAATACTCCTGTCTAGCATGAATCACCTCCATGCATCATCAGT
Organism: Platanus orientalis; assembly: GCA_025762735.1. Taxonomy (NCBI): domain Eukaryota; kingdom Viridiplantae; phylum Streptophyta; class Magnoliopsida; order Proteales; family Platanaceae; genus Platanus; species Platanus orientalis. The sequence continues at coordinate 237,074 of JAOXJP010000016.1, read as the reverse complement.
CCATCACGTACCGCCACAACCTGTGCCAATTGGGGTGAGCTTGACAAGCTCAACAAGTCCAAGTGATAAAAGACATAGCTTTTACATAGACTTCTCTTACATAATATAAATATGGATAGCAATATGGAGTTCAAACTATGAGAAGTAATAACATATGAGTCAATGGGTACAATTTCATAAGCATTATAAACATAAACAATGCCATGGACAATAAAGGAGTACATGTCACAATGTAATGATAAGAGTAGCATCATTCATTTTCAGAATTAGTTAGTATATCACTTTCTCACATTCATATTCATATTTTTTATCAATAGTTTGCTCACTTATCATTAGGATTTGAATACATTCATATCATGATCAAATTTCTTATTCGTTAGTTCATATCACTTGTCAATAGATTTTAAATATTCGATTATTATTCTTCATTGTAGTGACCCAATGAGAGATCCTGGAACTGTGTTCAATAAGGTTCGATAGGTTCAATATAAAGAGAAGACACAGGTCAAGTCAATATCAATAGCTTCCGTTGCAGCGATCCAATGGTAGGTCTCAAAAATATCCAAAGGTTCAATGGTTCAAAGTTTAATAAGGTTCTCCCCTGTTTTGACCTAGGGGTAGATCTCTTCCTTGTTTAGACCCAATGTTAGGTCATAGAATTCTGTCAAAGGTTTAATAGTTCAAAGGTTCAACAACATTACAAAGTTCAATAATAATTAAGATATATCTAAGGATATCAATAGTCAATAAGGGTTCTCATGACATATAAAAGAAAATTTCATGGTTCAATGAGTTTCGATCATAACATATTCACATTACTCATTCAATTGTTCATAATTCGTTCATATAGATCATGTATAAT
>JAOXJP010000016.1:216123-226883 GCA_025762735.1 Platanus orientalis | reverse complement strand
AGGATTTTTGGGGGTGCCAATAGCCTTACCCTTGAATATATAGAGGGTGAGGCCATTAACAAAAGCAAGATATTGGATTTTTCAACCTTGCTTTTTATTGAAATTCTCTCAGTGTAAGTTCTCTAAGGAAATCTTGACGAGTTTTGGTCCATTTTCAGAGCTCAGAATGCTCAGTCTTTTTGAAACTTGATCAATAATACGATTCTACTAAATTTTGGAGAGATCAGTCCCCATCTTTTCGCTATCGTAGATGCTTGTTACAAGTAAACCTGCCATATTAGAGGGCTCGATATGGTGTTTGCCATCACCGGTGGTGGGCCCTCTTCGGCGTGCGATCACAGGGAATGATGAGGTGGGGTAATGGGCATTAAGCAGTTTCTATTAATAAGGTCTCTCCCTCAACAGGCTTTAAGTTGTGGGAGACGATCCACTCTGCCACTCCGTCGTTGGTGGTGGGTCTTCTCCAGTGTACTGGCCATCGCAGGGAACAACAGTGAAGTGGGGTCGGGGAGTGGGAAGGTTTTTTATTTTAGGGTTTTGTCGTTATCGGGGTAAGGCAAAGGTAAATCGTGAGAACTGTGCAAACGGCACCAGGGTACGGACACATCAGCACCGAAAAGTAATAAGAGTCAGCTCCTCTCGTGAGAACTGTGATTTACACTTTTTGGTACTGATGTGTCAGCCCCTCTGGCACTGTTTGCACAGTTCTCATGAAATGCATTTGCACATAATCTGAGCCTGTTTTAGCAAGGCTACGAATGGGTTTTTAACCATGGTCAAACAAAATGTTTGTTTGGTGTGGGTTTTTTGAGGTTTAAATTGTTGGCCACGTGTTGAGTCCCTACTAGGCAGGTCTCTAACAGGGCAGTAGCGGCAGGAGAGGATTTGGTCCACAAAGCAAATGTTCTGTGATAAAAATGCCTCTGTAGTGTATATATGGTGAATTAAAAACAGACATGTGTTGTTTTTTTTTGGGGGGGAGGGGGGTAAAAAGGTCTAAAAAAGTGTTCAGTTGAAAAAGTAGGCGGTCAATAAAAGACATCAAATTCAAAAACACATCGTGAATGGTCTCCAAGTTCACCCTCGAAACTGACATCTTTAACAAACCTTCACCAACTTTTACAAGATATTTTTCAAGTTTTCCTTGGTAGCGACTGAAGATACAGTCCCTCCTAGTGTATCATCCTGGAATTCCTTTCAACAGTGTCAACATGGATTTAGAGAATGATTAAAGGGAAGTATTTATCAATGTGCACAAAGTTTTGTTCTCCATCAATTGATGAGACTTGCCTGGATCCGATCCGCAGGTATTTTACCTTCAGAGTGAAGGGCTTGATGAAAAACCACAGAAATGTTAAGGTCGACCATCTCTCCACTTGCATTAACATTAATAGTAAACGTTTCCACTAATGGGAGTGTAATCATCATTGAGCAACCACCCCAAAACACCCCATTTTGCTGCTTCATTAGCATTATATTTCTCTTCAACCTTTCGTGAACAACCAGTCCCCAAAGACATAACCAAGAATTTCTCATGGTCTTGCCTTTTTTTTTTTTTTTTTAAGGCCTCTAAAAAATTTAAAGATGATATATTAATACCGGATTATTAGCCGCTACACCACCGTCAATAAGGTTAAATTTTCTAACGTTCCCTTCAGAAGTTTTGGTTTCAAAATAATGGTCTGGAAGATAAGTTGGCGCTGTTGAGGTGCCGATGCATATGTGAAAATAAGGCATCCATCCATAGATTGATTTTTCTTGATCTAGACCACAAAACAAGGATGTCAATATTCATGGGTGAGCATTTTTTTTTTTTTTTTTTTATTATTCATTTTTCTTTTTCTGTGAAACAAATATATGAAATCACTAGTGCAGAGATGGGAAAAAGAAAATTAAAGAGAGCAGGATGAACCTCATAGCTAGAGAAGATTGTGGGCTGGAGTTGCTTGATGTTGAATGTTGGGATTACCACGTTAGTCAGTGTTTGGTGTAATTTTGTGCTTCCTAGTTTTTCTCTGACAATGCCATAATGAAGATACTTGCCATCGTATTTTGGGCCTGATAGTGCTTTGAATATCTTTGCAGTATGAGCAAATGGGCAACTGTCATTTAAAACAAGAATTGGTTAATCACCATTTTGTACAGAAACCCTAGATTTAGATTTGAAGTTTGTATGCAAGAAAATTGAAGAAAGAAAATAGCTAAAACAACAATCATACAAAGCATACATAGTTCGGCTTGAAGCCTAAAACGGTAAGAAGAAATTTCACTATTATATCAATGAAAGAGTTATAATACAGTGCCATGAATCCCAAGACACCCTAATAGAAAACCCCTATTCGTTTTGCTCAACTTCACCCTATAAACAGGTCATTTGGATTTTTTGCCGGATCACACACACAGGTTGTATCTCGGGTTGAATTCAAGACACCTTTACAACACACTGAAGAATTGGCTAGCTTTAATATTATCTGAGCTTATCATTAAATTAGCGATGTTTAATGTCCTGGATTGAGTCGACAGGTTGGACCGGCTGGCTGAGAATTGACTCTAAATGTTTGGTCTGACCTCAAACATTGATATTATATATATTTTAGAATGAACCATCAAAATGGCCGGTCAAACCATTTGAACAACCGGATAACCTTCTAAATGTTTGGTCTGAGCTCAAACAAAGATACTATAATCTGGGATGAACCATCAAAAAGGCCAGTCAAACCATATGAACCGGATTATTAACCTTGCTAACTGAACCATTGACAAGAACTATCAATTCTACTTTTAGAAATGCAGGCCAACGTCACTAGGTTGAACCAGGTCAGATAGTAGATCTTACCGGTTTCTACCAACTCTCCAATGACCAGGTTGATTAGCGGTGGGGGGTTTTACTTTAAGGTATTGTAATTTTGTAATGCTTTCAGCAACCCTAAGCACGTGCTGCATGAATTCCTTGGATATGAATGAATCTTGTTAAATTAAGGCTAAGCGTGGGTTTAAAAGGATGAAGCACAAAACTCAGACCCAAATCATATAAACATCATCACTACTACCAGTGTTGTGGGAAGATTTTAGGGCAGTGTTCAAGGTAGAAGTCCTTGATATCTTTGGCAGAAAACAAAGGGCGATTCTTTTCATTTGGCGTAGTTAACATAGCAGTCACTAGACCACCTGTGCTTGTTCCTGCATTAATCACATCAAAATAGTCTGCAAGTCTTGCATCCTCACCATCCAATACCTGTACCAAGCACAAACCATCTAGAATTAGAACTAAATAACAAAATCTACCTCTTAACATAGAGAAGTGATGTAATGCATTGTCCTTGCACCATGTGGGAACACTAAACAAGCAATAATCAAGACCTGAAACTATTTGGGTTTCATTTGATGTTTCGGCATTAGAATGCCGTTCCAAACATAATGCCAGGGATGATCCCTCTTATTCCTCCTCCATCGATGCTAAGAACTGTGATAAGGTTTCTCTCTGTTGGGGTCTGTGAACTTGATTTATTTGTTCTTTCCGTGAAGAACTGAGAACAATGTACACTAGGAGAGATGTGTGTGTATCTGAGAGAGAAAGAGGGAGAGATGAACTTCTGTATGTCTTGAGCACCTGGTGCAAAGGTCTCAGTATTTATAACTTTTCAATCGAAGCAAATGTTCTGTTTTCAATTCTTGTTTTATTTAGTACCAACAAAGTGGTGAAAGTCATGAAGTACATCATCATGTTCAAATCTAACCTAATTCGCCATTTCCTTGAACATGTCGAGAAAGGATCTTCTACACCCAAATTTGTTTGTCCCCCTGTGCCCCCACACCACAGGTTGACACGTGATGTTCTTTTGAATTTAATGCCTCTTTTTAAGTACTTGCTTTTTCATTTGAACACTTTTTTCTAATGATTTTAACCCTATACACCATCCTTTGTGTGTGAGGGTCGTACACATGGGGTGACAGACAAATTGGGTGTAGAATATCCTTTCCCAGTATGTTCGGGTGGGAGTGCCTAGTCATCACACAAGAAAACGTCAAAATGGTCCCAAACCCTCAAAAAAATTTCCATTAATTGACACTAATTGAAGATGGTCATGGTCGTTTTTTGTGAGAATTGTCAGTAAGACCGCCAAGAGAATATTTTTACCAACAAAAAAAAGACCAAGAGAGTATAGGTGGACTAATTCAACTTCTTTCTTTCTGGAATCGGTGTACTTGTTAGATTAATGGGTGGCAAGATTAGAGCATTAATCTGATGGATTTCAGGTTAGGTTTTCTCTATTTCTTGATTTATTAGCCTCACAAAGAGGTTGTTTGGTAGAATGCACCAAGTCTAAGAACATATAAGCTGACGAGTCCATGGCGGCCCAAAAGCTAGTCTGCATAAGAAAGTTGGATGATGATAAATCAATCAAGGCGACAATTATTTGCGAAGTCACCTTGTGTACCATGCATGGGGTATCAATGGAATATTCAACAATGGTGTGCAATTTTGTAAACTTGTTCAACATGGTGGAGATGATCAAAATTTTCAATTCAATTCCTTAACTGCAAGAAACTCGGCTAAAATCAAGCACAGTTTTCCGTACTCTGCAAGAAGCATCGTAATTAGGAATAAATTGTTTCATGTTGCTGCATCGAGATTTTATAGATAATCACTACAAGAAAATCTACTTTTAGCGGCAACCTTTTCGCATCAACTGAAATGTTGATGCTAAAAATCACATTTTCTACAGCAATTTCAATAAAGTGTATTTTTATATAACACCTTCAAGGTAAACGCAGACAACCATTAGTAATCACATTCCACCCGGCAATTATAACTCATTTTATAAATGATATTTTTTGTGTCAACTTAAGTTGATGTTTTTTCATTATAAATTATTTTGTATAAATTTTAAATGACGCAAAAATATTCTAAATTATTTCCATAAATTTTAATTGATGTTTTTCACGTCAACTTAAAAGTTGACGCAAAAACAATTGTCAATATTTTTATTAATTTATATATAATGCTTTTCGCATCAAATTTTGTTGATGCAAAAGACAATTATAAAATAATTTTATAAAGCATCATATTTTTTGCCACAACTTTAAAGTTGACACAAAAAGTATACGTTTTTTAATTATTTTTATATATTTTAAATAATTTTTTAACATCAATGTTTGTTGATGCAAAAAAATTATAAATAATTTTATAAATTTATAAATGATGTTTATGGCAGCAACTTTGGTTGACGCAAAAAAAAGTGGTGCTTATGTATAGTTAGTTACTGTTTATAAGTTTTAATTTGGGCTTATATACAATAGTAACTATTTATAACCACTATATTGATGCTTATATACAATATACAATAGTGATCATTTGTAAACCTCATTTTCCTATTTCTTCAAATCAACCCCCACCATAAACCCTATTTTCCCCATTTCTTCGAATCAAACCCCATTTCATCTTTATCAAATCAAACCCCATTGTAAACCCTATTTCTACTCCGAAGAACACAAACAAGATTCATGTCTTCAAGGTGTTCATCGGCGGTGGAGGAGATTGATCACTTCGACCGGTTGTCAGATTCTCTGCTTCTGATATTGTCCAACAAGATCGGAGACGTTAAAGCGTTGGGCCATTGCTAGGTCATTTCTCGTCGGTTCCATGGACTGGTTCCTCAGGTAGACAACGTTGTTGTGAGGGTCGACTGCGTCATCTCTGATGATGATGCTTCTTCTGGAGCTGATGTACCCACCCCTAATCACTTTTTCTCTCTACGACTTCCTCGTCTTCTCTACTTTCTCCCTTCTTCACTGACTCCCATCCAGCGGGCATAACCCCTCCTCTTCACCGGATATCATAATTTCACGCTAGTCCTGAACTGCCACCGAAGCAGTCACCGGGATTTTGTTGTTAACCTTGTCGATTCCAGCGAGAGAGATCACCGAGAAATTGAAGAAGTTGAAATCAATGGATCTCTCCATCGATTCCTGAAGCATTTTCAGAGCTAAAGAATTTGAGGTTGTTGAATCTATTTAGGAATGAGTTGTATGGTTCGATTCTTGACTTTATCGGTTGCCGAAGTTGGAGGTTTTTGCAACTTTAGGAGAATAATTTTATTGGAACTAATCATCAGTTTTAGGTCCTCGATCTGTACTCGAACAAGCTGACTGGAAATCTTCCGTATGATCTCTGTTTTAGAAATCAGCTTCAGACCCTAATCATTTTGGGGAACTTTTTGGTCAGAGTCCGATTCCAGAATCGCTTGGGAGGTACAAATAGCTGATTTAGATTTGGATGGGTGAGGCCTTGTCTTAGTGAGGATTTTGTTTTGCTCTTCCTCAAGATCATTAAAGTTTACGCCTATAAGTTTCGCTCTTCCTCTGAGTTCATTTTTTAATTTTTATTGATCCCTGAAGGTTATTCTTAGAAAGTTTCTTAAACTTAGGGTTTACATATAATTTTTTGGATTATCTTAAATATGATCCCACAATTTTCCTTTCGAAAACTTAAGATTTATATTCTTCCTGTTCTACCACTCTGATTTTCTGAAGAGAAGGGTAGAGGTAAAGGGCCGAAAGCTATGAATCTGATAAGGGGGATTTCAGAAAAGATGTGAATTTGCATCTCTTCATGTTTCTTCCTCCAAACTTTCAAACTTGGGCACCTTCTCCAACTCTCTCATTTTCCGTTTCGTTCCATTGAAGAGTTTGAAAATAACAGAGGGAAAGTATTCAAAATTTCAGTGAAAGAGAGAGTATTGTGGGGAAAAGGAGGTTTCGATGGTGACAGGACGAGAAAAGAGAGGGTCGACAGTGATTTCTATTTCTATTCTTTGGCAGTCTTTTTGGCTACGGCATAGATTGCATTCACCCCATCATCCCTGCTTTAACAAGTAACAACACCAAGTCTTGCATCATCCCACATCTTCTTGTTTATCTATACAAATAACTATTTCTTAATTTTCTTTTCTAATATCATTTACTTTCTCTCTAAAAAAAATCTTCTTTTTAATATATTCAAAAGAATTTTGTTTGTTTGTTTTTTTTTTCAATAAACCTTTGAAAGAATTTTGTTAGAGACATTAAAAGAAAAGACAAATCTTTTTCAGAAAAAAAAAAAAGATGCAAATGATAATGATAATGAGGACCACTTTGGGTCATTAGGTGGGATAAGAAAAGGTTATATTGGGAGATCTCTCTCACTATCTCTCAAATTACAATAGTGTTGTTGGGTTGTAGGCACTAGGGAGGGAGGGATGGAGACAGAGCAGAGCGCCAAGCGCCAGTACCAACACCAACACCACAACCACTAATGGTTTGGTTGACAAGAGGCATAAGAAAATAAAAGATGTATTACTTTGTCTCTAAAATCTCCTCATCATTACTTTGTCTCTGAAATTCTGGATACTCTCTCTATAATAATTAATCATTATTATTATTATGCTTATGATTGTGAGTTTTTGTTCTTTTTTGCTTTACTCAGTTGTTCTACCTCTTATATCCCTTGTTACTGGGTATAGGATAAGATGTGAGTACTTTGGAGGATGGAACAACTCTTTCCTGGATTGAGTAAGTTAGGCGCAGTCTTCCATCAGGTTCAATCTTTCTTACTACTGCACAAATGTCCTTCTCCTGTGGATTCTGTGAGCTAAAAGTATTGCCTCGTGTGCTTGAGCAGAAAAAAAAATGCATCTTCTTTTTGCTTTTATTGCAGACATATGATATCTCTTTTGGAGTATGAAAAATTTGCATTATTTTTGGGTATTATATCTTAGCAAATATATCCCTGGTAAATGATGACTGTAAAACTAAGATTATAATCATTCTTCTAATGTAGAAACTTTGCTAATAATTCACATATATTGGATGTGTAGGAATATCTTGATGAATACGTTGGACCCAACACAAGAAGAACAATTTTATATCACGTGAGGAACATTGCACACTTCATATATCAAGTAAGGATGAATTTGAGAATGCTTCTGATTATGGGAAAGTGGTTTTAGTGATGCTTGAGGTGGGCAAGTTGCATTATCATCCAAGAGGGACTGTACTTAAACGTAGGACTTGAGTTATTATTATGTTAGTTTTCTTGTTATATATTGCTAAGATTTTTTTGTGCTGTCTCCAAATATGCTCTTTTTATTTAATTGTGTATTTATTTTTTATTTTATTTCTTATAGCCAAAGACCTCACTCTGCATGTTCTGTTTATTTGGATGACCCTACTTCTTAATCAACTTCAGCCAGATAAGGTTTTCCCCTTCACCTGAACTTCCTTATTATCATTTGCAATGATGTCTGATACTGTGAAGTGCTAGCATTTGATGGCATGATGTGCCATATACTCATTTAAAAAAATGTGTATACTCTATTATTTAATAATTGTGGTCATAAGTAGCATAGTGTGTGGACTTATATGGGGATAGACGTGGCAATTATTGACCAATGTGCTAACACTTCTTTCCATGTATCAGTTAGCTTGTCCTGACCAACTTATAATCCATTTTGGCTCAGGCTGCACCTGATTCATCCCAACCCCAACTTGACCTGACTTGACCTTATCCCATTGGACCAGCTTACCTGCCTTCTCCATACATTAAACTTTTTTAATGAAAATATAATAGGCTACATTAAGGTCTTTAAAATTTACACTCTAGATTAAAGCTCATATAGAAAAAGATTCTTATGTGTGTATGTTTTAGTGCTTTCATGGTCCTACATCTGGGAATCATGAATTTGAGCTGAAATGATTTTTAGATGTGGTGATATGTGTTAACAGGGACACAAATCCTGCAAGTTGTTACTGTGAAAGAACTTAGAAAACCTCATTGTTTTGGGTTTTTTTCTTTTGCTACAAGAAAAATTCCTACTTCCTCCTCATCTATGTAAAGCACCCCCTCCTTATTCTGACCAGATGTTCACTTACTGAATAGGAGTTACAAATTACAACATTTTGAACACAAACAGTGAAGTTTGCTCCTCTTTTTGTAGGTGAAAACAGAAATTGGTTTATGTTTGGCATTATTCTACCCTAATTTCCCATAGCAATAGTGATACCTCATTGTCTGGTTATCAATGATGGTACTTTTTGACGTCCATTATATTATGAGCAATTTTACCTTTGTCTGTTAGAGCTGTTGTGAAAGAGAACACCCTAATATGTATCTTCTCTTTCATAGCTTGGCCAATACATATTGTGTTCCCTAGGACATGGTCGATATCGTTAACTTCAAGAAATTAGCTACCATGTGTTGAATTAGTTTATATGGTATATGGCCTGGTATACTATGTTTCTAGCATAGTATTTGATCTTACTTCCGTGAAACTTTTTGCTGAAATGTGATCAATAGTGACATTGCTTTTTCAATCATGTTAGTGTTTCTTACATCTATTGTTCCTATGCTATTTGTTTCCTCTTCAGTGATCACTTCCTCCCTGACAAAGCAATCGACTTGATTGATGAGGCTGGTTCTTTGGTTCGACTTTGTCATGCACAGGTATGGATTCTTTTCCTAGTCTTGCCATAACCTATTTTGGTCCACTATTGTAAGTTAAGCTGACAATATGCCCTATCCATTTCAGCTCCCTGAGTAAGCTAGAGAACTTGAGAACAGCTATGTCACAACACGTTTGATGGAGGGGCCATTGCAACCCATTTAAGATCAGTGAGCTGGGAGGGCTTCACAATGCAATTTTTTTAATATATAAATTTCAGATGTGTATCTATATATATATATATTTTTGATGAATATGATTTGTATATATTTTCTTTTACAACACAAGTGGAATATAATTCCGAGAATCATGCCTAATTTCTAAGTCTTTAAGAAAAATTAAATGAAGTTTTAACAAATCCATGGTTTCCTTGGTTTGTGGTTGTGGTTTTATTCCTATTCCCCAATAAAAATTGAAATTAGGGGTGCAGTAGGAATTAATATTAAATATTTTTTATGTGTTTGTTTTTTGCCACAACTAGAATATTGATGCTAAAACTATTATGACAAAAATGTTCTTTTTTGCGTCAACTAAAGTTGTTGTAAAGGCTACATTTTTGCATCAATTGTAGTTGACGCAAAAAGGCTACCTTTTCGTCTAAAGTGAAGTTGCCACAAAAAGGTTACTTTCTCACGTCAATTGAAGTTGTCACCAAAAAATCATTTTGCGTCAACAAAGCTCTTAGTTGCCGCAGAAGGCTTCATTTTTCCTAGCAACTTACTAAGTTAATGTAAAGACTTTTTACGTCATGACTTACTACATCAGGCTGAGTCAACTAAAAAGTTGACGGAAAAAGTACTTTTTGCGTCAACCGCTAATTTTTCACATCAACTACGGTTGATGCGAAAAGTCTTTTTTTTCTTGTAGTATATATATCAACACAATCTTGTTTCAATTTTACCAATAATCTCCACATGAACACGACCAATCCTTGAAATGGTGAAAATGGGTGGTGTCCCTCAGTATGATTTCTTTCCCCATAACCTTAGAGATAAACTTAATGGCAGAGTAGCAGTCATTACATACTCTAAGGTTCTTCATGATCCTCAATGTCATGTTCTCAAGAGTACTTATCAACCCAAATGCAATCGCAAGCTTCTCACTGTGATGACTCAGTATCCGTTCTTTCACCTTTTCATCAAGATCATGCAATACTGCTTCAGTGCATGGAATGAATCCCATTTTCTTAATCCCCTTCCAGAGATTTGCAATCATCTGGTAGATTGCATCTTTCTGTGGGTGGAGCCCATCTTCAACCCCAAAAACATGGACTTTGTTCTT
>JAOXJP010000016.1:200890-216023 GCA_025762735.1 Platanus orientalis | reverse complement strand
CGCTCAGGAGCCGAGACAGAGGGGGGGAATCAATTCACTTTTTGGGGGTGAAGTGACAACTCCAAAAGTGAATTGATTCCTCCCCTCTGCCTCGGCTCTCGAGCGACACAGAAGGGGGCATTGCAGAGGATATCAGGCCATCTTTAACAGCACAACTGAATGAAGTGGTGTGAATGTGTTACCACTCAGGCACCAAAGCAGATTTGTTGCAACGCCAACACTTGTGGCGTCCCTGAAGTACTAGGCTTTAAGTGACAAATGGCAAAAAAGTTAAAAACATCTGGTACAGTTCATTTTCTTTCCACGTGTCACCCAACACCCTGGTGCTTCATGATCACCACATATTTTGGGGATGCGAGAAATAGGTTTTCACCCGGCACTCAACAATTAAGCCAAAACAGGCGGAGCCATCTGTGCCGTAGATGATGGAATTGACCCAGGGTCCGCAGTCAGATCTTACGGTTGTGATGGAATTGACCCGGGTTCCACAGTCAGAGGTATAGATTCTTAGCAAAATGGGTTAATATTGATATCTTTACTTTTTTTTTTTATAACTTCGATATCTCTTGGGGTCGATAGGATGGTTTCTATAATTCTTGACTGTGAACATCGTAAAAACAAAATAAATGTTCTGTCCAAGACACCAGGATTAAAATGGAGCAAATTTCTTGTGTCCAGGCCACTGGCTGATTTCTTTTGAAATAAAATGGATGGGAATTTGAAATTTCATATAATTCCTGCTCATTTTATTCTATGTGAAGTCCCCAGGTATCATTGTCACCTAATCTTGGACAGAACATCTATTTCGAATAAAGTGGGTAAGGGTGAGATCAAATTTCCACTGATTTTATTCAATATGACAGCCCCTGGTGTCTAGGATTCCATCCTGGACACCAAATCAGGACATTTGCTCCCTTTAGAAAAGAGAAAGAATTTGTCACACCAAAAATGGTATTTCCTCCTGTATCCTCAGGAGTATAGGGTTGAAAGTGTAAAAACAGTTTTCAAATGAAAAAATAGCTACCCATAAGTTTATAGGGTAAGAATGTTCAAATGAACATTTGCTCCCTACTTAAAAGGAGCTGATATCCTCTATGCCACCCCCCTTGTGCGATGCTCAAGGGCCACACTCGGGGGGGGGGGGGATCAATTTACTTTTTGGAGGTGACGTGACATCCCAAAAAGTGAGTTGATCCTCCCTTGTGTGGCCCTTGAGTGTTGCACAAGGGGGTGACGTAGAGGATTTTAGGCCACTTAAAAGAGGCATCAAATTCCAAAAACCATCACGTGTCAACTTCCTGTGTGAGGACACGACAGAACATACTGTTTTGGATGTAGCATATCCTTTGCCTTAAAAAACCCAATTCAATGTTCTGTCTAGGTGTACCGTTGGCCCCCTCGCAAGGGGTGTGGTCCCCACACACAATCCCTGTGTTAGGCCGAATGGTACATCCTGGACAGAACATTATTCTTAAAAAAACCTTTGGGTTGATCTTTCTTCTTTTAATTGGATTTGGTCCGTATCAGTAAAAAACAAATAATGAACAATAAATCAACAGTATTGCAACAGCCGATGGAAGTTGACTTCGATACAATTGCCAAAGAACAGTTCAAAAGCCTATTTTTTAATAATTGGTATTCACTGGTAACCCTAAACCCCAGACTCACATCCTCTGCACCGAATAAAAAGTGAGCTGCCATGAGCGGTGGGGCCCATACACTCTTTGCAGGCTCTACCTCCCCCTTTGTGTCTCGGCTCATGGCAGCTCACTTTTTCCTCAGTGCTGAGGATATGAGTCCCCTAACCTCTAGCACTCTTAAGAAAGTAGTTGGTAGATTCGTCAAAACTCTTATATTTGTTTGTGGGGTTATGATCCAAAACTAATTGTCCAACACAGCCTGGCTCAATGTCATCCAATTGGGTCAAGTTACTTCGGGCTAAGAATCATGGATTACTTCTTTCTTTTTTGGTAAATAAATGCATTAATCAAATTTAATTACAAACTAAGATCGTCCATCATAAGTTTCTATAGCCATCTAGGTGGGTCATTAGTCAAACCAGTGGACGAATGACTGGAATGGATCATTTCCAACTGCTTATGACCTGTTAAAGTCCTGTATAACAGGTGGCACAACATGATTGGGGAAAAAAAGTGAATTACAATTTTTGTTCACTTTTTCCTGCTAATTGCATCGTGCCTGTTAGACAGGACCTTAACAGATCATAAGGCAGCAGGAGAGGGGATCCTTTTCGACGAATGACTAATGCCAAACCTAACCATCCCATGTGCTACTTTATTTTCATTGTGCATGATATGTTTAAAACTAATGTTTGAGAAACTATTAAATAAAACTATGCAGTCATTTGCCCAGTTTTTAAAAACCCTTAAAGACATTCTTCTAGATTCACTTCATAGCTTCTATCACCATCTTTGAGTCATCTTCCACTTCTAGTCTTAGAATCTTTAGAGCCCTCATGTGTATTGTTAGAAGAAGAGCTTTACACTCTACCATTAGAGGAAATTTGCTACTTTCATTATCGTTTTACTAATAGCCATTCCTCCTGTTTTGTTCCTAGTGATGATTTCTATTACTGCATCTTTTTCATCTTTTGAAAGTGCCCCATCAAAGTTGTGTTGGATCTTATCATGATCCGAGATGTTACATCACCTGCAAAAACTTTTGAGTTCAATAAACTCAATAATATAATAGGGTGGATTTTAGGGTCTTAAGATTAGGGTTGTACAATTGGACATCACGTCTTCAGATTGCCTACATATCCCATTTTTAAGGGAATCAAGCCATATGTAATTCTACCAAACTGATTTGAAGCATGGAAGTGTCGTTATCACATTTATTGAAGATAGTTGAGGTCTCACACTTAATGTGCAAGGGACCATGAGCCACGCTTTGACTAAGTCCTATCTTTTAACAAGGTGCACTCCCCAAAGAGATCATGATTCCTCTCATACAAACTTACTACCCTTAATGATTGGGTGCATGCTTAAAAATAAGTGACAAAACTTGTCCAAATTTTATGAAAATTTCATAGAATTTCCCCTTAAGAATGTGAATGTCATATGTCAAAGCCAAGTCACGAAGACAAAGATAACACCTTCATCACAATGTTTATTTTCAAAGGAACCACTAATTCCATGGAGGATTTGACCTCAGAGATTCAAGTCTTTCCCTTCTAATAAGGTGGCGAATCCAAGTGCCAAACGGACTTAAGGTCCAAGGAGAGAGAGAGAAAGAGAGAGAGAGAGAGAAGTATTTGGTCACCATTCAGGCAAACTTCTATGGCCCATGGCCCTTTTCTTCTTCTTCTCTTGTCTTTTCTTCCCTTCTCTGCTTCTTTTTTTTCTCGTTCCCTTTCTCTGCTCAACTGAATAGGTTTCAACCTACTTATTGGGCCTTTTATAATGACTCTTAACCACCCTTTTACGTGTCTAGAATTTGTTGGACATCAATTAATCCATTTTAATCGCAGTTAGACCTTCCCAAGGTGATTTGATGGGCCTATACAAACTAACTTGCATTACAAGCTTCAGCTTTGGTCTTCTCAGCCTATCGCGATCAAACCTAGCTTTATCGTGAGTCAACTTCATCATTGTCTACGTTCGGTTATGGTGCTAGGCCATAACAAGCTATCATTGCGATGCAAGTTCGATCACGATGCTAAATTCAGATGAACCTAGACGAACCTTCATTGCGATGCCTCTTTCATCACGATGCACCTTCCTTATACACCATCATCGCGATGCACTTTCATCGCAGTGTGGTTTAATCTAGATCTTGGTTTGCTCGTGATCCAGTGCCTTTATTGATCGTCCTATCGCGATCAACCCAAGATCTCATTTGGATTTTTGAGAAGGAATATTGCAACCCCTAAAGCGATTTTGTGATGATGTGCATGTGTAAAGTGCGCCCAAGACCTTACCCTTGCCCACACCCATACCCATGCATGAGCCCTTGTTTGTTCACATGCGTGTGTGTGCAAGATGCATACAAGAGAGAGGGCTCTCTCAAAATACACGAGTGTGTTGGAGGGTCATTTCTTATATACTCAAATTCTTTTTCCTTCCACTTGATGTGAGACAAAAGCACAAAAATCATTTTTTAAAATTTTGAAACACAAAAACTTGAAAATGATAAAGCTATATAGTTCATAAAACCTGAGGAAATCATTCCATTTTCAACAATCCCCCACTTGTTTTAAAATTTTTGAAAACATGTAACATTGGGCAATAAGCAAGGTCCCCTAAGCATCATTGTATGGTGAATGTCTTTGGAACTAGTGCATTCTGTAGCAAGCTACTGTCTATCTGAGTGTAGTAGAGTACTCTAGAACTAGCATTTCTTTTGACAAACCCAACTCCTTACACGCCTAGTACTCTAGAGGGATTACGTATCTTATGGTTGTCACTTTAAAGTCAGTGCTTATCCCGGATTTACAGGGCTTTAGAGATGACCTAGATCTCGTATAAAGTGATTAGCTTCCACCCCCATAAAGGTGAATATCATATTGGTATCTAAGTACTAGACTTTGGGTAATGAAGTACTTTTTTGAGCACCAACGAGAGTGTGCTTCAGCTTCACCAAAGTTTGTTTTAACCCAACTATGACATTTTTATCCCATATAAGGTATGTTTTAACCCATCCAAAGCATGTTCCAACTCAACTAGAGTTTGTTTCAATTAAACCTGGATGTTATTTCAACCCAACCCGAGTCCCCAAAAAACTTATTAAGAGAAATCAATTGCAAACTCAAACTTTCTATCTAATTCAATTCTTTGCCTTCCATCCACAATCCCAAACTGTATGCTTGAAGCATTATTCCACAAGATTTTCTTTGGTGGGATGTCATAAGAACAAACTATGGTCACAAAAGTGACAGTTGTGCTTTCTAGTAATACTGATTCATTTATCCATTGAACCTTCAGGAAACTTAAATTGGTTTCCCTTTGAACTTAAGATGACCAGGTTGGGTGTCCATCAACACCACATTTTAGGTTTATATGATCCTTTTAACATTCGGAGATTAAAATCTCCAAGGCTTTTTCACAGAGCGAGTTAGTCATTTTAGACGGTACTATACTTCAGATATCCCTTGGCTTATCGTACATCAACCCCTTTAACATTCATGTTTTCAGGAGTGGCCTGGATAACTTATCATGTGATTCTCTGGCATTTTTGTTAGTCAAGTGCCTCTACTTGAATTTTCAACGCAAGTGTGCTTTGGGTGTCTTCACCTGGATTACCATTGCAAGTGTCCCATAGGTACTCTAAGCTGAAAAATGTACACAAAGTACTTCACATGCTTCAAGCACATTGACCTAGATCATTGGGCATCAAGTCATCTCTCAAATACTAACCTGAGTTTGCATGGGATTACAGACATAAACTTGACACTGCTATACGTCAAATCATAGTTTGAACGTATCGAATGGTCAATGTTAACTGGCATATGTATCAGTGTGTCTACTGATTTCACCATTCCTTACATGTCACTAAACAAGATTTGTATCTCTGATTCCCAAGGAACAAGCCATTCCACTGCTTCTTGATTTCATGGAGCTTGCCTCCTATCCTAGCAATCACGGATTTGGACTTAACCACTTAACCAAACCCCCACTACAAACAATTTTGCAATGTTTGCAGACACCAGTTGATCCATTCTAAATGGACTTGATGACTCCTCGTATCCCAAATACATGAGAACCAAACCTTTTGACAACTTAATGCCAACCATTTGTTCAAACCAACACATACAATCAAGCTCAAGAAGAAAATAATAGAGTGGATATAGAAGTAGGCATAATTTATAAAGCAAAATGTTGGACAAACAATAAACAACACGTCCATAAAATGAGCATATCCAAGATAGCAACACTATAAAAAAAACACAAATCAATGGATTCAAGGGAGCCTATTGTATACTTCCATTGATGTGTTGTACACCATAAATATGGTCTAAACATGTTACTAGCTTGATGGTTCCTGAAATCAAGTTGGCATTTTCGACCTATTAACGGAACCCAATTTCAAGCTGACATGATTGAACCCAATCTAATGCCCAGAACAAAATTGAGTTCCTCAATTTGATATCCACACACCCATCATGTCCAATACCGAAATATCTCAAAAGTTCATCCTACTTGTTTAGGCCTTTTGGAGCCTTTTGTTCCATTTTGCATATGCTATTGGTAGCTATGCAATGGATTATCCAAAAAAAGGTAGAAATGAATAAATACAGTAAAGCCAATAACAAAATGACATATATGTTCAATTCTTGCTTCAATTTGAGGTAGCTGTGCAACCGATTATTGAGAGAAACTAGAAATATAAAATATAAAAGAAATAATAACAAACATTGAGTGATCATCTAAAGCAACAAGATTCATCTCATTAACACAAATCAATGAGCCACATGATTCCATGACAAGACTGTAAAGGGAAAACAACCCAAAACATCTAAGCTTCCAGTACAAACATTATCTAGAAATATCAGACAAATTAATGACTAGGAATACCACTGTCTACAATAAAAAGTGACCAATAAATATGGAGCAAAAATAATCTGATGACCTACTAACCTAGAATTCCATAGCAAAATCTCAATCTCTAACAAACACCCCTTCTACCCCCCAAAAAATAATCAGATAATATAATGCATTACAGAATCTGGTTTAAACTAGATGCTCGTGCCATTGTTATCAGATGATCATGCCATTGAAATAACAAGATGGGCATAATCATGCACTAAGATACATCAATTAGAAGTTCATGTATGCCAACGTAAAGCTATCAAAATGTAATCACATAGGAGAGAAGAAAAAAAAGAAAAGATGTGGAGAGTATTCATGGTGGGTTACTAAATCTAACCCTAAAACTGATAACCCATCTCTTGAATCAGAACTCGTTTGAGGGGGGTTTTAGATTTTTTTTATTTCAATGGTTGCAGAGCAGCTCTTCACTAACGATGAACATCATGAAAAGAAAGGAAGTTGTGGTGGTAAAAGATTAGAGAGAGTTGGTGTAACGACCCAAAATCCATACCTCATAGGGTACCGAATCCTGAGGTGTTAGATTTCAAATCACATAACACCTGTAGAAACAATGTAACATTTGACAACATAACTGCACAATTGGACCCATTGAGGAGAATTTTCGAGTCCATACAACCTGATAAACAACTATATAATGGTATCCATGCACATAAACTATATCAATATGATTTCATTTATATATATAATTTGTAGTCTAGTACAAACTATTATCCATCCTACAAGCAGGACATATAAAACCAAAACTATACAAAGTAAAACTCTAGTCTATTTACAACTAGACTACAAACTACCACTAACTACCTATGAACCTGGCTATAAATGTGAGCTTTCAAGTTGCAGGATTCTGCTCTATAGGGTGAAAGAATGACTCACAATTTGTGGAGAGGAAATGATAGGGTGAGTTTAGGGAAAGCCCAACAAGTAAATCCAATCTTCTACAAGTTTATAGTAAAAACAAGATAAAGAAATAATATTCAATAAATCTAATAAAAATAATATATTTGGTAAAGCTTTATAATGTTGATGTATAAATATGATATGCAATATATACACTTAGCAAGGTATTTGTCATTACTTGTACTAGTTTTGCAATTATAGGTGTTGATATGGGGTATACGGGAGAAAGTCCTAACCCTTGACCACTTACACCAAGTGGCTGAATCATTAGAGCTAACTTTGGGCATTGAGCACAAGGACGATTCTCACTAGGCTCTAACCCACGACTTTGATTAGGCATCCCAAGTCAATGTCACAACAACAAATAAAGCTACATGTAGTAGAAAAACAATTCATATTGCTTAAATAAATAATATGAATAATGTCAATATAAAATCATGTATAATTCTATATGCATGTAATGCAATTGCACTCACAAGGTGCATCAATATTGGTTGAAGACCATCTCAATAAGTAAGAAGGGGCAGACGGGAGACAATCCTAACCCTTGGCCGCTTGCACAAAGTGGTTGAATTACTAGACCTAACATTAGGCATTAAGCACAATGTGATTTCTCACTAGGCTCTAACCCGCATCCCTCTTATATTTTCTTTTTATGATCTTTATAGGGAAGCACCCCTTTATCTCTTATGCTCTTTATAAGGAAACACCCATTTATTTTTTATACTCTTTATAAGGAAGCGGCCCTTTATCTTTTATGCTCTATCAAATGCATACATAAATTTATGTCATGCAATGCTATGCATTTATTATGCATTATAAATGTAACAACTATAAGGGAATTGTTGGGACGGTAATGACGACGGACTTCTGACGATGACAACACCAACACCAACCGATAAGTTTTTTTTTTCCCTTTATCAATTCATCTTTCTTCTTCTTCTTTACATCTTCTGAAGACTGATCAATGGCATATATCAGGGTTATCTTGTTGGTGCAAGAAAAGACCAAAAGATTTAAGAGAGAGATGATAAATATCTATAAATCTTAAACCCTAGAGAGAGAATAGAGACTGAGAATACTACTATATTAAAGATATCGGAGCCGTTGCTCCTTAAGCCTCTGAAGATTGAGGACGTTGAATTTAAGGTCTTGGAGGAAATCCACCATGGAAGGATCAGATCACGATTAGAGGGCTAGTAGTGAGCCTCATTTGGGTACTCTGTTCTATATCATCACGCTCAAGCTCAATCTCACTGTGGGTATCATCCTCTCTCTTAATGTTGCTAGTGGGTTACTCAGTTTCTTCTTCGTCAAGTCATGGACGAGGATCTTCTCCAAATTAGATTTTTATTTTTATTTTTTGTTTTCTTTTTCTAGTCTGGAGGAGGTTGATGAAACAAATATGCGATATTCGTATCTGATATTCGTTTAGCCGAGCGAATTCGAATTTGAATTTGAATGATATATGTAAACATCCGATGGATATCAAATCAAATTTGATTTTTAAAACTTTTTTAATAAAACAAATACGAATGGAGAGATATTTGATTTGTATCCGCTTCGTTGATAGCCTTATTACCATGCACATTGCCTGGTGAATTGTAAATTTGTGTCCCCTGTCTGGTTTGCTTCTCCCCTTTGTTTTAGACCCTCCCTAGATAATACCATTGCATTCTCTGATTGGATTAAGTCTTGGTGTGATATGAACCATCTTTTAAAGTACAATCATGAAAATATTTTAAGAATTATTGTTATCTTTGCTTGGAATATATGAAAATCGCATGATAAATGTGTTTGAAAAATTATGTTTCAATTTGCTTCACTCGGCTTTTGCTGCTTTCAAGATGTTAAATGAAAATAACTTTAGGAATGACACCTTTTTGTTCCCAGTTGATCGTACTGATACTTTGGCTTGGAGGCCCCCGGAGGTGGATACCCTAAAGATTAATTTTGACGGTTCTTTTTTGTGCTTTTTCGCTATCTTGAGGTGTAAGTGTTGGTTCGTGACTGGAAGGGATTTTTTGTTCATGCCTAATCAAAGGGGAATTATTCTGATTTGGTACTTTTGATAGAGGGGAGTTATATCTTACAGCTTGCTTGGCTCTTGCTACAGCCCACAAGTTAGGTCTTAGTCGTGTGATCCTAGAGGATGATTCTCTTGAAGTCATGTCTCTTCTTGCAGATATGAGTGGGGAGATTCCTTAGGCTATTAGTACTCTCATCCATGATTCTTATCACTTATTCAGGCTTTCTCTTACTTTAGTTGCTTTCATGTAAAACGCTATGTTAACTCTGTAGCTGATTATTTGGCTAAACATGGCCTTGTCTCTAAAACCCTTGAGGTTTGGTCTTTGTCCCCCCAAGTTGGTTGGGTAGGGATCTTGATCTTGATGTAGCTGCTCTAATGCAACCTCCTTTATGCAATTAATCTACTTATATGTTTCTTATCAAAAAATAAAATAAAATAAATAAAGACAAGGCCTTAAGGGAAAAAATGAAATTCATGCAAGAAAAGAAAATTTATAAGACAACTTTGACATGCAATCAAGAAAAAACCTAAACCTTTACAAAAGTGAAATAAATGTTCAGTGATGAAAAAGTGTGAGTTATTATGAGCAATTATAGCTAATACGTGGTGAATTAGGGTTAAAAGCGTTAAAAAAGGTGTTTTGTTGAAAAAGTAGGTGTTCAAAAAAAGGTACCAAATTCAAAAATACATCATGTGTCAACATGTGGCATCACAGTCAATAAAAAAGATTGATGTAGGATACCAATTATATTGGTCTTATAATAAAAAGAATGATGAAAGAAAACAAGAAACAAATTAGAGAAAAACATGAACTCAAATCTTGAATTTAAGAAGAGAAGAAAATTAAATATAAGTAATTCAAGAATTCAATAATTCAAGAATGTAATCAATTATATCAAGAAAACAATTCTTGAATTAAAATGAAGAGATTAAATTAAGAAAACAAGAATAAGAGAGAGAAAATAAAAGTAATTAAAAAGAAATCAAGAATACTGAATAAAGAAATTAGAAAGATTCAAGAAGACTAAAGAAAGAATTGAAGAGTGCAATTCTTGATTAAAGGAAGGAACAGAAGAGAATAAATTTAATAAAACAAAGAAGGAATCAAGAAATTAAAGAAATAATAAGAAGATGAGAACAAGATTAGAGAAAAAGAAATTGATAGAGAGCTCATCTTACGTGAGGGGATTTTGAGAAGATACCAGCCCAAATCATAAACTCCATAACTCAACTTTATTCTATTATCAAAAACTGAATTACAAATTAAAGATCTATCTATCTATAAACTTAAATTACTTAAACTCCTGATCTAGCTAGATTCCTAATTAAAATTCCTTACTTGCAATTAGACCATTGGCTATTAAAGCCTTATTACATAAAAACCTTATAATGTTAAATTCACTAAATACTTTCCATAAATTTATTCCAAAAAACCTAAAAATAAATGGACTAAAATAAATTGATCTTAAAATAAACTAGAAACATCCCTAATGTCCTAAACTTTTTGAATTAAAGGAATCTTCACAAATCTAGAATTGAGCTCTCTTATGGGGGTGACACGTATAATAATCTTTTTTCATTGGCTACATCATAGATAACAATGGGCGATAGAATACCATCAACTAAGCAATAGGTAAACCAGCTCATCCGATTTGTTTGTTTGAATCCAAACCTGAACCTGGAGAACCAAATGGTCCAGAAAGAGCCCTTGAAAACCACCAGTTTAGATTCCCAAAAGGTTCACCAATGGCCAAACAAGTCGGTATTTCCATTTGAACAAACCAGATAAAGCAGGTCTATAAAGCGATTTAAACACAGATCCAACAAAACTGATGCCTTTTAAAAAGAAATCTGGACAGCTGCAATTCTTGATATAAATAATGAATTCTTGTGCAATTAATTTTATTTATTTTTTAATGATTTTTGCCTCCCTAATTCATGGATACCAGCAGGATATCTGTTTTTAATTTTACCAATAATCTCCACATGAACATGACCCATCCTTGAAATGATGAAAACGGGTGGCGTCCCTTAGTATGATTTCTCTCCCCACAACCTTGGAGATAAACTTAATGGCAGAGTGGCATTCATTACATACTCTAAGGTTCTTCATGATCCTTAATGTCATGTTCTCAGGAGTACTTATTAGCCCAAATGCAATTGCAAGCTTCTCACTGTGATGGTTCAGTATCCTGTCTTTCACCTCTTCATCAAGATCGTGCAATACTGCTTCAGTGCATGGAATGAAACCTATTTTCTTAATCTCCTTCTAGAGCTTTGCAATCATTTGGTAGATTGCATCTTTCTGTGGGTGGAGTCCATCTTCAACCCCAAAAAGATGGACTTTATTCTTGATCAGAATCCAACTAAATCCTTGTTCTTTCTTTACACCTCTATCCTTCATCAACTTCCGAACCTTAGCAGCATCCTCCCATCTTCCAGAAGCATAATATACATTAGCAAGAGCAGAGTAGGCTCCACTGTTCTCAGGCTCGATAACCAGTAAATGCTCTGCAGCAATTTTTGCCAACTCTACATTTTTTATGAACCTTACAAGAAGCTAAGAGTGAACCCCAAGCAATTACATCTGGCTGGATCGGCATCTTCTCTATGAACTCTTGTGCTTGTTGAAGCAATCCAGCACGCCCAGACAGGTCGATCATGCAAGCATAATGGCTTTGAGTAGGCTCAATCCTGTGCACATTCTGCATCAAAGAAAAATAGTTCTGGCCTTGTTCTACCAAACCTGCATGGGTACATGCAGAGATCACGCCAACATATGTTATATGGTCAGGCTGGACTCCAGTCGCCAACATCTTTTCAAACAATTCTATAGCTTCTTCTCCTAGACCATGTTGATCTAAAGCTATGATCATAGAGGTCCAAGAGATGGCATCTCTGTTCCAATGGATCCGATTAAAGACGCGTCTTGCCTCTTCAATGCTTCCAGCTTTAGCATACATGGTAATGAGGGCATTGCTTACAGAAACTGATGATTCTTCTTCTAACCTTATGGCACTTGCATGTAATTGCTTCCCGTGTCCCAGTGAAGCCAAGCTTGAACAAACACTCAACATTGCTGCTAGAGTGTAGTTGTTTGGCTGAGGTCCATTGTTCATCATAGATGTAAAGAGCTCCATTGCGTCATTATTGAAGCCGTTCTGCACATAACCTACAATCATTGCAGTCCATGCAACCACATCACGGTCCCTCAATGAATCAAAGATATGTCTGGCAGGGTTAATGTCCCCAAGCTTGATGTACCCGTCAAGTAGAGCTGTAAATGAGATCACGTTGAGATTGGTAGTCATGCTTTTCTCAACAACCTTTCGGGCAATTTCGACCCCACCAGACTTGGAGTACATTGAAATCAGAGCATTGCCAACTGGCCCAAAAGTATCGAGTCCAGTTCTAATGATGTAACCATGGATTTGTTTCCCAGGTTGCAACATCTCAAGGTTGGCACAAACCGATAGAACACTAGCTAAGGTGAACTTGTCAGGCTTTACAGAGGATTCTTGGAGCATTCTTGAGAAGAAAACCAATGCTTCCAGATAAAATCCATGCTGATTGTATCCTGCAATTATCGAGTTCCAGGAAACGACATCCCGTTCCCTCATCTGCTCGAACTGGGCAAGTGCAAGATCAAGTCGGTTAGACTGAGTGTGCAGTGAAATCATAGCATTCCAGCTTGACGTGCTCCTCAATCTCATCCTATCAAAAACAATCTTCGCCATCATGGGATCCCCAGATTTTCCATACATGTTAAGGAGGGAATTTCCCACAGGAATGTAGCCACTAAGCCCGAGTTTAACAACAAAGGAATGAACCTTCTTGCCTATACCCAAAGCTTCCAGGGCAGCACAAGTGGCAAGAATATTAGTAAATGTAAATTGAGTTGGTGGAACTCTAAACGAGATCATCTTTACAAACATCTCAATTGCGTTTTCAAAGCAACCCATTTGATTATGTCCCACGATCATAGCAGTCCACGAAACCGAGTCGCGGTCAGGCATTTCCTCGAAAATTTGACGCGCTGTATCGATCCCACCATATTTTGCATAAGCAGAAAGTATTGTGTTCAAAGAAAACGTGTTCTTCAGAGGCATTTCGTCGAAAAGGCGGTCGGCATCGGATAGTAATCCAGTTTTGGCATAGAAGTTGATCAGATTGTTCGTTAAGAACACACCAAGGTGAAGCCCAGCTTTGATGATTCCAGCATGGATTGATTTTCCACATATTGGGTTTTTGTTTTGCAGGCATGTCTGGAGGAGAGATGCGAAGAAATCTTTGAGAGAGAGGAGAGATGGTGGCACTGCAGGCACCTTCAGAGACATTTACGAGAGAAGAAAGTAGAAGAAAACCCATTAAGGGATTTGGTTTACAAGATCTTCCAGTTTGGCGAATTGGGTTCCAAGGACTCGTATCAGAGTTTCAATAATTTAATAGGAGGGAAGAGAAGTGAAGGTACTAATGCAACGCCCCGAAATCCACATCTCACCGTGACATCGGATCCCGAGGTATTAGACTTCTAATCACATGACACCTGCAAAAACAGCATAACATATGACAGCGTAGTTGCACAATTTGGACTCACTTGGGAATGCCTGAATCTATAAACTGTAAAATGTATTTAGAGACATAAACTAAACCAAAATGATTTCATTTATATAAACTGTAGTTCATTACAAAATATCACCTATCCCTATCTTGCGGATGAGATATACAGAGCCAAAACTATACAAGGTAAGACTCTAATCTAGTCTATCTACAATTAGACTACAAAATACCATATCTACCAGCGAACCTGACAGTATCTGTAAATTCTCAAGTAGCAGGTTCCCGCTTCACCTGGCGAGAGAATGGATCACAATCTATGGGGAAGAAAATGGTAGGGTGAGATTGGGAAAAGCCCAACAAGTTAATCCAATATTCTACAAGATTATAGTAAGGAAAAAACAAGATAAATAAATAATATTCAATTAATCTAATAAAATACATTTGATAAAGATTTATCATGTTGATGTCTATAAATAATATGGCATGGATACACTGTGTAAAGTATAGGTCCTTACTTGTGCTGGTCTCGCAATTCAAAGTGCTAATACATGGTAGACGGGAGACAGTCCTAACCTTTGGCCGTTTGCACTAAGTGGCTGAATCACCAGTCTTAAGCTTGGGCATTAAGCATAAAGTGGCTTCTCGCCAGGCTCTAACCCACGACTCTAATTAGGCATCCTGAGTCGATACTGCAACAACAAATAAGCCATATGTAGCAGAAAACAATTTACATCGTCAAAATAAATATATGTCACGTCAATATAAAATCATGAATAATAATAGATACATGTAAATGCAATTTCACTAACATCATTCTTTTCCTTTTTTTTCTTTTTTCTTTTTATGCTCTTTATAGGGAAGCGACCCTTTCTTTTATGCTTAACCAAAAGCATACATAATTTTATGACGTACAATGCTATGCATTTATTATGAGTGTCATCTAATATCAACAATACAATACAAATTTTAATGTTTCTTTCTCTAATGATGTATATATATATATTGAATGGCATATGTTGGTTGCAGTGATTTCAATATATATATATATATATATATATATATATATATATATATA
>JAOXJP010000016.1:186913-197936 GCA_025762735.1 Platanus orientalis | reverse complement strand
CTTTTAATTCAACAATTTAAAAAGAAAAGTGACAACAACTTTAACAAGCTTATTATTGTGCAAATGCATCAACGGGTGTCACTGTTGATGCAGTTGCATGTTATTTACATAAATCTAAGCTTCAATAAGGGAAAAAGGAAAAGAAAAACAACACCAAGTTTCGGATTTATCATGGCTCCCTTCAAATTTGGGGCTTTGATATTAAATTTTCCATCCACAACTCAATATATGTTATTGATTCAAATGGACATAAATGGAGTCCTAGAATTTGACTGTAGAAAGCCAAAATCAAGGACTGTTTTTTAAGAAGAATAGTAAAAACAACAGTTTCTATCCTTACAATCGTGCTCATGCATCAACTGACTGAATTTGAAATGTCAACTGACATTTTGTATCTTATATATGAGTTGTTAATTTCAGTTGAAATGACTGAAATGATATACAGGTCAAAATTTTCAATCAAAACATCGTGATTTCCCAGTTACATGCACATTTTGTTTCAGTCAATGTTGAAATCAACAAATTACAGTCAAAATGTACTAACATATGCTGATTTCTAAAAGCATGCACATAAATCATAGAAAATATATTTTAAGGCAATTTCTCATAACTAATGTTTCTAATGATTAACCAAACCTCATTCTTGATTCCACCATGATTATAAATTCAACTATCCCCTATCTATATGATTTGTCAAGCTCAACTAGGAAGTTGTATGAGGTACAAAAAGAAGAAAGCATTGGAAAAATAAGTGATGAAAACAATCAATTCAGAACATCAAGGGGTGCTATTACGTAACAAAGTACTGCACCACCAATTTAGGTGGCAAACATACAAGATGGGCTGGACCCACCAAAGGTTAACCACTTAGCAAATATTGTAAATCAAAAACCAAACTACAATCTTCAACTATAGATAAAGCTGGCCTTCTTCTGGACCACTAGTTCTATGATTGTTAAAAAAAAGGGAGAAAAAACTGTTAAACTCGTCCAGTGGTTAGGAAAATCCAATCATGTGGACTTGAATTAGGACTTTTTCTGCTTTAGGATTTTCCACAGCAGAGAGCCATCAACTGGTGATCCAAATCCACAGTGAATGCTGACATACTACTTAAAATTCAAGTCACATTATTCCTATATATCAATTATAGGTCAGGAAAACAGATGTAAGAAAATTATGATCTTACCGTTAATAGAAAGCTGGCAGATATGTACACAAGAAAATCAGGCAATGCATCTCCTTCCGCAAGATATGTGTCCCAAAGACGTGTTACAAGATGAAATGGGATCTACAATAACATCATGCCCAGAATTAGCTCTGTCAAAGGGATGACAGTACTGGAGTTGAGCCCATAGCGCAGTTGGACAGTGCACTCTATCACAACTTTGCAACCATGAGGTGGCGGGTTCAACCAAATCCTAATTCCTACCTACTTGGAAGATGAAAATGAACAATAAAATAAGAAATGAGAGTACTTCAGAAATCCTATAATAAGAGGAAGGCAAACCTCACGTATTAGAAGACAGTTGAACCAGCGGAATGCAAATTGAAGGAACTCCAGCCCCTGCTCCTCCATGTGTCTTGAAACAGGTTCTTATGCCCAAAAAAATTAACCCAAAAAAAAAAAGGTCAAAAAATGTGAACTAGAAACTAATGACTTCGATAAATAGGATGGCCTTCTTATGAAATGAAATAGGACATACATATGGAATAAATATGTTAAATAATGAATGTTACAGACAATAATTCTAGTGGGTACTGTGAAAGTCATTGCTATAGATGTGGCAGGTGGACAGGGAGGCAGGAACCACCATTTGATGGATTTACAAATATTCCTTGGCCAAAATCGACCCATTAGACTGTTATAAACATTTATTCAGACATTTCGTGAAATTTTTTTTTGATCGTCCAAAAGAATTGAAATATATTGGATGGTTATCATCATTTTTCATTTGAGGATGACAGGAAAACATTTTATTAAAAAAAAAAAAAAGAGTGGAAATACAAGAAGCTCAACCCTGAAGGAGAAAGTGTTGAGGTAAAACAAAATACAAAAAGAGAGTAGCATAAATAACCCATCTCCCCTACATATACCCATTCTAAGAATCCTGCACTTAGCAAAAGAGTCTGCAGCTCGTTAGCCAAGTGAGGAACTAATGAAAGTGAGACGTTTATCATGGAAGCCATCTCTCAAATGTCTCCAATACAATTTGACAGTCTCCATGGAACATTGCTCCTTCTAGAATCTAGTCAAAAGCACTCTTCCTATCACCTTCAAGAAGAGCAAGACCTCTGGCCCACTTGGGATCTCTGTCTCCTGTCAGATCCTAGAAGACAAAAAATATAATGACCATTCCTCATCACTCCAATTACCACTGATCCCAAAGAAGCAAGGATTACCAATAGGGCACCGATCAAAGTTAAGCTTAACTGCTCCTTTAGCAGGAGGAATCCAAGCAGAAGGAACTTCCACAAAGAAAGGTACGAGTCTTGTATCAGATTAATTTGGATGGCAAAACAATTGCACATGAGTCAGATTGTTGAGGTCATCCAACAAGGCTGATTTTGCCACAATAGATCTAGGCGGAACCCAAGACGGTGGTTCCCAGCTAGTCTTTTACAGTAGCGGATGTTCGATAATATTTCCACATACTAATATAAGGAAATTAAATCATAAAAATAAACAAACAAAAAAAGGGGCATTGGCATGAAGAAAGAAAAATGCAAGAAAAATAAGTGACTTACCATCTATCCGCCTAACCAACTCCTTCAGCTTAAATACAAGCCTCTGGATTCCTGGTTGAGCAAATGTATAATGGTCTTGCATACCATCTAGTAACTTCGATAGACACCAATAACAATCAGCTTCTATGTTAGAGATTTTCTGCGGAGATAGATCCGAAATTGACCAATTCTCCATGCTCCCTTCTAAGTACTCCGACAAGAAAACAACTAAAAATGGTGTAACAAGATCATTTATTCCCTGAACATATCCGCTTGCTGGATGCCGAATGGCCCTGAAAACAAATCAGAAATCCATGATTACATATGAAAAGAAATGACCACTTATCAACCTGTAATAATAAGCAATAAAAATATTTTGGTAAGGGCATCACATACAAACTCCTTCCAAACCCACCTATTCCAATCACATGACCCACATCTGCACGGTTCAAGACCCACCATTTGATGGGTCCTATAAGGGAAGACAAAAGTTCAGCCTGACCAGATGGTCCTAACCATATGATCTATATAGCATTCATTTGGATGGTCAGCATGAAGAAGAAAAGAAGAACAACCGTGATTGAATCAAAAACTTTAGATTTTGAAGAAGAATGGAGGAAGAATAGTCACTTTGTGAAGATTATTGAGAGGGGAAGGGGGTATTTGCAGGCCATATCGGTTCAACTTTCCACTGCAAAATGGATTCTGGAAAGGGTGCATGAAGTGGGAGTTTGGGCTAGTGACTTAAAGTTTGTGAGAACGTGGAGATATGGTAGGTGGGTCACGGTCATTCAACGAAAAGAAAACAACAGAGGAAGATATCTTTTGCTATCAACAATCTCGGAGAAAGGACGAGCTAGGTCGGTTGTCTTACCAGAAGGAAAAAAAGGATTTGGTAGGGAAAATGTCAATACAACTCTATCGGATTTGCTAGGAGAAATGGAGGAGCGAGTTTTAGTGAGCATCAAATGGAGCCGCAAAATCTAGTGAATCACGTACAATCTAAAAGCAAGGTAATAGAAACTCGGAATGTCGGTGTTCTTGGCGCCTTCCCCTTCAAAGCTGATCTTAGACAAGTAAGAGTGGGAGCTGAGATGGTTCGATGCGGAAATTCCTTGGGAATCAAGACGTTTTATCCAGATGGGGAATTTAGCAATGACGTTTGGGGAAAAGCGGTGGAGGTAGTTAGGGAGACTGTTGCCGATGGCTGGGACTAGTGTTGTAGACTCATCAGGGAATTCCTGTAATGTGGCTATATCCCGGATATTCGTCCTGTGGATGACGGTAAGGCCCTAATTTTTCTGAACTCGGTGCAGGACACAGATCAGCTTATGCGTGGAGGCACCGAAGGTTTGGGGAGAGCTGGGTGGTCTATTTCTCCTTGGTCGCCTGAGTGTGGTAGCGTAAATCAAGGGAAGGGGGAAGAAATCATGTGGATTTTAATTGAAGGTCTTCCGTTTCACTTGTGGACCACAGGGATATTTTCAGCTATTGGAAGCCTCTGCGGTGGACTCATTGGTACTGCTGATTTGTTGGTGGGAGTATCGAATTTTAAGGTAGCTCGGATTAGGGTTAGGCAAACTAATCCAGCGAAAATTCCTCGATCTATGGTCCTCATTGATCAGGGGTTTAGTTTCCAAGTGATTTTAAAACCAGAGTTTTCCCCTTCCTTACCAACAGAGAGAAAGATCAGCATATCTTCGGTAACTGACAATCGTGGGAGGCAGCCAATAGGGTTGGAAGAACGTGGAGAGCGGAATCTGTTGTACGGCTCCAGTTCAAATTCAAACTTCAAACATACGGCGTCTGGGATTGATTCTGGTGAAGATAACATCATCGGGACGATCCCCTATGCAGGTTCGCTAACAAATTTGGAGCCGGCTGCAACCTTTGCTGGTGAATATCCGCATGATTTTACCCACAGCGTGTTAGGGCATCGGGAAGTAGCCCAACCCAGGTAGGATATACTTTTAATAGAGCAAATGGGGAATAGCCCAATTATTGAGATTCCTAAACCAGGGGTAGAGGCGTCCGTTTCAAATAAGGGGCAGGAAGGACATTTGGAGAGGGTTGATAGGGTTAATGTGCAACATCGGGATGACTTAGAGGGGAAGGCAGGGCATTTTGGTCTTAACAAAGCGTTTGAAGGACAGGATGGGTATTTTCCCTACGTTTCTTATCCAGATATCGTCGAGGGTGTCTTATTAAACCCAGAGATCATGTTGAGACAAAATAAAACAAGGGAGATTATAAGGGGGAAGGTGAATGGGATCTCGTCGTTGTCAAGGGAAGTAGTAAGGCATGTTCCAGGGGTTTGATCGTTGATTGGGGAATCGGAGGCTCAAGAGTAATGCCAAGGTTCTATCGTCGAAGGGCAACGGCATCTATCCCCTTCTCGTTGTCGGTTATCAGCGCCGATTGGAACTGTTTCTCCTTTAGATGCTGCTTTGTTTTGCTTGGAGGAGATACAGGGGTCAAGGATGGTGGTGATTGATCATTGCATTCCTTCCAGAATCATTCAAGCTAACTCTTCTGAGTGGTTACCGGAGAAAAATTGTTCTTTCAATTCTCAGGTTCTGGCAACAGAAAGCCATCAATCTCATATCGACGACGGTAAGTGGTTTGGTAACGCAGGGTTGCGAATGGGTATGAAGGAGCTCGGGACTAGATCGTCAGAGCTTATGTTAGTTGCGGAACCCATTTCAGACGCAAGGGTATGCAGGTCCTTAGCCCCTGTTGCTTCTTCTACTTTGGGATTGGAAGAGTCTGTTCTTTCCGAACAAGGGGATATGGGGGGGAATTGTTTGTCATCAGGACCCAATTCTTCATTCTCCTGCATTGGGGAAAACATTAAAAGGTTGCATAATAATAACCTCTCCCTGGTTATGTCCCCTGCCATTAAAGATGCAAATCCTCTCGCTGAAGTTTCGGACTAGGTTTTGTTGAAAATTGGGGAGGTGAGCAAGGTTGTTGGTTTATCCTTTAAGGGATTGGAAGAGGAAACTTGGACTCTATTCACTAAACTTGAATGAAAGGCCTTCTCTACTCCAATTAAAGATTATTTTATGAAGAAATCTAATTGTGAACTCAAGAAGTTGCAATGGGGATTGGCCTCTGGTCAGGGGTCGGGGGTGCAGGGTAGCGAGTCTGGTTCTTGCTCTCGTGGGAGTTTTGGAGTTTGTTGATGCCTATTAAAATTTTATCTTGGAATGTAAGAGGTTTGGGTAGTAGGGAGCGCAGAAGATTGCTTAAGGAGATGGTCCGGAAGAGTAAGGCTGATGTGGTATTGGTGCAGGAATCTAAATTAGAGACGATAGACCGTCGGGTCATCTCGGATATAAGTAGTTTTTCCATAATAGGATGAGTGTCCCTTCCCTCAATTGGTGCAGCTGGAGGAGTTATTATCCTATGGAATAAAGACAGCATTGACGAAGTAGCATCAAGGGTGGATAGGTTCTCAACCTCTCTAACAACAATTCGTCATGGGGAGTCTCTCCATCGGTGCATTTCGGCAGTTTATGGCCCATCTGATGGCAATCTCTTTCCAGTGTTTTTGGAAGAATTGGAAATGATTAGATCCTCTTCGAATCTTCCTTGGTGCATAGGAAGGGATTTTAATGAGGTGTTATTTTCGAAAGAAATGAGTAATGGTGGCCGTCGAACGAGGGGTATGGAGCGGTTTGGGGACTTTGTTGATAGGAATAACCTTTTAGATGTCCCTTGTTCGGGTCCAAGATTTACTTGGTCCAATTTTCAGGAAAGGCCGGTGATGAGCAGACTTGATAGGTTTTTGGTGTCTCCAGATTGGATCTCTTTTCGCGGCTTGAAGTTTGTGCTATGCCACGCCCTAGGTCAAACCATACTCCTTTATTATTGTCAAGAGGTTCTCTTCGCCAAGGACCATTTCCTTTTCGCTTTCAGCTAATGTGGTTTCTTCATCTAGGGTTCAAAGATTTGGTGGCAGATTGGTGGATTTCTATTGAGGTTGAAGGTCCCCCGGGCCAAAGGTTCCGTTTGAAGTTAAAGATGCTTCAGGATATGTTGCATGGTTGGAATCGATAGGATTTTGGCAATGTTGAATTGCGCAAGGAAACTCTTCTTAATGAGATTTCCCTCCTTGACGCGAAGGAAGAGGTAGCAGGGGGCTTTCAGTGGAGGAAAGGACTCGTCATGTATCCCTGAAAGGTGACAATGAGAGGTCTTTGTTGATGGGGGAGGTGATGTGGCATCAGAAAGCTCGAATTCAATGGTTGAAAGAAAGGGACAGGAATACTAGATTTTTCCACAAGATGGCGAGTTGTAAAAGTTCTAATGGCATTAACAGGTTAAGGATGGGAGAGATTTGGGAGGATAGGCCAGAGGTTATTAGTTCTCACATGGTTCACTATTTTCGTCATCTTTTCCCAGAAGATTGGGGAGCACGGCCGAGGGTAGAAGGTATTTCATTCCCAAGCATTTCTGAGGAGTAGAAGGTTTGGCTTGAGCGTCCGTTTGCAGAGGAGGTGAAAGGGGCTATCGGTATCATGGAAGGGGATAAGGCTCCAAGTCTGAATGGGTTTCCCATTGCTTTTTACAAAGAGTGTTGGGAGACGCTAAAGACAAATTTGATGGAGGTGGTTAGGGATTTTCTTGAGAGGGGTTTCTTGGATAGAGGTAGCAATGCCTCTTTTATCTCTCTGATCCCCAAAAAAGAGGGGGCGGTTTGTCTTTCAGATTTCAAACCTATTAGCCTAGTAGGGAGCACTTACAAGATCATCTCAAAATGCCTTGCTTTGCCGTTAAAGGAGATCCTTCCGTCCATCATTTCGAAAGAGCAAGGGTCTTTCTTGTCTGGTAGATTGATTACTGACGGCTTCCTCTGTGCCAGCGAATGCATTGATGACAGGGTTCGGAGTGGGGTCCCTGGGGTGATTTGTAAATTAGATTTAGAGAAGGCATATGATCACGTCAATTGGGACTTCATCTATTACATCCTGGGGAGATTTGGTTTTGGGAGGCGTTGGAGGGATTGTATGTGGAAATGTTTTAGTTTAGTGTTGGTTAACGGCATTCCCTCTCGCAACTTTGAAGCCTCTAGGGGTTTAAGGCAAGGTGACCCTCTTTCTCCTCTCTTGTTTCTCTTAGTGGCAGAAACATTTGAGGCTATGATTTCTAAGGCAACGGAAG
The DNA here is from genome assembly GCA_025762735.1 of Platanus orientalis. Classification (NCBI taxonomy): domain Eukaryota; kingdom Viridiplantae; phylum Streptophyta; class Magnoliopsida; order Proteales; family Platanaceae; genus Platanus; species Platanus orientalis. Next base: position 190,046 of record JAOXJP010000016.1, on the reverse strand, counting down.
GAGGCCTTATTGATGGTTTTACAGTGGGGAGGGAGGAGGTGATTGTTTCTCACTTGCAGTATGCAGATGATATGCTCATTCTTTGTGACACCATTCAGACGCAGATTCACTTTCTAAGATGTGTTCCTCATTGCTTTGAGGCGGTATCTGGATTGAGGATGAATCTCTCTAAAAGTCAGTTAATTGGGATTGGAGTTGTTCCCAACCTAGAGGTGTTAGCTACTAATCTTGGTTGCCAAGTGGGTTCTCTGCTTTTCCGTTATTTGGGTCTTCCTTTGGGAGCTCGCTTTAAAAACAGAGATGTTGGGACCTTGTGGTTGATAGGATGCGAAAGAAACTTGCAAGTTAGAAAGCTCAATTTCTTTCTCGAGGGGGGAGAGTTACTTTAATCAAAGCTGCGTTAGCAAGCATCCCAGTGTATTTTTTGTCCCTTTTTGTCATCCCGTCTCAGGTGGCTCTTCAAATTAAGAAGATTCGTAGGGAGTTCTTGTGGAAAGGAGGCGGAGATGATAAGGGGATCCATTTGGTGGCTTGGGATCGGGTGTGTACTCCAAAATCGAAAGGGGGTTTGGGTCTGCGCCGGGTGGAAGTGATGAATAAGGCTCTCCTTTGTAAGTGGTTATAGAGGTTCGGGAGGGAAGGAGGTTGTATTTGGAGGAAGGTTATTGTTTCTTGGTATGGTTTACTCCCTAATAGGGATCCTCATCCCATTCGTGGCTCCTATTGTTGTAGCCCTTAGAAGGGCATCATGAAGTTGTTTGAGGATTTCAAAGGAGGCTTGAGAATGGTGATACGTAATGGATTGAAGACCAGGTTTTGGAAAGATACTTGGTGTGATGAGCAACCGCTTCAGAGGGTGTACCCCTTAATTTACTCACTGGCTAGTAACCCTAGTGCATTGGTCCGGGACTATTCGACTCTAGATCCAACCCCCCATCCTGGCTTCCTACTCTCAGGAGGCAAGTCTTTGATTGGGAAGTTCAAGATATTGTGGCTCTTCTTGGTAGGCTCGATTCAGTGCAGCTAAATATTGATGTGGAAGATAGGAAAGTTTGGGCGGCAACTCCTAATGGGTTATACAGTGTGTGATCCGATGCCACTTTCTTTGGTAGATATATGGACCATCTCAGCCCGTGGAAAGTCATTGGGTACACTCTGCTTCCCCCAAGATTAAATTCTTTATGTGGACGGTTTCTTTGAAAGAAAAGTCTTATTTTGACAAATCATTGTTGTCTCTGCAAGGCAGATGGGGAGTCTGTCTCGCATATTCTTCTTCATTGTCCTTTTGCTTGGGTTTGGTTTAGGCTTCTTCGGGATTTTGGGGTGAGATGGGTTCTCCCAGCTGATATGCCTTCCCTTTTTCTTTCTTGGAGATGTAAAGCCTTTTCAGTTAAGGGAAAGAAGATTTGGAACTTGGTTCCTGCGGCGATTTGTTGGTCTATTTGGTTTGAAAGGAATAGAAGGACTTTTGATGGGTATTCGGAGCCTTCCTTTAGAGTTTATCAAAGGGCTAAAGACCTTATCCTATTATGGGCTACTCAATGCAAAGGTTGCGAGCTATTATTGCCGGCTGAGATCAAGAGGGATTGGAATGGGATTATTGGGTGTCAACCTTTGTAGTCTGCTGAGTTGACTTCTTCTTTGTGATGGGTTTCTGTTTTCGGTTGTTTTTTTTGTTGCTTATCATTTTTTGGGACTCCTTGTCCCCTTCTTTAATAAAATTTTTCCGTTCATAAAAAAAAAAAAACATGAGAAAGATTCCAGAAACATTAAATAAATCCAGTGATCATCATAGTATCTCTGATGTAATGTCTGCATGTGCACCATGTACTGCACAGGTGGATCCTAATGGAGGCCAGACATGTGACATACTAAACCAGACACTTCTCAGTGTAACTCCCTTATCCTCCCACTAAACAATGAAATAGATTCACAATTATAAAGTTCAAAGTTAAAAAGAGTGTAAAACCTGAAAAGAATGAGCAACTATTGTTAGTTACTCTGCATCTATTAAACCATTTCTTCAAACCTTTACATATGTTGCTCAGGCTTGTAAAGGATATCTGCTAATAGCTTTATGAATAGAATGAAATCAAAACAAATACAAGCTAGATCTCTATCCTATGAATTGTATGAATAAAGTACACACATAGAAGGTGCACAAACATTTGATGGGAACAACCTAGGAGATCCCCTAGGTCAGGGATCAGTTGCGGGGAAGCTTGACCCAGGGTGTGAATCTCGCTTTCTGGGAAGCCAATTCGATTCGGCTACCCCCAAACATCAGGAAGCACAGGGAAACAGTTTTGGTAAGTGAGTAGGAACACCTGGGAAAGCGCCTCAAAGCGATTTACGAAATGATTGGGCAGCGATTCAAAAAGTAAAATTGTATTTTTTTTAAATACGAATCCTATGCTATTGGCATTGACTGAAACTTTTTCTATGAATCTAAAGTTTACTTCAGGCATGATGTGTGGTGTGGCGCTAGGCCCTTGTGTCAAGCATTCCCCGACATCTATGACTTGGTCTTGCTATTGGTACGGCTGAGCATATTAACAGGGAATCTGATGTTCCTTCCTGGAACCTTCACTTGCGTCAAGCAGTGAATGACTGGGAGATGTTTCTGTCTTTTGCTTTCTCACAAGGTTGGATAATGCAGCTAATGCCGTTGAGTCCAAGCTCTAAATTTTCGGTGCGTTCCATGTATAATATGCTTCACCCATCTGCTTCCCCTGACATCTTGGCTGTTGATATTTGGAGAGCCAAAATGCCGTCCAAAGCTTCTTTCTTGCTGTGGCTTATCTATGCAGGGAAGATCTTGACTCAGGATATCATCATGAAAAAAGGGGTTCAATTAGCGAGTCACTGTAGTCTTTGTAAGAAAGATGTAGAATCTGTCTCCCACCTCTTTCTTCATTGTGACTTGGCTGCCGACTTAAGGGAGGAGTTCCTATCGCGCTTTCGGCTCCCATTGGCTGTTCCGGAGTCAATAGCAGGCCTCTTGAGTGTTTGCTTGGGCAGTAGTATGGGCTTTATGTCTCCAAAGGGTGCCATCCTGTGGAAATGTGTCCCTCATATTATGTGTAGGATGTAGTCTAAGCAAAACTCCCGCATCTTTGAAGGAAAGGAGGTG
>JAOXJP010000016.1:138073-161493 GCA_025762735.1 Platanus orientalis | reverse complement strand
TGACGCCACCCTCCTCCTTTATCCGGGCTTGGGACCGGCAATGTCTGAAGATACAAACATTGGCGGAGTTTATCATACAAAAATATTAAAAAAAAAAAAAACCAAAATAGCAATGCATGAGCCCATTAAATTTGATTATGTGTAGTATTGTATCCCATCTCTATATGAAACTTTCTTTTAATAACAGCTAGGCTCAAAATTAAGAAGAAATATACCTTTAAATGATGTCTCTTCCAATTTGGAGAGTTACCTATTGAAAGATTATTCAAATATATTTGGGAGAACAAATTGGAAGAAAATCTTCCTAGAATCTTGTATTCAAAAGATGCAAATACAAAGTACATGTGAATCCATATCTTGGTGTTCCCAATGAACTTTTATTAGTATTGTGACTCCATAAAAAGTTCAAGGATTCAAGTTTTTATTTTTTCATTATAATTGTAGCAATGATGGATGCTTGTTTTGTTGGTGGAACAAGACAAACAAGGGTTGCTATGTGAGACGATTCTAGTACATGGCATTGGTAGTACGCTGGGCTTGGAGTCACCGTTCATGGGGTGCCATGTGGTGTCAGGTACCGACAAGGTCAAGGTTGTGGTGTCAGGCCCGACACCACACAACACCCCATGAATGGTGGCTCCAGGCCCGACGTAAATATTCGCATAGCAGAGGATATCAACCCCTTTTTGTGTGACAAGTTTCAGTAAAGTAACTCTCTCCCACATGGTAAATTTTTTGGTTATATAAAGGGTTGAGTAAAAGTGTAATTCAAAGGCTGAGCTTGGAAGCACCATTCATGGAGCACCATGTGGTGTCAATTATTGGCAAAGAGGGTGGATTAATGTCAAGGGAATTGTACATGTGGCTAATCCAAAGGGTTCCCCATTAGGTGGATAGTCTGGATCTCCATGTCAACCCTCCTCATGACCGAAGATCCCTTATTACTCTAAGTTTCAACTTTGACCCAAAAAAACAAGACCAGATCTTCTCCTGCCACTTATGACCAGCTAAGGTTCTGTCTAACTGGTGGCAGGGCATTATTAGAAGGAAAAAGTAAATTACAATTTTTGAAAAATGCAATTTACTTTTTCTCGCCAATCTTCTCCTACCACTTATTAGACAGGACCTTAACAGGTCATAAGTTGGCAGGAGAATCCTTTGCGGAAAAAAAAAGTAGGCTCTAATAATGGCCATATGTTTGAAAGTTGGAAATTGCTTCATATATTTTGGGGTCCAAAACACATGGATAGCAAATTTTGTTGAATATGTTTCCGAAAAAACTAAAAAAAAATGTTGAATCATTCTTATTTTCAAATAATCAACCTTTTTTAAAGATATTTATTTATATTATCTATTTTCTTTCATCTTGTGAGGGGGAAGGTAAGGAAATCATATATTCTATTCCCAATTTGACTGCTCCCCATTCTCCCATGCACAAAGGCTGGGGTGTATAAGGTTGAAACCGTAAAAAAACAGTTTGCAGAAATGTCATCATAGCCAATGTGTTTGGGAACATGGGGGAGCAGACAAATTGGGAGTAGAGCATTTGCTTCCGTAATAATAAAAAAGAAGAAATTTATTTACAACCTGGCATATTTACACTACTTTACTAGGTTGATATCCTTTGCAACGTGAATATTTACGCCAGGCTGGAGCCACCATTCATGGGGTTACAAATATTCAGCATGGCAGATGATATCATCCCACTTTACTGTCCTATTCAATTATATAAGGGAAAATCACCAGGGAATCTATATATTTGACAAATATATCTGTAATCCCATTTGTTTTCGTATGGTGAAAATGGAAAGAACTTGCATCACAATAACTACGTAATTAATTTCCATAGTAAGCCAAAGTGTTGCTTCCCATCATTGTTGAATCATGTGGCTTACGCATTCCATGGTTGCCAAAGAGTTTGCCACAAACCATATAAGCTTTTTTAACTGACTTGTGCCCCCTTAATGCCCCTATAGATAGCTTCAGCTCATGCAAAAGGAAGAAGAAAGAAGGGAGATAGAGGGGAGAAAACCAGCAACCACTCCAAACTAAGGTAGGTGCTTGCAGATGGTCCTTTGTCAGGGTAGTTGTCAAAACGAATGCTGAAGCCTTTTGAGTAAAGAGCATGTCATGTGGAAACTGGGAACCACCTGACTCAGTGAGTTGCCTCACTGAGCAACCGGTTCACCATCATCAACTTATTTTTTCTGTAAATTACTTTCTTGGATAGTACTTTGGAACATCCACAGGAAAAGGACAAAGATATTCTTAGGGAAGCAATCTTGGCCATAACTTCAACATAAGGACATTTTTGTCTTTTCATCATCTCCCCATTTCTAAACTCTATTTTTGTCACTGCTCTTTATATTAATTTCTTTTATTTAAAATCTTTTATATTAATTAAAAACAATTACATTTCGTTGGAAAGGGCTTGGCAGGGCCGCCGTCCAAACATTCAGGCTCTGAAACTCCCTTCGCTAACCTGCAACTGGGCCCTCTCTCTCCGGCCTCATCTCTCTCTCTCTCTCTCTTTCGTGCCTCTCGTTTCTCTCCGGTAACCTGCATGCAGGGCAACTTAAAGGTATTTTCTGTACAAATGTCTACCTTTGAATGTTCTATATTTGTGTCTACAAGAATTATTCATCTGGGTTTCGTTTTCTTTCGTCGATTTTGATCATATTATATTCTCATGAATTCATCGTTTTTTTCACGTGGGCATGTTCGTTTTCGTTTTCCCTGAATTGGGTTTCTGCTAGAGCTGTGAAATTTGGGGGTTTGGTTCTTTAATGGGTTTGTTTATTCCGTCACATTGTTTGATTACTGTTGCTGATGCTCGGAGCATGTCAAGAGGTCTCGATGCTACCCAGAAATGTGGTTTTCTCGTCTTTGTTTGTCTTATATTAAGATTCTTTCTGTGAAGTCTTTTGTTGAGGTAGATAATTTGCATGTTGAAATGCTTGATAGCCTTACTTCTTTCAGCGGCTTCAAATTGCTCCAAAGTTCTTTGATGGTTGGGATTACTTGTTCAATACTGTAGTTAGCTCTTTCTAACCGTGAGGGTCCCTTTACCACTGCATGTAGTGGTCTCAGAGCTTCTTAGGGCCTTTGCATGTAGAAGAACATCATTCCCTTTATATGGCAGATGTACTTTCGACATGCATATAGGAGATCATCTCCTTTATATGGATGCTCATAGTTGGTATTAGGGAGAGCATTAGAAACTGTCATATTGGACTAATTTTTGCTTGCAACATCCAACCATTGGTTTTTATAATTGCGTGTTCTCATTTGAAGCAATCAAGGGCCTGGGTTGCCCCCAGTGATAATTCACTTGAATTCCAGAGAAGGTTCATAAGCCTTTCGTCAAGGAAACCATGAGAAGGTTGATTTGGCATATTAATAAACATCTAACTTGAGAATTTGCATCTATTAAATTTTACAAACACCCTTTTGAAATGGATCAGGCCATGAAAGGTAAGGTTGGTTGCTGAGTAAGGAACAAACCATGCCTTGTTGAGTTTATGTGGATACTGAAAATTAAAATATTGATGAGTTGAGTTTTAGAAGGACACCAATGTTCACATGGATGATCAATGAATTTCATTCTGAAGGAAAGAAAACTTTTCCTGCTTATTCTGGGAATTGCAAAATGACAAGAAAAATAACTACTACACATTTTTTATTGAAAATAAATGGTTGTTAGTAGAATGGGAATTGGGTCCTTTCTGAAGTGAGTATAAACACACCCTTAAAACATTTTAACCCCAACAATGTGGTAAACAATGCAGGAAATCAATTTTGATGCAATATCTGCTTAGCAATTCCAATGGACAAAATTTTTTGAAGAGCGTCGAATTCATGATGCTGGACGACCACTCAGTTCTCCATATTGTAGTTTACAGAAGTTTGTGTGTGTTTGTGTATTCCCTACATTTGACGGAGAACTTGGAATTCATGATGCTGGACAAGCACCCAGTCATCAATATTGTACTTCCAAGATGTCTCCCTCTCTGTCTCTCTCTGGACACCTATTCTATTTGTTAAATTTTGGAATTTGGATAAGGGATAAGGCTATGCTATCTTTAGGAAAGGCTGCCTAGGATTTGAAGGTTGCTAGAAGCTGAAGCTAGAGTAGTCTTAAAGGCTGTGTGGGGTTGAAATCTATAGGTAACATTGGCTAGTTGATGAAATTGAGAGGATTAATTTACGTTTAATTGGGGACTAGACTGTTATGAGTTTGGTTTAATCTGGTCACATATAAATAAGGTTTTAGATTAATGGCAGCTGGGCGTTGGTATACTGTGTAGAGGGTAGAAGGGTTAAGTAATTAGGGTATGGTAGGGTATATGAGACCGTTAAAAGGGATGATTGTCGTGGTTTGGTTGATCTGGTTGTATAGGCTAAATTTAGGGCTAAGTTATCGATGCTAGTGCTATTTGTGCGATTTGACTTGTGGATATGCACATAGTAAATACAACTAAAGACTTTTGGAGGAAGGGTGATGCAACACAATGGATAGGATATCAAAGTCAATATAGGGTGATAGCCAAGAGTCTCAATAAAATCCAAATAAAGTAGAGGAAACAAGAATTCAATTAAAAGAAACCAAGTTCTGAATCTTAAGCACACCACAAATAAAAAAAGCATAGAAAATACAAGAATAGGAGAAAGGAAATAAGTAGAGGGGTTTAGAGAAGAAAATAATGGGAATAAACCCATAAGGGCAATTTTGGAATTTCTGGGCAGAACCCCAAAATAACCAAAATACCCTTGCTGATGTATCAAAAAACGATGAAATTTTACAAGTAATTAGATGGGTATATAAGTGATCTCCATACCAAGTCAACAGTGTTTCTTAAGGGAAAAAACATAAAACCACTAGGGATTCTTTGATGTGCAGAATCCAATAACTTGTTTAATGTTGGTGATGTCTTAATGGGAGCAACAAGATGATAATGAAGGTATAAGAACAAGGATAAACAAAGATGAAGAAGAATAAGAAAAATGGAAGAAGATAGAAAGAAGATGGGAGAAAGGGGGGGGTTAACGGCTACTATCGAAAGAGAAGAGGGATAAGAGGGAATAGGGGCCCACAGCCAAGAAGCCAAGCTTCAACAAACAAAATTTAATTCATTCAATCAATGTCTCCCAATACAAAAACGTGCAACCCTATATATCGGCTCAGTGCTGGACCGTAAATTACGTGATATGGAGCGTAATAAGCGGATCTTTGAAGGGCTGTCAGTGCTGAACCGTAAATTGCGTGATATGGTCATTTCTTTCATTTTTGATTGGTCTTTTGTTGTCCCCTCTATTTCTCGCCCTGCTTATGAGGAGTGACTTTTTGACTGGGCCTCTCTTATTGTGTCTTTTTAGTGCTTGCTGATGCTTTGTTTTTGCTGTTATCGTTGTATCTTGGCGCATGCCTTATGCTGCCTTTGTTTCTTTTTTTACGTTTAATATATTCTCCTTATCTTTCAAAAAAAAAAACACAAAAAAAATAGCAAGAACCTAAAATAAAAAAGTCTCAAACTTAGGGCCTAAGAATTGCTAAAAGAAAAATTACTAAAAACCACACTTTCCTAAGACCAAAACCTACTAAAACCTTGACTTTCTAAAAACTAAGATTACAAAAATCACCATCTACTAGGAGTTGTCAATCAGCCCTTTGTAGGATACACATGTTGACTTTAAGACTTTTTAACTCAATTTTTGTTATTTACTGATATTCTATTGGTATTTCAGTCATAACTTTTGCAAATCACATCAGATTTGTGAAATCTTGGTCTTGTTAGAAATGTAACTGAATAACCTTTCTAATAACACCAAAATCAAGCAAAAAAGGCAAGTTTTGACCTTATAAAACTTGTGCTAAAAGTAAGTGATGGGGTTACAACTCACAATAATAATAACAAATAACCAAAAAAACTAAACTACCCTTGGCACTATTGGCCTTATTACATTTGAATTATCCCACCCCTTACAAAACTTGAATTAAACCTACATAACACTCAAATTTAAATATGACCCTCTTGAATGGGGGCGCATACATAAGTCTCGTTATGTTGTTTGCATTAAAGGGAAGCACATAAGAGGAACAAGAAGGAAAGAAAGTGGGGACTTGAACCCAAGTACTTGACATGACATATGATTCATGAGATATGCCACTGTTTGAAGAACATCAAACCAGAAGACTTTGGGGACGTGCATAGTAAATTAGCATGGCACTAATGATTTCAAACTAGCGACAATTCTTCATTTTAGCAACACCATTTTGTTTAGGTGTACCTGGACAAGTGGTTTGATGTAGTATACCATGTTGTGAAAAATAAATATAGAAAGCATTGGGCATAGATTCACCGCCATTATCAGATCGAAAAATCTTGATTTTGAGTTAAACTGAGTATCAACCATTTTATAAAACAACTGAAAGAGAAAACATCATGCTTTGCATGCAACAAATATATCCAAGTAGTTCTAGAGTATCATCAACGAAAGTTACAAAATATCGAAAGCCAACTAACGAAGTAATAGTGGATGCCCCCCCCCCCCAGCATCAAATTGAACATTTTAAAAAAGAGTAGTACTTCTATTAATAAATTGAAGGGAAAATTCTATAAGACAACTATAAGACCAACCATGCTTTATGGAGTAGAATGTTGGGCAGCCAACAAACAACAAGTACATAAAATGAGTGGGGGTGAAATGAGGATGTTGAGATGGATGAGTGGTAGGACTAGAAAGGATAAAATTAGGAATGATTTCATTCGTGGGAGTTTAGGGGTAATACTAATAGGTGACAAAATGAGGGAAAATCGATTGAGATGGTTTGGGCATGTGCAACGAAGACCAATGACTGCACCAGTGAGGCGGAGTGAGACAATACAAGTTGAAGGTGTTAGAAGGATTAGAGGAAGGCCAAAATTGACCTGAGTGGAGGTAGTAAAGAGGGACATGGCAGCTTGTAATTTAACAGCAGAAAAGGCCCTAAACAGAGCGGAATGGCGGAACAGGATTCGTGTAGCCGACCCCGAATAGTTGGGATAAGGCTGTTTGTTGTTGTTGTTGTTGTATTGTTCTTTCTATATTAGTGGTTTTTTTTTACCACTTTTGGGATGACTGGGATGCAGTCCTTGGATGACATCATCAGCTTCTCATGGCGTTATTCCCTGTTTGAAGAAAGGGCAAGTTCTTGCGGTATTCTGTTTAGGTCATCTGCAATGTAGCGAAGACCAGATTGTCTTAGGATAGTTTCTATTCTCCTTGGGAGATCGTAAGTTTGATCACTGTCAAGATTGACATTGGACATCCATATAAGACCTTTAAGGTCTCCTTATTTTGAAATTGGTTTGAGTTTGCATTGCTGGTGATCAAACCTTGGACCCATCTGGGGTTGGCAGCGTACCAAGGGACTCCCAATGGGAGTAATCATATTTGTCTTTTCCAGCCCGGTCAGTGTTGGAAACTCCACCACAATAGAGATTCTTGCCCTCCACTAGTGGCTAAGATGTTCTCTAGTTGTTGGCATACAATGCCTGATTGTTGAGGGAGACTCTAGTGTCATCATTGGGTGGGCTTGGTGCCCAATGAGGCCCTTGAGGTTGATGCACTATGGTGAGGTCCTTAACTTCCCACATGAACACCATCTTGTTCAATTAAATGTGTAGGTTGGTTAACACCTTAGCAGATGACCTTGCTAAGTGGAGAGTGGTTCTGTATAAGAATTATTTTGTGGCATGTCTCTTTTTCTGTATCCTTATCTCCTTCAATTGAGCTTTGGGTTGGGGATTCAGATGTCTTATATTGTCATCGGGTTTTTTATTTTTATTTTATTTTAAATTAGAAAGCGAGGTTTGTATTCATTGATCACCAGTTGCCCATCCCTTGCACTTTCACCGATCACTGACCAGTGACCACTGATCACCAATCACCAGGCACAGGAAAACCCATTTTTATCAATCACCCAAATGGGGCATGTCTCAGTTTCCTTCCGGAGCACAAACAGAAGAAATTCTGTCAACATGCTCAGTAAGACATCTACATAGTCCTTATGTTCTTTCTAGAGAACCCATGACAGAAGTAAATGTGAAGGTTTCAGTTAGCTTTGTTCTATCAATGCCCTTTTAAGGCACGGGTATAGCATAGCTCGTACCATTCAATATATACTCATAAACTGGACCAAGGAAATCAGCATACCCAAAAGTTGCTACTACATTAACTGCACTTTTGAACTTTGGCCAAGTTTTCTCCTACCAACCAAAAGAATGTAAATGATTTGGATGTCAGAAACATGATCATCTTGTACTGATGTTTCTCAGTAGGTTTCTTTCTTATGTGGGTTCTATTATTTAGATGGTCTACTTTGTCTACCACATGGTATGCCTCACCTGTATTTGACTTATAAAACTATTATTGAGCGGGAACCATTTTGGTTCTCACAGCATATGCATCTCTAGGTGCATGCATATACACATGAACACACCAATTCTCCTTTTTTCCAACAATTTTATTTGTTAATAAGATTGATTTCCTTATACTGAAGAAAAATTTGGAGAACAATATGCAGGGCATATTACACTTCTTGCCGAAGGATGTCGAGGGTCATTATCAGAGGTCTGGTAAAATGTGCCCCTCCTAGATGCAACAGTAACCATAACTGTTAAATTCTTGTTGTAATTTTTCTGGTCTATGTTCCTACTAATCTCATTGATTGAGTTAGGCCTTTCTTCTCATTTTGTTTACAGAAAATAATGAAAGATTACAACCTGAGAGAAAAGAGCCAGGCACAACATCAAACATATGCTTTAGGCATTAAAGAGGTATTTTATACTCATTTTCCAATTAGTTTCTCAGCATCTGAGTTTTTCTTTTTTTTACTCCTGATGTGAGCATTCACTGCCTTACAGGGTTTCTTCCCTAAAGGGGAGCTTGGTGATTTTTCTTATTTATTTATATTTTCCTATGGCTTCTTTCTTCCAGGCCTTAGAATCCAATTATTTACTAGTTTGTAAAAAGCTTTCCTAATATTGCACCAAAACAACAACAAAAGACCGAGGGAGTGGCTCCATGAGTAGACTCTTGGATATGGTAGAAATATATTAGAATCTTCCAGGTGGTCATGGCTTCAAACCATTATGCTTTGATTCTTTCTTCTGTCTTGTGTAGTGTGTAGCAAGCTTGGGTCCTTGGCTGGACCAAAGCTTACCAACCTTTGTAGATAGACTCTCCTTTCGTTACAAAGAAAAAAATGTATCTTCATCTCAGTCCTCAATCCATTTTGGAAAACTTTCTAGTTTGTTCCTAACTTGTGAGATGTCCAGGTGTGGGAAATTGATGAAGGGAAGCATAAACCTGGTTCTGTGCTTCACACAATTGGATGGCCATTAGATAGTAAGACGTACGGTGGATCCTTTCTTTACCACATGAAAGATGGACAGGTAATTATTCTTTTTCGTCGTTGAAGAGGAAACCCACTACGATGGATGGTTTGTTGAAAATGTTTGTCCTTTTAGTAAGAGATATGATATGATTGCATAATGCTTAGATATTGCTTCTTCAGCATATGACATTTATTGTCTGTATTACGTTTCTTCCTTTCTTTTTTTCCTTTTCGTTGTTTTTACATGAACACTGTTATTAACTTTTTAGTGGAGTCACTTATTAGATCATTTAAGAGCCTGTTGTCTGGACAGAAGACAGGAAAAAACTGATCCTTACCATAAATGTGTCATACATTGAGATGTCCAGTGACCCACCACTCAATAACACCACCTCTGAAGTCTCCTAGAGTAAAATTATGACCAAATTCGATGCCTAACCATCTGATTAGGCATGCTTATGTAGTCAAATGAAAAGCACTATAGCATTCTGTAAATTTACAATAGATTGGATGGTTGACCTGATCCAAAGAGCCTAGCCATCTGATTTCTCACATCCACTTGGATTGTGAGATGAAAGCATTCCCAAAATGTCCTATTGATAAGACTGTTGTGATCATTAACTTGGATTGACTTCTTACTGGTAAGATCTCGTTGATGAGATCCAATCCAAGTGCTCCATATCCCTGCTTCCTAGTTCAAGGGGTTTTCAGATGTAGAATATTGTTTTACACTTGATCAATTAAAACAACCCATAAAGAACTTGATTAATAAAGAATGCTGAAAATTAAAAGAAAACAATCAAGAAACCAAATCTTTACAAAAATTAACCAAGAATCAAAGAACTTAATTCAAGAAGGATGAAATTATCAAAGAGAAGCAAAGATTCAAAAAGAATTAATAAAGGAAGGGAGGAATTAAAAAAATACCCAAAATCTTGTCCAAAATCAAGAAAGTTGGGTTTTTAATTTTAAAACCCTAAAAGTGAGGGGACACCAAGGGACTTGCAGCTGCCCTCCCTAATTTAGGGTGTAATTGTGATTTTTTAAACTAAAGTAAAAAAGGGTGTATGAGTGTACGGCTAGAACTAGGTGGGTTTAGGGTTCAAGAAGAGGGGCTTTTCAAGAAAGCTAGAAATTGACAATAAAAATTGGGGAAAAGTATGTAGATTAGGGGTGGCAATTTGTGTTGGTGGGTCGGGTTCGTGTCGTGTCGAGATAAAGGTATATGACTATATGGCTCAACCTGAACCCAACCCATTTATTAACCTTGTCAAAGCAGGTTGACCCATTTTGAGCCGAAACCCGTTTACACTCAACCCTTGCTTATTTCGTGTTGGGTTTGCGAGTTATGTGGTAATTCATGTTGGCGGGTCAGATTGGTGTCGTCTCAAGTTAAGGGTATACGACTATATGGTTCAACCCGAACCCGACCCATTTATTAATCATGTCAAAGCGGGTCGCTTTGACCTGAAATCCGTATATAGTTAATCGGGTTCACGGATCATGTCAAACATTGCCACCCCTAGTGTAGATGAGTGTATTAGGTCATAGCTAATCCTACAAGGAATTGAATTTCTATGGAAATTAGAAAATATAATTAGGAAAAAGGATGCTTGCTGGAAATTTTCGAGAATTCAAGAATCTCGCAAAACATAAGCAAGAACAAAGGGGAAAAGATGGAGAGATTGATGGAGAATGTGTAGGAACAAAGAACGATGTTAAAGAAAGTATAAAAGAGAAGATTAAAAGATGGAGGATAAATTCTCTGTAGAAATTTTAAAGAAGGAGAAAGAAGAAAGTGAAGGAAGAAGATGTTAGATGAGAAAAGAGAAGACAAAGAAAGAGAGAAGAGAGGAAGAACTTACCTAGTGTGAGAGCTTTTTTTGAAGAAGACAAGGTCCACTGTGAGCACACAAAACTTCAATTCATTAACTGTTCAAAATTGGTCGTACAAGAGGTCTTTAGTACCTATTTATAATCAAAATACCCCCTATACGGTCAGCCTAAAAAACAAAAAAAATTCTTTTAAAAATCTCAAAACATTCTTAAACTTCTCCTAAACTAATTCCAACTCCCTACCAACTTTTTAATTTGGCTCTAATGGCCTTATTGCATTCAAAACTACTAATTAAAACTTCTAAAAACAGGAAATAACAGAAAATTAAGGTACTAATGAGTTGGTCAGCAAGTAGGCTTCTTCATAAGTCCCTTATGCTTCGGCTTAGGCTTCCAAAGACGGTAGGTCCTCTCTAACCATTGCATTGCCACTGCATCATTTTCTTACTGTACTGATTAACTCTTTATTCCAGTAAGAGGTACTTGTTATTTGAGTGGCTTTTATTGAATATTGTACCTCATTGACCTAGAAATTATAACATGAAATGGCTAGGATCTGGATCGTTTTTTTGAAAAGGTACCGAAAGATATTAAACTAAATGGATTGAAAATACAAGCACCATGCCCGAGAAGAGCAGAACAGCATCAATAACACCTCAAAAAAAAAAAAAAAAACTAATCATGAAGGATGACAGATCCAAATTTACACAAGTCGGTTTGGATCTTTCTTGGATCCATACTTAATAATTCATATCCAATCTGAGATACAAGTGGATCCAACCTGGGGATCAAGTATGGATGGGCATGGATACCCGTACCTTTCACCAGCCAGGGGAGGGGGGGTTGGGTGGGTTGTATTGACTATATGTCAATATGGACGCAAATCCAGCAACCAAATATCAGACCCAAGCCTGACCAGTATTTGATAAGATCTGGCTTAGCCGACATGGATTTCAAAATGGGTTTCTGATGTAGCATGCAATGGAAAAGGTGTTGTGCAAGAGATCCGTATTCAATTATTTTAACAAATCAAATAATAAACAAAATTCCTATTCAGCTCAAGTGAAAGTTAAAGTTTAAAAGGAAAAACTAGTAAGGAAAAGAACTTACCTATCAAGCAAAGAGTATATAAAATTTTTAGGAAAGAGTACTTATATGCTTAATTTATTAACTCACGTTCATGTTAGGAAGTAATCAAGCATTCAATGCTTATAGACCTACAATAGGGGTGATGATAGGCTATAGGAATGGGCTATGTAAGGTGCTGGCAGCAAGTATGAGCTAAGTATGGAGGTGATAAGAAGGATAATAAAAAAGCCATGTAAGAAGAGGTATACCTGGACAGCGGCAAGTACTTGATGTGTTCTAAGATCCAAACACCACCACCTTCAAGTAAACAGCACCATCCATATAAACAAACTCACCCAAGACAAGTAACCAATCAGCACCAGCAATATGTATTCTCACCAGCGCTTAGTCCTTTTAACAAACACTTGGTAGGCACACTGATGCAACCAGCAGTAGGCTTTCTTTTAAGTATTCAATCTCAGCCACAACAATACCCCAAATAAAGTAGGTGAAACTGTGTATAAGTGGAGAGTGATTTTAGTATAAAGTCACTTGGAGAACATCAAGTAGTAGAGTTCAAAAGAATACAAAAACCCCACCAAAACTAGCCTGGCTGCGGGTATGTAGTATTAGGGTAATGAAATTTTAATATCATAACTTCAAATATAGGGCCCCAAGTGTAAGCACATGGTGTATCTCAGTTATAGGAAGGTGGTAATGTATAAAATCCAATGAAAGAGAGGCTGGAAAATTCTGGCAGCAATGTATGTGGATTTCTATATAAAATTTCAGAAAAATATGGGTTTTGTATGGCAGTGGATTGACATGAGTTGATGGTTGTTGTGTCAGTGGTTAAAGAACACAAAAGGAAGGTGGGAGTGGGTAACCAGTTGGCTATAGGATGTGTATGAAGATGTAGGGATGAAGAGGGAGATGTATGAGTGTATATGTGAATGGGGTTTCAAGGTTATCAAGAAGGATCAAAGAAAACCAGAAAATAACAAGGGAGGGAGAAAAGATGAAGAAGAGAAGAGGATGAAAAAGATAAAGGGTTTACCTGTGGGAAATCACTAACCCACACCAAGGTCATCACCGACCATGGCAAGCTTTGGTAAGGAGCTTGGAAGCTTGCAGCCGGTAGGAGCAAAACCAGAGAAAAATATCAATTTTTATTTCATAAACTAGGTGTCTCAAGTCTTGACCAAGAGAGAGAGACCCCTCTTTATAACCCACAGTTGTAGGGTTTCTCTCATTGGTCTACAAAATAGAAACCAACAAAACTAAAAGAAATAAAGAGCAAATTGTGTCCCCCCTCTGGGCTGGTCGACCAAACCTTGAAATAGGCTTTTATGACACTTTTCCAATTACATCCAATATAAAAAAACAAATATCCATTACATCATTTCTCTACTAAACAACAAATATCATCTAAAAACTAATGAAAAATCTATAAAAACCAGAAAACTGAATTAAATACATCAAATAAAAGTCCGCCACATGTCCTCCTAGACAAGTGCACACATGTGGCCCCACACCTAAAGAAAGTGGGTCCTACATGCCTCCAAAATAGACAAAGTACTCAAATGAACTCCAAATCTGCCCCGAATCAAGTCAATGTAAGGGCTCAAGGGGATCTTTCTACTATGCTGGCACACGCTGAGGTTGCCACGTGGCAAGATGTCTCCATCAGTTTTACTTTCTTCAAGCCCTGGGCTTTATTTTCTATGTCAACTTGGATCCAAATCCACCCCACCAGCAACCACATCAGATTCAAGCTCGAGTTGTACATGAAAAGATCCTAGTTAACCTGTATTGTCGCCGTATTTCAAATTGGATCTCACCCTGTAGCTGATAAAAATTGAATTGGATTGGTTCTCAGATCTGACCCTATGAATTTCATGCCTAAGGAGAAATTCCATGAATGACTAGTTTAAGTGATTCCTCAAAGATCATATGGCCAAGATTTCTCGACCCAAATGTTCTTTTCTAGAAGCAAGAAACTAGAATATTATTGAAAACCTAAATTCTAGAACAAGAAAATCAAGAAATAGAATTCATAATTCAACAGAATTAATTAGAATCAAGAGAAGATGATTTGAGAATTAGACTGGAGAGATCTCACCTTAGTTGATCAAGAATTGGAAGCAACCTTGAAGTTTGAAAGAGTTAACACCACCAAAAGTCATATAGAATCAGCATTACACAAGAATACGGTCAAAACAAAAGGAACATTTAATTCAATATTCAGATGTGTGTTACTCCAGTCTTCTCTCCTCCATGTATATAGACACAAGTAATCACCAATAAATAACCTAATGAGACTCTGAATCAAACTAAAACTTTAAAAAACACAAACATGTCACAGACACTTCGTTGTTATTTTGGCTTCAACTTTCCCAAATCCCATTCGATTCATGAGATCGTGGCATCTTTAATTTAGGTAGCTGAAAAACTAAATAAACTTTTTAAAGACACCAAAACAATTCATATGAGCAAATTTTGACAACTAGAAGTAAGGCCACAAGAAAAGTAAGACTTGCAACTTTAGTTTTTAAAAATCAAACTTGTTAAAAAAGATTTCTAAAGAAATTTATAGAAACTAAATAAAGCCAAGCCAAACCAAACCAAACCAAATAAAGGCTAAACTTACAGGAATAACTAGAAGTCCTAGATAAACTACTTCTAAACTAGTGGACCCACGAACTCGCATCTCTCCTTTTGCTTATGGGCTTTCTGGGCTGATTTGCACCAAAACCCTAGTGCGATTCATGTCACTAGTTCATTCCATATTATTATGATTATAATTACTAGTTTCTTCCGTATTATTTCAGTGTTTGGCAAAGTTCATTTGGAAAGCTTGTGTCCCATCCAAAGTTGGCATTTTTCATGTGGTCTGTGGTTCACAATAATATCCTGACAGTATATCGTCTTATATTGAGAGGAAATCAACTCAAAAAATGGGTTTTTTGTGTCATTGAAATACGTAATCATTTAATCATCTATTTATTCACTGCAACTTCTCCAGAAGAATATGATCTCACTTGAGCTTAGTTGGTATGTCACGGTCCATGCCTCACAGTATTCTAAGGCTGCCCTTGCCTGGTCCTCGAGCTTTTAATAAGAAAGAACAATTCCTGTGGAGAACATTACCTTTTGTTGAATGTTGGTGTATTTGGAAAGAATGCTGTAGTCAGTGAGTGCTGCAAGATTGTGGATCAGGTTCTCTTCATTTTTTGGTCTTCCTCTTCAAAACCTTTTGTAGAGTTCTGGTTCTAGATTTTTTGTTTGATTGGGATAATATTGTTTTATATTATAGTGATATATATCTGAACAACTCTCAGTCCACCTGCTTGAGTCAAGCTTCATATTTGACAGAAGTGGCAAGTTAATAATTGATTTGCATGTATTTTTTCTATATGATTTCTGTTTCATATTGGTTCTTGGAGCCCGACCAATTGAGTTGACTTGGCCAAGTTAGAGTCAATAATATTGACATATACTTCTCATTAGAAGATTCTTATTAGGTTCTTGATTGTTGATGTCTATAATATGCTTGTTTGGTTGATTATGCAGGTTTCCATCGGTCTTGTGGTTGCATTGAATTATCACAATCCTTTCTTGAACCCATATGAGGAATTCCAGGTAAACTAAAATGTCTTCCATTTTACCTAAACATTCTATGCATCTTATGTGGTTCTTAGGTTATAATACTGGTGCCCTTCGACCTAGGCTCTAGCTGTTTTCCTTGAACACAACTTGAAGGCTCACACCTATGATTTGAACATGGATAAGGGTTGTTAGATATGTTGATTCCGAAAGGCCTGATATGTTACATTCAGACATGTAATAGTGATATAAAGGTGTATATAATTTCTAAAAAGATGTTGCTTTGTGTACCCAATCTTTACCAGGTGGCTATGGCTTCCCTACGTCTGTCCAATTTATACTGTAATTTGTCTGGTCAATGAAGTACGGAGAACAATTATTGGAAAAAAAAAACTGTCAAGTCAATGGTTATGATTAGATGATTTGATTGGGAGAGCACTTGTATGAGATGTCTAATTTTATAAGTCCCACATAGTAGATACCATAACTTTGATTAACCTGATCAGATAGTGTCATAGCTACCTACTCTGTAGTAAGTTCCCAGGATTAACATCTTTTATCATATCAAAAGATGTGTCAGATTGGATAATTGTGGTCATCCTTGATAAAACATGATTCCAATTGACCTACCAGTCTTGGCTGTCTGGTCCCTTATATGTGAATGTGTGCACCATTTATGGTTTGCACATCATAGCCACTATTTTGGAAGGAGCAAACACCTTCAAAATAAATTGGGAGTGGTTGAGTGATGTTTATATAGTTGTATCCTTATCCTTTCTGAATCTTTGAAATGACATCATTCTACTATATCCCCCATTAATTTCTTGTCAATTATAATTATTTGCTTACTTTCTAGAATGTGATTGTTACTAACTTTGCGAATAGGTTTGGTTTATATTTAGAGAAGCATCTCGTTTAGTTAGCTTCTATACTGTGTTAAGATTCAGTTGAGAATGCATACTCATCTTTTATGGAATTACTTGAAATCATCAGATTCCTAATTATTTATTTCTCTTCTGCTAGAAACTCAAAAAACATCCTGCCATCAAACCTCTATTAGAAGGTGGAACCGTTCTCCAGTATGGTGCTCGCACTTTGAATGAAGGCGGTTTTCAGGTGCATCAAATATCTTTCTTGTCAGTAATATAAAGAGGAAAATTCATGAATGGTTGGTTAAGAGAATAAGTCATCTTCCTTTTTTCATACACATGCCACACTTTCCTGGAGATTGTGGTCCACATTAGAATTGGTTCTCACTGGGAATATCTTATCTGCCAATAGCCAACTCATTAATGCGATCATAACCATCCACATCATTGCACTCAATTGGATGATTATGGTTAGTTAGAAACTGTCAAAATAAACAGTCTATAGATCGACTACATATTGCTCCAGTGCTGCTCTTCTTCTTCTCTTAATTTCTCATTACATGTTTATTTATCAAAAAAAAAATAAAAAATGCTCATTACGTGTTATGCAAATATGAATGTGATGCTATTTAAATTTCAGTCAATTCCTTACCCAGTTTTCCCGGGAGGAGCAATTATTGGATGTTCAGCTGGCTTCTTAAATGTGCCAAAAATAAAGGGAACACATACTGCAATGAAATCAGGTACTATATCACATTGAACTCTTGATGGAACTTGTATCACTGAACCTGGATACAACAAATCTGTATGAGAATATTTAGAAGTAATCATATCCCAACTTAAAGAGTACTATAAGAAAAAATAATATAATGTGAGAAAAATAGAAATATTTACTTTATGAGAAAATTAAATGTTTATAAAGTTTAAATTTTCAGCCAATGTTTTATAGCAGATTATATTTATATTTTCTAATTTTAGTTTTTATTTGATTCACTTTGTTTTTCATTTTTTCCTTGAGTTCTATTTTAAATAAACTGATAGCTTAGTATTTGCATATACTTACGAACTTATTATTTTTAAATAGCTAGTGAGTCCTTGTTGCAGTACAATCAGATGGATCTTGACCTTCTCAACAATTAAAGCATACCAGATTTAAACAAATTAAAGCAATAGAAAATATGCAAGTGGAAGCAATAAAATCTTGGGTATCAAAAAAGAGAATTGAAGAAATCTCTAAAGCAATTAGCTAGGAAACTAGGGTAGCTCAATTAGGTTAGGGAAATTGGGGCAACTGAGTAGGATTGAATTGGGCTTTTGAAAATCAGAATTTTATTTAAAGAATCCTAGGTTTAGTTTGTTTGAGAAAATTAGGATTTTGGGGAAATCTTCTAGTACAAGAAGAAATGGAAGGAACGCTTTATTTTAGGAGGATAGTTGATGTGGAGACGTTCCCATAAAGGAAGACTTTCCATCCCTATTTGCAATAGCATCCGATAAAAAGGTAAGTGTGGCGGATTACTTGGAGTAGGTTAATGGGGAGGTGATATGGTAACCAGCTCTAAGGAGTCTTCATGATTGGTAGATAGATCAAGCTATTCAATTGCTGGGAAGGCTTCATGATTCGGTGGCATTAACATGGCTTGAGAAGTTCCAACCTTTGTGGAAATCCAAGATTAAGAACAAAGGATGCAAAAAGAAGACATAGTGTTGTCCACAAGATTTTCCCTTTATTTTTCTGTTTTAGGAATTATTTTAGTTATTTTCTTTCTATTTTAGAAAAGTTTTAGTAATGAGATTGATGTAATAAGGCCATATGAGTCATGGGGGGGTTAAAATTAATTGATTGTTTTATGATTTTTTAAAGAATTTTTCTAGGTTATTTTGGGTTGACCGTACAAGGGAGGGCTATTTTGGTCCAATTCCGAATTTTTTAATATAAATAGCCTCATGTACGTTCAGTTGATTGAATAGAAAATGTTTTTTTTTGAAGATTGGAGCAAGCTTGTGGAGTCTCTCTCTCTCCGCCTCGCAGTTTCTTAGGTGAGTCTTCCATACTTTCTCTCTCTTCTTTATTCTCCTACTTCTCTTCTAAACATGCAACCTTTACATTCTCCATTATTTTCTGTTTAAACTCCATCTTCTTCTCCTTATTACTTCCCCTATCACTTATTTCATCAACGTTTTTATTCTTTTGCTCTTTTATTTCTTTATTTCATACTTTCTTGAATTTTCTGGATGCAGAATTTTTAAAATAGTCATGAAAATTCATATTTCTCTCTAACCAATCATTCAAACCTAAAATCCTTTTAAACCTAGCATCCTCGTACCTAAACCTATCATTTTTTACTAAGAACTGTAATTCTTAACCCTAAATCCCTCACTTTCTTGAAAATACACTTTTCTTGATTTTGGACAGATTTTGGGGGTTTATTGATTTCTTGATTTTTCTTCTAAATTTCATCATCCATTTTATTCCAAACATTAGTTTGATCATTCTTGGATCATCGCTCTTAAGGATTGTTTATTCTTTATACATTTCTTGAATTTATTACTATTTTTTCAGCACTTTAAAGTTCAAGAATCATTCTTTATTGATCTTTTTTGTACTTTTAGGCTTTTGGTTCAATTTTACTTATTGTAGGAACCCATTCCTTTGAATCCTACATCACTTCAAAAGTGCAGAAGTTATTCGTACGAGAAAGATTGTAGGTTGAAGCCAGGCATGAAAGGTGATATAGTAAATTGTGCTTCAAGCAGCTTGATAGAGTCCAAGGGATAGATCTGCCATGGAAAGTCATTTGGTTCAGCCCAGACCCCCAGTTCCCCAAAAAATTCAATTCTTCATGTGGACTGCTAGTTTAGGGAGTATCCTGACAGTGGACAATTTGTTATGAAGAGGAATAATTATTCCAAAAGTATGCCTCATGTTAACAATGAATTAACCAACTTTGCTAAAACCTTAAGGTGATAGGAGAGGTTAGAGTTAATACAGTTGACGTATATTTTAATACTCTCCCTCAGTAGGAATATGAGATATGGGGGAATAATTGCGTCCACGGGGGAATTTGAATTCATAACCTAAAACTTGCTCTGATACCATCTTAAATAAAGCAATAAACCGTCTCTTATAAAACCCGAAGGTTTTGGGAGAATTGGTCATAAATGAACCAACTCCTCACATGTTCTAGAAGTGGGGAATCTATATCCCACTTGCTGCTCCACTGACCCTTTGCTTGGAAGGTGTGGTATGGGATGATGATAGATTTTGCTATGACATGGATCTCGTCACCGAATCTCAATAGCCTTTTAAGGAGCAGCAGGAGTTCTGCATTTTCAGCTAAAGGTAGACAGATTTGGATATTGGAGCTTGCTGTAGTTTGTTTGTCTTTATGGAAGGAGAGTGTCTTTGAAGAAAATGCTGAACCTTCATGTAGGGGTTTTCAGCAAGAGAAGGAGTTGGTGATGTTTTGGGCTTTTATGTGTAAAGGATGCAAAAATATGGGAAGTGTGGTTTGTGGAGAAATTGGAACTATGTAATAGGGATCAAAGGATGATCATAGGGAGGTGTTTGTTTTGTTTTGGGTTTTGTATGATATGAGGATTCCTTATTCCCTCTGTTTTGTTTTTTCCTTTTGTTATTATTGAAGGAATAAAGTGCTTTTTCTTATAAATAAAAAATGAATCAAGAACTATGGATAAGAAAACCAAGATTCAAGATATAGACTCGAAGAACTAGATAAATTTGAAATCTGAAATCTTGATTGAAGAACCTAGCAAACTAGATCTAAAATTAGAGAATTCAACAAGAGGGATAGTAGGAATTCTTGAATTAAGAACAAACATCACACTAATCGCAATCAAGAATATCAATGAAGAGTAACCCCAATAATGAAAAACGTATGGAATAAACCAAACAAAATAAGCGAATCTAAAGAAAAATATTATTCTACTCAAGTATTCTCAATTACGTAGTAGCAACCCCTATTTGTAGAAACTGTAAGGGAAGTCCAGTTTTTTCTAGCGTCTACTTTGACTTATTCAAATTTAAGACACTTGATAGCTTAACAAGAAACAAAAGACTGACAAAGTAACAACTCCTAATTAAAGTAGGACAGCAAATAGTAACAACTCCTGATTAAAGTAGGAAAGCAAATAGAAACCTCTATAACATAAAACAGAAACTACTAGTGACTAATATTTCTCGTGAAATACAAAAAATGAAAAAAAAAGAAAAAAGACCACACATACATCCATATGGTCAAATGGGTCATTTGTCCAATTGTTTTTAGGATCACCTCATGGGAGGACCCAGCTGTCCCTTGTAAGATCCATTCAAAGCCTGGCATTAAATTTTTGAGGCCTATGGCTGTAGGTCCAGGTCACTAGTTTGATTCTGTCGATTCTAAAACCCGTCAATTCTACTTTAGGCAATAGTTATCACACATGATTAAAGATTTATATAGGTATAAATGTATAGTAAAAGTTTTAAAGGAAAAATATATAAATTATGCTTTTTTCCTTTTAAGAACATTTCTATATATCTATTTGGTTGATTTTATTTGTTAAAGGAATCTTATTCCTACATACATTTTGTTACACTTAGGTTCTTTTATGTTTTAATTTTCATCTTAAGAAACTTATATCCTTGGAATTCATTGTTGGACTACAGTATTTTTTTAGAGAAATCTTGGTTAACCCTGAGAAAATGTGAATTTTGATGTTCCTTGCCTTTGTCACAAACCTTTATAATGTACTTTATACTCTACAAACGTCTTTTTTTTTTTTTTATTACCTCCAAACTTATGAAGATCACTAAAGAGACATGATCACAATCTTCCAAATGAATCATAATTGGGACCCATCAAATGATGGATTTATATGCCCCCTCTTATGTGTGACATTTAACTGTACGACTAGCATTATCTATACTTTTTCTCATTAGATTTCTAATATCCTGCAGGAATGCTAGCTGCGGAAGCTGTATTTGGTGTACTTAATGAAGGCTCTAGTTTGGAAACATATTGGGATAATTTAAGGAAGTCATGGATTTGGGAAGAACTCCATAGAGCTCGGAATTACCGTCCGGTTAGTAATACAATACACTCTCTTTGCTTTGTCCCTCTTTTATTCTCTTTTCTCAAATTTGCCACTTGAGTACCATTCTTTCAATATCAACATGAATATGAACAAATCATGGTTTAGAACATTGATGTGGCAGGCAAAAGAGCCCATACTCAAATTCATGGGACTGACAAATTAATATTAGAATCCCATCAATCCAGTCCAGCAGGCCCAATTAAGTACCAATGAGTCTGGTTCCACTGGCTTTTCAGTATTTATTTAATTAGGAGTTAGGAATCTTGATTATTTGTTTTCTAGAAATTTTATCTTTATTTAATTTGGTTCTATTTAGTTTATAAGTTAGTTTAGGAGTCTTACTTGTAGTGGAATAGTTTTAGAAAATAGTCGTATTTTTGTCACTTTTTTAAAACCTTATTTTCAAAGGTCAAAACGTAACTCTTTGACTTGATTTTGGTTCCATTTGAAAGGTTTTTCAATTACCTTTCTCTCATGAGTCCAAGGTTTTGAAAACCTGATCTGACGTCGTAAGGTATGGCCAAAAATACAGGTAAGGTATCACTTTTATCCAATTTGAAGTTTTTTTGGCAATCAACGGTTTCAAGTTTACAGTGGTGTAAAAGAATATTTTTAGTGATTACAAATTCTACTTTGGCATATTGATTAGGATGCATTCTAATGCGGACATTAGAGTAAGGTGGGGCCCACACTTAGCCTTGGTGGGGTCCACTCATGACACGATTTATGGAAGATGCAATGTTATATGGTTTAATAAGGGTATTATAGGGGGGTAACGTTTATTTTATGTGTCCATGTAATAAGGTCAATAGTGCCAAGATGTTGGTTGTTTATTTTAGAGTAATCTCATTTTTTTTTGTTTACCCCACTTTTTAAATGGTCAAAACTTGTTATTTTGGCTTAATTTTGATGTTATGTGATAGATTATTTAGTTACCTTTCTAATGAGACCAAGATTGCGCGAATCTGATGTGATTTGGAAAAGTTATGACTAAATTACTAAGGGGGTTTCAGTAAAAACGGGAATAATGTTTTTTTTTTTATTTGTAAAGTTTTAAGTTTTAGTTGTTTTAATTTTAGGAAAATAAATTTTTTAGTTTAATGTCTTAGAAAACTTGGCTATCAAGTTTAGGATTTTAAAAAGTTTTCAATTTTAGCAAGTTTTTTATTATTTAAGGTTGTAAGTCTATTTAAAGGCAACCCCTCTCCATAATTCTACAATAAAAAAAAAATTGATGAAAAAAGAAATTTCTGGCTTTCTAGGCTAGTGTGTTCTTTCTTTATGAAGTCTAAAAACCAAGAGTGGTTTTCTCCAAAGGTGGATTCCTTGGGTTTATTCAAGCTTGGTGGAGACAAGATCCCCTGTTTTGGGTTTAGAAAAACTTTAAATCAGGTCTTTGTCTTATCTTTTTCTCTTTTCTTTTTTCCGCTACATCACTTTTAATTTTTTTGATATTTTTAACCATCATTCTACATCATCTTTGACATCATCTCTATTGTGTTGCATCAATTTTGGCATTAGAGCGAAGTTTCAACTAGTCCCTGCTTAGTTGGGTTCCTTGGGAG
>JAOXJP010000016.1:101136-111869 GCA_025762735.1 Platanus orientalis | reverse complement strand
CGAACATCCTCAAGCAAAAAATATAAACATGTAACTCACATATACCAAGCATGAAGAAGATAAAAGCTTGACAGATCCTACCAAAGCAATTAACAAGCCTAAAACAAAAACAATTGTATAATCTAAACCAGTCAATCACCCCCACCTCCCTCCCCGCCCCCAACCCCTTAAAAAAAAATAATAATAATAAAAATTTCCCCTATATTGGTATTTTTTGTGTCACATACAAATTATCAAAAAATAATAATAAAAGAATTTGAGGATTTTTTTGTTGTTGTAGGAAAACACTGAGATTTTGCAACGCGAGATTTTAATGACTCCCGAGATATAGAAAATTAGATATGACCGACAATAGCCGGTAAGAGATCCTCGGGGAGAGAGATATTTAACTGTAAATGGCGAAGATCACCAGTTCCCTTAAGACTCGGAGTATCAGATTTCGTTCAGACAACAGACCACCTTCCTCTTCAAAACCCACTTTTCACCACCTCTCCAAAACCACCTCTCCCTCTCAAACTTGCCTTAACAGTCCCTTTGTTATCTATTTCTTAACCGCCGCCGTTTTCCCTCTGAAAACCCCTGGTTTCAGCTTCACCATCTTCGCCGGTCTCATATATATACCCTTTCTGTCCTCTTTTTTCTTGTTGCAGAAAACCCACTTTCCTTTTGCTCAGTAAAGCTGCTTAAACCGCTTCTTTCAGTGAAAAACCGCCTTCTTTCAAGTTTAGAATCTTTGCCTCGCTTTTCCAGTGTTGCAGAAGCTCTGAAAGTCACGAAAAAGCGCTTTTTTTCTCTCTCTTTGTTTGTCTCATACTTGCATGCTTGCTCTGTAGTGTGGGAAAGCCTTCATTTTTCAGCTCTGTAAGCCTTTTTTTCGTCACAAACCGCCATTTTAACGTTGGGTCCTTACTGATTAGTGTAGAGTGTCGTAAACCCACTTCCATAGTTGAAGCATCTGTCGATTGCGATAGCAGCTTAGAAAAACCGCCTTTTTGTATGGGTCTGTGCTTAAAACTGCTTTTTGCACTTTAGTTGGCTCTAGAAATTTGTCTTCAACTTGGGGGTATCAACTGAAACCCGCTTTTCGTATGGTCGGCAATGCGAAGAGCCATTGTTATAGGAACCCTTTTCTGCTTTCTACATTTCTTGCTCTGTAGAACAGAGAAACCAACCTCGAGTGTTCTAGATTCGTTTAAGGGGTTTTTTTATTCGAGTCTTGTATTGAGCTTTGAGGTCCGTTCATGGGTTTAGATCTGTTGGTGCAGATTGTGGAGCCGGCGATGAGAGGACACAGTGATTTGAGAAAGAAACAGGCGGGGAGGGGTTCTTGCCGTGGAAGCTAGAATCACTGTTTTTTTTATTTGTTCCGATCTGATTTGTAAGATCTGTGAAGATAAGATGGGTTTACGGCTTAAAGAGGAGCTTAAGAGTCTATGTTGCAACAATGGGTGGTCGTATGGGGTCTTCTGGCGCGTCAACCGCCGCAATTCCATGTAAGCCTTTAGCTGCATTTGTGTTTTTATTTATTTGTTTAAACTTCATTGGGTCTCTGGTATTTTGATTGATTGTTTGTTTGGTACTTAAGTTTATGGGTTTCTTCACTTTGGCGTTTTTCAAGATTTTAGTGATGGGTTTTTTTGACTTGTTATGTTCTCATGTTTGTTCCAAGATTTAGTTTTTGCTTTTCCCTTTTCCATTGATAGATAAGAGGGCTCACTGTAACTGTACACAAAAATGACTTCAGAAGAAAAAAAAAAAAAGTCATTCTTTTAGTTTTATTTATTTAAAATTTTTGTTTTTTTTGTTTTTGTTTTCTTCTTGTTATTACCCTGAAATATTTTACTTTCCTTTTTTATTTTTATTTTATCTTTTCTGTATTGTCATGGCTTCTTCTGTGACCATTTTTTTCCTTTAGATTGTATCACTTTGCAAGTTCAGGAAGAAAAATTTATCTTCCAAAATTTTACTAATTTGGTGTTTAGGTCGATGAGGACTTAAAATCAGATTTGGGATTGTTGGGAACTTTTTTTCCCCCAATCTTCGAAAATCCAACTAACCTATATTTATCTAATCTCACTCTAAGCATGCACGGAGGCCCTGATGTTTTATTCAGGAATAAAAGGATGACCTGGCCTTGTTTCTATGTGAACATTGTCAGATTTACAAGTTTCTTGATATGATTATTCTATGCTAATTTTAGCTAATTTTGAAAAGTTCATCCTTTGGCATTGTAGAGAATGCACTGACCCTCTTTTTGCTGAGGGAACTCTGGAACTACTTAAATGGTTTTGGGTGTGAGACATTGATTTTGGGAATGTAGCTGGAGTAGGGTATTATGATGGCATTTGAAGCTGTCCTTACTGGTCTTGGTTATGCTTTCCAGGTTGGTGACTTTGGAAGATGCCTACTGCGAGGAACAAATTAGAATGGTGATTGAAAAGATGCTTCAACAAGTCCACATGTTGGGAGAAGGGTATGCTCAATTTCATATAATGTTTCAGTGTCTTATGCTCCTTATCTGCAGTTTCGAACATTCCTTTCTTTTGAAAGCCTAACTATCTATAACCAACCTAAATTTCCCTCTTTGTAATCTTTGCTTATTTCACACATTCACAGGACTAATTTTGTGCCTCTTGTCTTACTTAGAATCATTGGACAAGCTGCTTTTACCGGGAAACACCAATGGTTGTTCTCAGATACTTACTCTGGAGAATGGAGTCCTACAGGATCTGTTGATAATCAAGATGTGTTCCAGGTATTGCTAGATGTTTGATTCTGAACTCATTCATAACTATTTTCTGCAACAGAATACTGCTCA
Source organism: Platanus orientalis (assembly GCA_025762735.1). Lineage (NCBI taxonomy): Eukaryota > Viridiplantae > Streptophyta > Magnoliopsida > Proteales > Platanaceae > Platanus > Platanus orientalis. Next base: position 109,051 of record JAOXJP010000016.1, on the reverse strand, counting down.
ACTCTTGTGTGGGCAATTTTTAAGTTCAAATGTTGTTTGGTCATTGCTCGAATCTGTTTGCTTCTTTGTAAACTGTGCATTTGTCTGTTATTTTGAATGTTATAGACAACTGTCCCTTTACTCTTTCTGCTCTATTAGCTCCCAACAAAGTCATTTCTCTCTTTTTACTGTTGTTATTATTATTATTATTATTATTATTATTATTATATTTTTGGTAATTTTATTTTGGGTTCATGATAGTCCTGGTTGAACTGCTAGCTTCTGTTCCTTCATGGGAATGACTTAGACTAAGTTTGATGCTTTCATAATGGTTTTGTTCCTGCCCACTTATTTTAACAATCCCCTGTTCCTCTACAGGATAATTCAGAGTTTCATCATCAGTTTTCCTCTGGAATAAAGGTGCTTTCTTATATCTTTAATATTTGTGCATACTTTGAAGCATATAGAATTTTATGTCATGGTTAATGAACCTTATAATATGACTCAATCTGTTTGTTCCTCCGAATCTTCTCTACGTATATTTACCCTGAGGATTTGGTAGGACCGACTAAAGTCACCCTAAGGTAGGACTGACATCAGGGGCCAACACATCAGCGCCAAAAAGTGAAACATCAGCAGCAATAAGTGAAAAGCATCCCCCAAAAAGTGTAAGTCACTCTTTTGATGCCGATGTGTCGGCCCCTAATCTCAGTCCTACCTTTGGTTGACTTTAGTTAGTCCTATCAAATCCGAGACGGTATATTTATCATCATTTTCTGAATTTAAGTCGCCATGTTATTGATTTCATGGATCCATTTTGCAGACAATTGCAGTAATTTCTGTGGCACCACAGGGTGTGGTACAACTTGGATCCACCCAGAAGGTTAGTACTAGAAAAAAGGGTACACTTGATCACTTTTCACCTTTTTCAGAGATAAATGGGTCAACATCCTAAGCTTTCTCTTATGTTACTCATTTTAAGGTTGTAATTACCCTTGATTAACTTGCTCAAGAAATTCAAAGTGCAATGATTTCATTGCTGTATAAAATGATCTAAGGTGAATAATTGCTGGTTGCTTTATGTTTATGGTTTCACTCGTTGCTATATGTAACTCACAGAGCATGTTTTATCTGTACACATTCTAATGTACAATCTGTGGAAGTATCCACTCCCTTACAAAGGTTTTATTGTTTGATTACTTAGATTTTACATATCTGGTTTCCACCTAATATTTTATAATCCTAATGAAGAAGTATTATTTCTTCATAATTTAGGTTTTTTTTCTTCTTCTTCCTTTTTTTGTTTTTTGGTTTTTGTTTTTTTGTAATGATAAGTTAGGCCTTAGTTCATAAAAAGAAAGGAATGGATGAAATTTGTAATCTCTTAGTGGGTCAAAGTTGCCTCTTTGAATCGCTTGATGAGCCTGATTGACATGTTCTTTATAAGGGACCCCTCTGAGTACCCTCAAAAAGGAACATTTCCTCTTATCATCCATTGTTTGTAATTGGAGTTTCATGTAGAATATCTTCACATGCAAGTCTGCACGTCATTCTTAGAAGTGGCAATGATGAGGAAATTGACTAGAATTCACTTCACATTGTAGATCCAGCTAGAGTGAAATGCAGTTAACACTAGTAAGATTGTTTATACTGTTAGTGCTTCTTATTTAAATTTCAAGAATAAAACAAAGAAAATTTGGGTACACATCCTGGATAAATGAAGCAGCGTTTACAGATGCTATCCCATAAATGAGCTTGTAGCCTTGTATTCATCTCCCAGTGTCTTATGTGCAAGGAATTTGCATTCTTTAGTTGAAGGATCATCGGAGTATGGCTGTCCGTACAGACAGACAATTGCTCCCAAGGTGTATCAAGTGGTGTTGGTTCTTCATGTAAGTAGGTGTAGTGTCTGGCATCAGCAAGTGTAAACTAAAGATTTTAACATGAACTTAACTGTAACAATCCAAATTCACGATGTTACTACTTCATCCCTAAAACTTGATGCAGTTTAAAAGGAATGCTTGACTGGTTACTTAATGCTGCACAGTATTCAAATTTTCTTAGGTTAATGCAGTGTTTTCATGTCTATCCACGCACCAGTTCTTTTTTATGTTTTATGGTTACAAATGGGATTATATGACCAAGATAAAAATTTATCTCTACATTCTTCTATAGCATTGATTAGGACTTTATTGACTGTACTGATACAGATTCTGGAGACGTCAGAATTTGTGGATCGTACTCAAAGTTTGTTTCGGCAGATGGAAAGTGTTGATGGGCTTATCCTATCGGGACATGCACAGACAGATTTGAACAGTGAAATCTATGATCCAAGTGGGTCATTTGCTTCTGTACTTTTGTCTGAAAATACCAATTCTAATTATAGGAACATCAAACCCTTGCATGATGACAGCTTCAAAGAGCTGATGGGGCAAGGCCATTCAGAAATCCTTACTCAGTCTTCCCCTATTACATCAGAGTTGCACCGTGGTAGCATGGGCCCCTCCATTAGTAACTCATTTCACCTCAAAAACCAATGTCAAATAGCAGGTGGAGGAGCTCAAGTCATATTATCAACATCTAGCATGCAATTGTCACAGGTCCTATCACAGTTTTCCAATTATTCCAACAAAACTGTTGCCAGACACCCAACCATGAGTACACAGAGTAGTGAAGGTTCCACTCGGACTTCAATTGAGCAACGACTTCTGTCGGGAATGGGGACGCGTATTTCTTCAGATATATCTTCTGCGAACCTGAACACTCCTCTATCTTTCCGAAATACCTTTGTTAATTTTCAAGGGGACTCAACCTTTACTCCATCCTACAGCATGGGAGGATCAGTAGATATGATAACCAACACAGGATTGCTTGAGGCCAACAAACCAATTGGATATGACTCAGGGAAATGGGTAGACATCCAGAAATCCACTCCCTCAATGCATCCAAATGGAAGTGAACTTTTGAAAGGACCAACTAGCTTTCCTACATTCCCAGGGGAGTCTAGGTCATCCAATGCTACAACAGCTCTCTCTAAACCCAACCCAGCATATAATCTCTCCCAGTTGGTTGCCTCATCACTAGAGCAGGGAAACAATGGACTGGCTGCTGGAACACCGAACGACACTCCTGTATCTTTCAGGGACACATTTATGAATTTTCAAGGAGGCTCAACCTTTACTCCATCATACAGCATTGGCGGGTCATTTGATAGGACAACTGATACAGGATTGCTTGAGGCCAACAAACATATTGGATATGGATCAGGGAAACAGGTAAACATACAGCAATCCACTCCCTTGCCCTATCCAACCGAAGGTGAACTAGCCAAGGGATCAACTGGCTTTCCCACATTCCCGGAGGAGTGTAGGCCATTCAATGCTACAACAGGTCTCTCTAAACCCAACCCAGTAAATAATCTCTCCCAGTTGGTTGCTCCACAACTAGAGCAAGGAAACAATGGATTGGCTGCTGCAACACTGAATAGCAATCTGTCACAAGCATTAGGAGTAGTATCAGTATCATCTGGCTTTATTGGAGGTGATGTTTTTAGCAGCATTTCGAATAATGCAACTAATTCTTTGCAGAACCCCATCATCAATTCTATAAGTCCTTTTGGTGTTGTTTGTGATGGGAAACGAAACCCTTCGCATGAAAATGACCTTTTTGATAATTTGGGATTGGATTTTGATTGCGGCAAGGGCCGAGAGTGTTGGGATGATAGTATAATGCCACAAGGGACTGGTAGTCGCTTGAGTGTAAGTACTGGTATTTCAGAGTGTATCTCAGAGCTGGATGTTAGGTCCTTGACTGGTCCCCAGAAAGGGTTCTTCTCTGATTTTGGAATCGAACAGCTGCTGGATGATGTTGTTGGTAATTCTAACTCTGTTACTAAACCTAGTTCAGAGGATTCCACAACTACAATAACAAGAACAGGAAGTACCTCAGGATACCGTAATCAAATTCCGTTGGCAGGTCTCTCTTGCTTGGGTGGAAGTATTGATAGGATGTTTCCTGAATATAACCTGGAGAAGATGAACATGCTTGGAACTCAGAAAGAGATCGTCACAAAATCTCAGGTGAGTTCATGGATTGATGACAGCTATAGCATCAATGCTGAGAGTGCTGTGGTTAGTCAGCCTAAGAGGCCTGATGAACAGGCAAAAGTTAACAGGAAAAGAGCTCGGCCAGGGGAAAGTACTCGGCCAAGGCCAAAAGACCGTCAGCAAATCCAAGACCGCGTCAAAGAGCTGCGAGAAATCGTGCCTAATGGTGCAAAGGTACTTGCTTTTAGATTAAGTTGTATGTTTTCTTGCTCAGATTATTGCATGAAGTATTGATTTTGTTAAATTGATTTTTTGTAACAGTGTAGCATTGATGCTTTACTGGATCGTACCATCAAACACATGCTCTTCTTGCAAAGTGTGACAAAATATGCAGATAAACTTAAACAAGCCGATGAGCCAAAAGTAATCCAGTCCACCAATTTACTTGATTTTTATTTGTCATGAAAACTTTTAAGTTGGGAGGCTTAGGAGTATATCGTTGCATCTCACCTATTTGTTATTTTAAATTTGCATGGTTGTGCAGATGATTGGTGATGAGAATGGTGTAGTTCTGAAAGACAATTCGAGCGGTGCTGGTGGTGCTACCTGGGCATTTGAAGTTGGGGGTCAAACCATGGTCTGCCCGATTTTAGTTGAGGACCTCAGCCCCCCTGGCCAGATGTTGGTAGAGGTATCAATAAATATATAAATACTTCCATGAACCCACAAGCTTGACTTTCAATAGCTTCTACAATCTATAAATGAGCATAACTTCAATTCTTTTTCTGACACAGATGCTTTGTGAAGAGCGGGGTTTCTTTCTTGAGATAGCAGACATAATTCGGGGATTTGGCTTGACCATCTTGAAGGGCATAATGGAAGCTCGAGAGGATAAGATTTGGGCACGATTTGTTGTTGAGGTAAAAATTAAAGGAGAAGAAAGAAAAGGGAAAAAAAAAAGAAGAAGACTGCATTATTGTGCAGAACTTACATCCTTGTTTTCTTGATTTGGTTCACAATCATTAAACTGATCTTACTTTTGCGACAGGCAAACAGGGATATAACCAGAATGGATATATTTTTGTCACTTGTTCAGCTTCTTCAACAAACTGCAACTAGTGGGATTGGTTCCAGTAATCGGCCAAATAAGGTCATTGATAGTAGAGGTCCACTATTTACCAACTACCGGCAATCTCCGACACCACTCCCAATCAGCTTGGCTGATAGAATGCAGTGATCAGATGCATAGATAATGTTTCAGAATTGCCTCGAGCAGTCACCCATCGTGTTTCTGCCATGACTGGTGTTCTAAGAAGATGCCAAGATTTCGGGTCAATAGGAATTTCCCCAAGTGGGAAGATGTATATGGGAATTTTATTTTCTCCATTGTGTTGAGAGAAGAGGTGGAGATTAGCATAAGGTATATGGGAAGGTGAATTTTCAAAGTAAAGGCAGATGCTTTTCTTTTGAAAATTTTCTCTAGGAGTGGGAGATGGACAATGGATGTGTGTGGTAGGACGCGTCTAAGATTGGGCCCAGTGCAAGGACTTGAGGCTGTGATATATTTAGGGCTTTGAAGGGATTGATGGGGTTCATGTTGGGCTACTTCAAGAGTAAGGAGGAGAGTAGAAATATATAGAGGATATGGAGCTGGTTGCTTTTGCTTTTAGTTCTTTTCATAACCTGTGTATACCCCCAGAAACTTTTGAAATTAAAACAAGTTGGTTATAGGCTAACCTAAGAATTGTTTCTTGGCCTATTGTTGTAATTTACAGAATAATAAAACTGGGAACTGGGTTTCTCTCTCTCTCTCTCTCTCTCTCTCTCTCTCTACACACACACACAAAAGACATAACACAAAGCCTTGTACTCTGAAGCATTTAAGGGGTCGTATGGTGGTTGCACCCACCCCATAAACACCCTCCGTTCTGTTCCTCCTACCCTTTTGGTAAGTAGTATCCCAACCATGAGGGTACCCTCATTTAATCTCAATTGAATTTCGGGAGGGTCGAATCGGAAGGTCGTTGGTCCCAAATTTTAGAAGGTTGCATCACCTCTGCAGACCTCTGAGGGTTTACAGAAAGATATGAGTAATTTACACGAAAGCTGACATTCACCAGAATTGTGTAAATAACTCATGATGCTCACAGGATTCAGCTCCTGTACTTTCCCCAACCTTTACCTCCGAAAATTAATGAATGTTCTCTTTTGCTTTAGTACGGAATTATAAGCATTTTAACTTCTTGCACTTAATAATGTGGCATTCTGTGCCTCCACTCATATGCTTTAAGTGGAAGTTTAGTCTCAGTTTTGTAATGACAAAACCTATTTTACCAAATTAATAAATAGAAGGACAAAACCTTCAGCTTGGCCAGCGTCAACAAAGCTCAAATTGGCACCTAAAACCTAGGTTAATCCATTATCCATCATGGGCTGCAAAAATAATATAAGGTTGGCCCAAACCTGGCCCAGTGAGTGTCGCCATATGAGTCCACCCCAAGTGTTTTTCACCAACTAGTGGGCAAGGCATGAACTGGACCGAGTGAGCAACCCATGTGCAGCTCTAGTGGGCAAGGCACTTCATGGGTTACACCAAATTGCAGCCAATGAGACGGGGGATTGTGGGAACAAATTATGTAATAAAAACCAAAAAGCCATCATCTTGGCAGTTGAACTAATGACCAACACTTTCTTTAACTTTAAGCCTATAACCCAACTCATATGTTGTCTAGCAAATTATTTTTAATATTTAAAAAAATGCTGTTAATTGCGTGATCTGGTTCAACTATAGCCCAACCAAGTGTTGTCCCACTTTCTGGAACACCAAACTAGATGATCAAAAGTGTCCGGTGGTACGGGACCCAATTGAGTCTTAAAGAACATTAGTTATGGTGAAGAAAATGTTCTGTCCAGGATGGTGTCTTGGGCACCAGGGGATGACATGGAAGAAAATGGACAGGAGTTTGAAATTTTGTCTAACCCTGGGCACTAGGGGACGATGCGTGAAGAAACTAGGTGGGGCTATTTTCAAATTACCTTTCATTTTCTTCCACATGCCGTCCCCTGGTGTCCAAGACACCATCCTGGACATAACATTTGCACCGTTTATGGTCCGTGTGAGTCAGTGAAATGTGAGTTCTCCACCTTAGCTCAATGTATCATAAAAGAATAAGAATAACTAACAAAAAGTAAAATTGGTTTTAACTGTTATTTTGTGGAGCCTGATGTGACCGATGATCTAGGGAGGTACTGGTAATCAAGCCACAGTTTCATCTGTCAAAGCGCACCCCTGCCCCGGGGTCTTGGTGCAAAGCCCCTGGCCCAAAGAATGAAATCATACTTTTACATGGTGGTTGATTAACATTTTCTTTAGGATAGTGAAACTTTTGTGTCTCCATACTTTTTCCTTTTTAATAGTTTTCCTTGTAAATCAGTATGTTGTAGTATTTTTGTTTGATTTTCTTTATTTTTTCTTTGATTAGTTTGCATCTCAGGCTAATCTTCAACATTAACAAATTAAATTAGATGTCCCATGTCGTGCCTTACATAAGCTGATTGATTCTTGAAGATGTCTTAAACTAATCCACCAATCCATCCCAACCTATGCAAGGGGAATGTCTGTAAGAACAATGGTTTGGTTCTGGTTGTATACAAACAACTACTGGTTCTACGCCCCCACCCCCCGTCCCCCAAAAATAAAAACCTGTTGTAAAGAAGTACTTATTAAATGGTGACATTTTGGGAAGTGGTTTCTTATTTGGAAACCAATTCCTACCTCCTAGAGAAGGCCGGGGCTTGGATTATGTGAAAACAAATCTTGTGAGAACCGTGAAAACGGCACCAGAGGGGCTGATGCATCAGTACTGAAAAGTGATATGCAATTTTTGGGG
>JAOXJP010000016.1:52043-68566 GCA_025762735.1 Platanus orientalis | reverse complement strand
CAGAAATGGGGGTAAGGCTGCGTACATCTTGCCCTCCCCAGACCCCGCGTTAGCGGGAGCCTTGTGCACTGGGCCGCTTTTTTTATTTTATTAGAGGGCATTCTCCTGAAATTTATGAAGGTAGAGGGCTTTTTAGGTCATGGAGTTATAGACCTGGTGGGGAATTCTTTTATGAATGAAGGCTCTGACGGGAATTGCAAGGGTAAGGTACAGATGGAGGAATATTCAAATTGTCGAGGGGCATTGTCATCCCCTGAAGCTGAAAAGAGAACAGAGGGATACAATGGTGAATATGGGGCTTTAATGGGGACTGCGTTGTAAAATGGAAATTAGGGCACCATATCGGACTTAATAGGGGCAAGTGGGGAATCTCACTTCGAGGAAGTGAATAAAAGCTTGAATAATCAGTCCAAATTGATAGAGGTAGGGGAGTCGTCTTCCACTCTGCAGTCTAGGGCATTAGCGCATGTCCATACAAAGAGTAGGGTGAATCCTACCTGTTATTTTGAGAGAAGGGAAGGAGCAATGGATCATGGATGGCAGGCTACCACCTCCGCTGGATAAAGCTTTCTTCTTGTAGCCTCTGTCAAATGGTTTGCTAGGGCTAGGTCTAGGACCAACGCCTTTCTAGTTCATTACTTGATCTAACTTGCAAATGCCGAAAGAACTCTTTCCATCCCTTCAATTGTCTCTAAACCCACACGGTTAGCCAATAAATGGGGACGTGGGGATGGAGTTTAGCAGAGGGGTAAACGACAAAGTTAATCATAAGTTTCCGATTGAAACTGGGGTGATGATGACACATGAGGCATCATCTGGGTTGGCAGACAGGGATTTAAATCCTTTCAATCTAGGGGGATGGGGAGTCTCATTTCAAGAGTGGAGAATATATATCAATGAAATCAGAGAAAGATTGACAATCATTATGAAAGTAGTCTTGAATTAGGTGGGTCGATTGGGAATATGGATATAACCTGGTGCATGACGAATTTGTTGTTAAGCCTTAAAGAGACAATCGACTCAAAGTATGCCTTGACTTAAAGAATGCCTTTGCCCCATCTATTGGAGAGGACGTGAAATTGCTACATGCAAATGGTTTGGAGCTGGCGTTAATGGCTGTGGTGGACGATGCTCAACCCTTGTCAGAGGTTTCGAAATGGGTTCTGTAGAGGGTAGGAGAAGTAAGCAAGGTGGTAGACTTGTCTTTTGAATGCTTTGAACAGGAGGCATGGAATTTGTTTGCCAAATTGGAGCGGAGGGAAACACAAAACCTGCACAGTCAAAGGAGGTGGTCAGGGAAGGAGCCAAGAGAGATCAAGAATCTGAGATGGGGGATTAATTATTATAAGGTTGAGGAGGGGTAGACCAGGGGTTTGGAAAGGAAGACTTAGGGGGGTAAAGCTATTATCAAATGAATATTTGTATCATGTCGTTGAATTGCGAGGGGACTGGGCAACAGGGAGCGAAGGAGGACGCTCAAGGATCTAGCAAATCGAAGTGGGGCAGAAGTTATCCTTGTGTAGGAATTGAAACTTGAGCTGAACGATAGGGTAGTTATCATAGATATCAGTTGCTTTAATTAAACAGGATGGATTTGAATCCCTTTGGCAGGAGCCTCTGGTGGAATAAAAGTCCTTTAGAACAAGGACAACATGGACATGGTTAACTCTAGGGTGGATCAATTCTCTACCACTGTGATTGCTTTGCGGAAAGGCGAAGATCAACAATGGATGGTCAATGGGGTTTATGGACCTAATGAGGGGTCATGACCTGTAGCCTTCTTATTATGACTAGAATAGATCGGAAATAGCAAAAATTTACCATGGTGTGTAGGAGGGAATTTAATGAGGTGTTATTTCCTGAAGAGAGAAACAGGGGAAGGGCCAGGACAAGGGGTATGGAGATGTTCAGAGACTTTGTTGATAATAACAACTTGTTGGACATACCTATGTCGTGTTCCAGGTTCACGTGGTCTAATTTTCAAGAAGATCCGGCACTGAGTGCACTGGACAGGTTTTTAGTCTCGATGGGTTGGGAGGACCTCTTCTCTCCTATGGAGGTTTTCCCCATGGCTAGACTTGGTTCAGACCATATCCCAATAGTCTTAAGTGGGGGAGTGACATGTTCAAGCCCCAGGCCATTTCGTTTTCAAATAATGTGAACTCTTTATCCAGGTTTTGGTGAGTTGGTGGCTGGTTGTTGGTGCTCTTTTGTGGTGGAAGGGCCTTGAGGGCAGCAGTTTCAATCCAAGTTAAAACTCCTTAGGGACAGACTTTGGGTTTGAAACAAGGATGTCTTTGGGAAGATTAATGGAAGGATAGAAGCTGCGTTAGGAAATATTCGGTCGTTGGACAGAAAAGAGGAGATGGAGGGCTTGTCAGAAGAAGACAGGGCAACAAGGAAGACATTTAAGAGTGATTATGAGAGGGTACTTTCCATGGAAGAATTGATGTTGAAACAAAAGTCAAGGGTGCAGTGGCTAAAGGAAGGGGATAGGAACACCAAGTTTTTTCACAAAATGGCCACCTGCCATTTGGTTTCTAACTATATTCACAGGCTGAAGATGGGAGGGGTGTGGGTGGAGGATATGGGACAAATTAAGAATAGCATTGAGGACTATTTCAACAAGGTTTGTGCAGAGGATTGGGGGGTGCGCCCAATGACCGATGACTTATCTCTTCCCAGAATCTCAGATCAACAAGCAGTATGGTTAGAGCGCCCTTTTGAAGAGGAGGAGGTTAAGAAGGCAATCTGAATTATGGAGGGTGATAAGGCCCCCGGACCAAACGGTTTTCCAATTAAGTTCTAGAAGATGTTTTTGGATGTGATAAAGGAGGAGCTTATGCAAGTTTTTAAAGATTTTTATGATAAGGACTTTCTCGACAAAGGCAGCAATGCAATTTTCATTTTATTGATTCCAAAAAAGGTTGGGGCAGCACTAATTTTTGATTATAGGTCAATCAATTTGATCGGGAGCACATACAAGATCATATCCGAATGCTTAGTGCTTCGTTTAAAATAGGTTCTTCCTACAATCATTTCTAACCATCAAGGGGCTTTTTTGAAGGGAAGATCAATTTTAAACGGCGTGATGAGTGCCAGGGAATGTATTGATGAGCGAATCTAGGTTGGCATTGCTGGGGTTATTTGTAAGTTGGATATGGAAAAGGCATACGACCATGTGAATTGGAATTTTCTCTATTACTTATTAAGGTATTTTGGTTTTGGCCTTAATGGCGAGGGTGGATGTGGAAATGTTACAGCTTAGCCTCCTCAATTTTCTAAATGGGGTATCAACATCTTTCTTTGAGGGATTGAGGTAGGGGGATCCCCTTTCGCCCCTTCTCTTTCTTCTAGTGATTGAAGTTTTGGGAGGAATGCTAAGCTGGGCAACGGAAAATGGGTTGATAGTGGGTTTCAAGGTGGGGAACGGCAATGTGGAAGTCTCCCATCTTTAGTATGCAAATGACACTCTAATCTTATGCAATAACTCCCAAAGGAAAATCCGTTTGTTGAGATGTATCCTCCGATGTTTTGAAGCGGTGTTGGGACTGCGGATGAATCTTGCTAAAAGCTCTCTTATTGCTATGGGAGAGATGCCTAATTTGGACCAACTAGTGGTGGACTTGGGTTGCGAAACAGGAAACTCCTTCCATTCAAGAGGGAAGGAGTTTTGGACCCTGGTTCTGGATATAATTAGAAGAAGGCTAGCGGGATAGAAATTGATGTACCTTTCAAAAGGGGGGAGGGTAGCTTTGATCAAGGCAGGCTTGGCAAGTGTTCCAGTATACTTCATGTCCCTTTTGTAAATCCAAAGCAGGTAGCCCAGCAACTTGAATGGTACCAAAGGAATTTTCTATGGAAAGGGGCAGGAGATGATGGCGGTCAACACTTGGTTGTTGAGGATCAGATGTGTACTCCAAAAGCATAAGGGTGGGCTCGAGATTAGGAGGGTGAGCCTTATGACCAAGGCCTTACTATGTAAATGGCTGTGGAGATTTGGCCTTAAGGTAGAGAATATTTGGAGAAGAATTGTGGCTTCGAAGTATGGGGTGCACGCAAATGGTGAGCGAAGTCAATATAGGGGTGCTGTAGGGATAAGCCCATGGAGGGGCATTATGAAGCTTTATGATGATTTCAAGGATGGTTTGAGTTGGGAAGTGGGAAACGGGCATTGGACGGTTTTTGGGGAGGAGAAGTGGTGCGGTAACACTCCACTCAAGCTGGAATAGCAAAAAAAAAAAAAAAAAAACTTGGCAACCAACCCTGAAGCTATGGTGGCAGACTAAGTGGATCTCTCTCAAGGTAGACCCATCTGGCAACCTGTTCTGAGAAGGCCAGCGGAAATTGAAGATATCGCTTCTTTATTAGCGAGGATTGGGATGGTGCAGGTGGACCGGAGCACGGGGATAGAAGGCTTTGGGCTGCAAGTGGTAATGAGATTTTCTCAGTTAAGTCTTGTGTCCAGTGGTTGGACACATCTACTGGACTGCAACTCCCCTGGAAAGAAATTTGGTACAGTTCAGCTCCTCCAAAAGTTCAGTTTTTCATGTGGACCACTGCCCTTATGAAGATATCTACTGTAGACAGACTCCAAAAAAAGGACTTTACTTTCCTAACGTTTGCTGCCTATGCTACGAAAGTGGGGAGTCAATTTCTCACATTCTTCCTCATTGTCCTTTCTCATGGGAGGTTTGGTGTAGGGTGATAAAGGAGTTTGGGTTTTTCTGGGTTCCCCCCTCCCTCCCTCTGATCTGCCCAGTTTGCTTTATGCTTGGAAGACTCGGGCCCTAAGCTTGAGAGGTAGGAGGATATGGAATCTTGTTCCCGCAATGGTCTGCTGGTCCATTTGGTTGGAATGGAATAACAGGGTTTTTGAAGGCTTTGCGGAACCAACTTTCCAAGTCTACAATTGAGTAAAAGATAAGATTGTTTGGTGGGGTTCTTCTTGTAAGGGCTGCTTGAGGGATCAGCCCAGGAACCTTATAAGGGATTGGAAAGGGGTGATAGTATGTAACCCATTATGATTTCACGTCTTGGGTAATCTCTCTGGGGTGTTGTTTCTCCCTTCTTCTTCCTTCCCTCATCTTTGTCTTCCTTTTTGGGGGATGCCTTATCCCCCCTTCTCTTTTCTTTAATAAAAGTTTTTTATTCATTAAAAAAAAAAAAACTTGACCTGGGTAGGGTTTTTCTAGGTTTGTGGGGTAGGGTTTTCTCCTCAAAGTACAATCTTCTTCTTCTATTCTCTGCAACTTTCAGCCAGCAAAAGCCTCCAAGAATCATGAAGGTTCTTTCAAAAGTGCTTTTTGATACCCAACCTGCAAACGCCTTCTTCCAAACCTCACACCTTATTCTTTATTTTCTCATCATAAAACCCTAATCTCCCTCACCTTAACTCATTTAACCAGGCATCCATCTCCTTCCCCATTGAATTTCTTCATCCAAAACCATTTCTATTTACAGTGCAGACTTGCAGACCTTCTTAATTCCCATTCCCTACTTGATTTCATCAATAAATCACACAACCTAATAGGTTTACCCCTTGCGGTAGTCACAATCCTAAGTTCCCATAAATAATTTTGAAGCAAAATGGAAATTACCCAGTGTTATCACTTGTGGCAGTAGCAGATTTGGGTTCCATAGCTGAGTGATTGATCAAGATTCAGATTTCTTCCTTAGAAACTTGCGCAATCTCGCTGGTGTGCTGAGTGTGATTTCTGGTATTCCTTTCTACTGATATTGATTGTACTTGAAGAATTTAGAACTGATATAAGATAAGCCTGCAGCTAAGAATCTATATGATTCTGAAGTCTGATCAGAACATATCTCATTCCATTCCCAGAAACATCATTGTCTTAGCACCTGAAATCAGCCTATTGGTTGATTTCTTTTGATCCCCATACATATTCTATCTCGAGTCCTTATAAACTCTGAAACCAGGCTTGGTTTGTCACTGTTTTCAAATCCTTTTCTTATCCTCTTCCTTGTCCTATATAACCTATCTCGTGTATATACCGGAGTCACAAAACCTTCTGTATTTACCTTTAACCTGAACCCTATTAGATCACTTAAATATTAGCCTTTATACCCTGCTGTTTCAGCCCAATATTCTATACCCATACAGCCTGTGACCTGAGCCCAAACCCCTAATAGACCTTGCTGTTTTCACCCATTCAGATCCCTATTTTGATTCAGTATTGACCCCATACCTGAACTATATTGATCCTACCTGAAACCACTAAGTGACCTGTTCTTTATAGTCTAGCCTTGTTTTTCTTCTTTTGACTGTAAGGTCTTTAATGCATTGTTTAGTTGCAGTTTCCTCAGAGTCTGAAAGTAGTTAATTTATATTGCATTTAAATCTGATTTGTTTTCCATCTTTCATTTCGGTCATATATTCACTCTAGAGTAGTATCATTGCTTGATTATCCTAACTAAGCTTAAAGTGTGTTTGATTGAGAATAGGAATCTAGTTTATACATTCCAATTGCTTTGTATAAGCCCTATGGTCTCTACTTGCACTTGAATGTACATGCATCCTGCATCAGATGTCTCCTAAAAAATACTGGCATTCCATTATTTCCATGCATACAAACATACAACAAAGGAAGAATTTCCCACGACCTTTCTCTGAGAATACATTTGATGACTGGGCTAGGATCACTTCAAAAAGAGTAAAAGGCTTAGAACAACCCATGTTACAAGGCTCGAGAAGTGAGGTCTTGTTACAGAAGTTGCAACAAAGCAGTCGATGATTGAATCTGCATTCAGCCTACACATAACACACATTTGTTTGATGGAACCCTCTTGAAGTTAGATGATCTAGCTTGAGGATGTTGTTGAGAACTGCTGACCACATTAAAAATGCTATTTTTGAAGGGATCTGTGATTTCCCAATATACTTTGGTGGAAATTGCAGCAGACCATAATGAGAAGCTCATCGAAGACCAAACCATGTTACAAGGCTCGAAAAGTGAGGTCTTGTTAGAGAAGTTGCAACAAAGCAGTCAATGATTGATTCTGCATTCGGCCTACTCATAACATACATTTGCTTGATGGAACCCTCTTATAGTTAGATGATCTAGCTTGAGGATCTTGTTGAGAACTGCTGAGCACATTAAAAATGCTATTTTTGAAGGGATCTGTGGTTTCCCAATAAACTTTGTTGGAAATTGAAACAGGCCATAATGAGAAGGGCATCAAAGAAGTTCTAATCTGAGAAAATACCATTTGAATTATTTACCCACAGCCTCTTATCCTTTTTTGTAGTTATTGGGATAACCCATTCTAAACGACAGAACAGGGAACTCACCAACTGAGCTTTCTAATCGTTGAACCTTCTTCTGAATTTCGGTACTCAAGACTCATCTGCCGGCTATAACTTTCAAGCATTTATTAACCAATGATGTATCATTAAGAGCATGGCTAATTAGGCTGGGAAAGTTTTGGCCGAAGAATTATCTTCATGCTAGACATTGACCAGGAAATTGGCTCTCCTCATTGACCAAGCTTCCATGCAATTATGCTTTAAACCTAAAGCATATAACTTTGAATTGAATTTGACCCAAATTTTTTGAAATTTTAAGAATAGACCCTTGATACGCATCAGAACTACCCTGTAAAATCTGAGAAAATTCTTATGCGTGACCAGGGGCAAATTAGTCATTTAACATATTATGGGAAGAATTTACAGAAATACCCTTGACCAAAATTTGAGCCTTAAAATCTCTGTTTAGTCCACTACAGCAGAACCCTACCTCTATACCCCTGCGTTACCACACCTCCCTTGCAAAACATTAGTGAAGCAATAGGTGATCCACAGATTCCCTGACCTCTATGCATAATATGCAAACATTGGGAAGTATAATACTTTTTTGTCTCAATTTGTCAATGGTTATAATACTTTTCCTAGCTACTGTCCATAGGAAAAATTGCACCTTGTAAGGAATTGACTTAGCCCAAAATTCTTTCCACAGGAATACCTCCCTTGACTGGCCTTTAAAGAAATCATAGCATGACTTGACTGAAAGGATCTAGATTGAGCAAGCATCAATTTTCTTCTATCTTCAATACTGACATTGATGGCATAACCCTCCAATAAGCTTAGAAGTCAGCCAAAGGATCAATTTCCCAATCATTAAGATCCCTCCTTAAAAGGGGAAACCATCCTTTTCGAATTTCGAAAAGAAATAGTCTGCCACCTTAGCATTCTTATTTGATGTCATATTAAAGATAGACGAAAAATATCCTTCATAGGTTGATTTGAACACCATTTGTCTTTCCAAAAAAGTTTATTAGTGTGGTTCCCCAACTCAATATGAATGCCTTCTTTGAATTTTCTACTAATAACCATTTATGCCTTTTCAATTGCTGCAACCATACAACTCAGCTGTGATGTGGATCTTATATGAGGTGGGGGGACCCACATGTGCAGCAAAAGGAGAGATCATGTGGAGCATTTTGAAGCTAAATTAGTTAGTGTTTAATTTATTTTATGTTGGGTTTATCTTTTATGATATTCGTTAAAAAAAAAAAAGTTTATCTTTTATGATTGGAATATGTTAGGAGTTCTCATCTGTTTAGGATTAGTTTATTTTCCAACAACATTATCATATCTTTAGGGAGTTTGTATAGAAGTAGGAGTTGGAGTATGATTAGGATTTGTTTAGGTAAATCATGGGTTATAAAACCCCATACTTTATGTTATTTTGGATAAGGAATAGTTTTGAAAATCCATTGCTGGTGGCTTTATTCTTCAAACTTTACCTGGTTTGACACTTAGGTGGGGCTTTCCTAAGTGAAATCGTAGGGTGGGTCTCCTCATAACAAGGTAACTCTTTCTTGTACTTCTCTTTCTTTTCTATTTTCTTTATTCTTTTCATTACTATTTGTTGTTTTCTGGTTTCTTCCATTAAAGAATCATCTACATCTTGAGTTCTCGTAGTTTCCTTTCTATTACTTGTTGTTCTAACATTAAAGATCCATCATGATTCATCAAGAACCTTTCTTGTTTGAATTTCTTAAAATTTTTCTTGAACTATAGAAATTACCTACCCATACCTATTGATTTTCTTTTAAGGTGTTATTTCCTCGTATGTCTACTAGCTATCCATTGAGGTTTCTTGAATTTCTCCCTTGATTTTCCCATAGTCTTGATTCATATTTCATTAGTTATTTTCTGGTTTCTTGATTTAAGTGTGTGTAGCCTGAGTTTTTATATAATTTTAAATAGCTAGAAATCTCGGAATAACCTGAAATTTGGTATATATAATCCTCATATATGTCAGAATCACCCTGTCAAATTTAAGAATTTTTTTATGGATGATCAGGGGCATTTTTTGTAATTTCGTGGGTCTGTCCCAGAATTACAGAATTGCGCTTTTGGCATTTTTATCATCTTTTATCTTTCTTTCTTGACCCTATTCTTTATAATTTTTACTTCAATTGTTTAAACTTGATTTTTAATCCCTTTCCCTAACTTTTCTCTAATTGTTTCAAAGTTTGGAATTATTTATGGTAACCCTAGCTACTTTTCTAATTCTAAAACCCTTTCTTGAAATCAAATCCTTGGAAGTTGTCCTATTATATCCTTGTGGGCCCATAAACCCATAGGTTAAACAACCTTTTACTATGTTGTCCTGCATCAAGCTACTTGGTTATTTTCCCACACATTGACCATACCATATTTAGCTGTTATAAGTCATAACCATCCTCCAAAGCTTGTCTTCCTTTATCGCAAACACCACAGCCAGTTTGAGAGATGAGCTTTATTTATCAGAGCAATTCTTCTGATGTCCATACCCCATTTTCCCTTGATTTGCAAACTGTATCCCAAACCACCAAATGAAATTTCTCCACCTCCTTCCAGCTCTTCCATATAAATTCCCGTTGCATCTTTTCAATAGAATTAGTCACCAGCGCCGGAATAACACATAGAGAAAGAAAACAGGTGGGAAGGCTAGTAAGGACAACCTTAATAAAGGTTAACTTGCCCAGTTTTGGTAGATACATTCCTCAGTTGAATAAATGATTCCCAATCCACAAGTCACATGTATTACAAAACTACCAGCATAAGAAACCTTTAGCAAATTTAAATGCATTCCTTGTAGTGAAAATATTTCTAAATGGAAACCCAAGAAACACAGAAAAGAGAAAGTATTTGCTACCATGCTGGTAATTAGACTTTGATATGTTTTTGGGGGATGCTTCCTGATCCCTTGAATTGTATATATTTGTTACGGTTATAAACTTAAACATTATATAAATTACTGTTACCAATTTGAAAAAAAAATGCTTTATTACTTAATGTACAATTGTTAGAAAGAAAGTAGTGAAAAAACAACTTTATGCTGAAGAAGATTTTATAAAAGAAAAATGGATATATGCATCAATAAAAATAAATAACTTGATAACACCCTGAATTCCAGCTGTGTACCCCTGTCAATAGTTCTCTTGAAAGGTTGTTGAGCTTCAAACAAATTGGTAGAAGTATCCTTTATATAGCTAATATTGAAACCTCAGACAGCAATATCTAGCATTTAGCTTTTTGGTTTATAGACTGATTACGTTTCTGTTAAAAAAAAGATTAGGTTTCAGTTCTATATGATTGATGAGTCCTGGGAGTCGAACCATCTTTTTTCATTCAGTGGACCTGGGACTCCAATCAACCTGAAGGAGGTTGAATCAGACTGGGAGTTGGTAAACTTTGACCAAAATAGTTTTTTTTTTTTAATTACACGGTGTTACTATGATGCTGTCATTTTAGAACATTTGGATCTTAATGTAAAACCTGCACTTAGTGTTGGCCATAATCATGTCTTTTATTACAATTTCAATGTTGATGCACAAGAAGAATGAAAAGTACTGATATTATATGCAGGTACGTTCTGTTCGCCGTGACAATTCAGCAAAAGTAGATATACCTATGGCCAATTTGGTTGAGCAAGTAAAAAACATATTGGCTAATATTCAACAAAGCCTGTTTGATGCTGCAAAGCAAAAGCGGGATGCTTGCATTAAGGTTGTGAAAACATGGGATGAATTCATTGAAGCACTTGCTGAAAAGAAAATGATCTTAGCTCCTTGGTGTGATGAGGAGGTATGTTGTGCAAATAATATTTACGGTTCATTCTTAATGCTTTACACTGTAATAGACGTTGCATTTTGGTAATGAAGATTTTCACTATTGGTAGTTATAATCAGTGATGTCTTTGGATGTTAGGCATTAGTGTTTTTAAAGTAAGTTAGATGATTATATCATTTTTTTTTTCAACGAACTAGATTTTACTTCCAAGAACATTGTCATCTTCTGTGATAATTCAACCTGTTTGGCTTGATTATGTTGATCTGGAATGAGAAAAGCCGAGTCAGCTTGTGGAATGATTTTGGATCTCTTCATATTCAGTTGGGATTAAATTTAAACACAACATTTGGAAACTAATTTTGGAAGTATGAGAAGTATAGGAAACTCTTTTTTTTTTTTGCATCCCCAAAGCCAAACACAGCAAGCCTCCCAGCCAGGAACTAAGGGAGCTTGCACCCTTTGACAATATTAACCCAATCAGCCTTGATATCTACAAGGGAGTAGCCCAAAAAATCTTTACAATTGCATGCCCACAAAAAACACCTATCCGTGGCAGTGTTTACCACAATTAATAGTATGCTTCCATGTACTTTTTTCTCAGAATTGTATCAAGAAGCACTTCCCAAGCCATATCCGACCATACATCAATTTTGTTAGATTGTTGTGGCATCAATTGGCATGCTACATTTGGTTTTGGTGATATGTAGCTTGAAGTTTTTTTATTTTATGGAACATGTCTCAGGTTAGTGGAAGTCTTTCTCAATTGAGTGGGATATCTATTTTTATAACATTGAAAGCATTGAAAGGGAAACTAAAGAGGTGGACAAGGAAATTTGGAAGGGTGGATATTTGAGGTGAAATGGCAGGTGGAAATTGGGAAGTTTACATCCTAATAGGAGGGAAAAATGAAATTAAGAATAAATACATAAGGGTGGGTTGATTGGAAGAAGTCAACTGGTCCCAAAAATGAAGGATTGGTTGGTTCAAGGGGAGGGGGAATAAAAGCACAAGATTATTTGATTGCATTGCAAGTGCATGAAGGTGAATGGTCACTATCAAAATGCTGTTTATCAATGGGAGGGTGGTGAAAAACGTGGGCTTGTTTAGAAGCTTTTGTTGATTTCCAAACAAAGTTAGTACTTGGAACTTGCTCGAACATGTTTCGGTAGTATGCATTTTTTGTGAGTCAGCTATGGCTGTTCCTAGGGTGATTCTGCAGGAAAAAGTGAACAGTAGCTTAATTCTAATTAATGTTTGGATTCTAAAACTGTGGGAGGGAAGCGTCATATTTTGTACGGGATGGATATGTAGAAAGCATATGACAATGTTAACTGGGGTTTGTGGAGTATGTGCTAAGAAAAGAATGGACATCAGGGTCGAATGGATGAAATCAATCGGGATTGTGTCTCCTCATCCACTTTCTTGGTTACAGCCACTTCTCAGCAGTTTTTTAGTAGTACAAAAGGGCATAGCCACATAGGGCATGGTGCTCAATTATTCCCTTTGTGTCATCAAGGCCTTACGCTGATTAGCTAAATGAGAATTTCAAGTCAGGGTTGTGGAATGATTTTTGTTAAATAATGATGATCCATTCATTTTAAATTCTCCTGTTTGTGGATGACTTTCTGTTCTTTTGCATGACTAGCTGATGTAGCAGCTATCCATTGGTTGGACACCCACTATTGCATTTGGAGGCCCAAGAGAGATCTTGGAAGAGGCCCATTAGGTTTATTTATTTGCTGTTTTACGGGTGTTTTGGTCAAGTTTTAGTCTTAGAGGGGTTAGTTTGTAATAAGGCTTTTAAGCCATGGGTTTCTTTATAATTATGGATAGTTTAGGAGTGTTTGAGATTTTTATATGTATTTCAGAATGGCTAATCATACAACCCCTTAGATGGGATTATAATAGTCCCAATTATATTAGGGTTTGGAATTAGAGTCTTATAAATATAAAGGAATGAGTGTGGTGATATCTCCCTCTCTCTCTTCTCCCACCTACGGCTAGGTAAAAGCATTTCCCCTTTTTTCCTCTCTTCTATTCGATCAGTCTTCTCTTCTTCTCGTTTTGTCTCTTTTTTTATTTAACTAATCTTGTTTTCTTTTATTTATTGCACTGCTATTGCAATTTTGAATTCAAGATTCATTAAAAGAACTTGAATCTGAAAAATTTATAAACATCAAACCCCCTATTAAGAGAAAAAGAAAAGGGATAAGGCATGGTGGCAGGAACTAACTAGGGTTTAGGTACCAATTCAAAGAGCATTCATTTACCTCTCCTTAGGGGTCGAGAGCAGCCAGCCCTAGAGGTACCACACTAACAGCGGCATCCTGACCTGATATGGATCCCTATGCAGTAGACCCATCATTTCGAAAGCCATCACTGGTATGGGCATAGGCACAGGTGGTGACACAAACAAAGGCAGATCCCAATAGAACTTCATAATCCCAGAATCTCTTGTAGATAGAGGGTTTTCTGGGGGAGATACAATTTCTAGGTTGAATTTTTGAGATCAAATATGACTAGTTGGGTAGATAGAGATGGTGAAATCTAACCTTTGCATCGATGTTTGGCAGGGCGGGTCGCTTGAGTGTTAAAACCAAGCGGTGGTTCTTTTTCCGCCGGCTTATCAAACCAATGTATGCCCATTCCCCAAAGGGAGGAGAACAAGAAAAGGGGAGAAGGGAAAGCACTACCCCGAGCATTTAGCTTGGATTACAACCCACAATCATAGTCCAATCATCCTCTTCTATTTTCTATCAAGAATTTTCTTGAATCAAGAACCATCAAGATTCAAGATTCTTGATTCAAAAATTTGTACAACAGTTCCAAACTTGCATCTCTTCGTATTTCCTAACCAAAAAATCCTTGAAAACCATTATCCTCACTTTTTTTATGCTAAAACATAGTTTTCTTTCAAGATTCAAAGAAACATATATTTTTCTTCTTTTCTTGATTTAGTTTCTTTCCCTCTTTTATTTATCCAAGAAATGATTTCTTTTGAATGTTTTAGTTGAATCTTGAATTCTTGAAATTTTTTTAATTGAATTTCTATTATTTCTTTAATTCAAGAATCATTATTTACATTCTTTAAAATGTTTTGCATCATCTTACCATAATTTCATGTTATAGAGATCCATTCCTTTGGATATCGTACATCACTAGCCTTCCACAGTAATGTTATTTTAGGTTTTTATTGTGTTGCTTTGGGTCTGTTATTGGGCTGTATATTTAAGAGCCAAAAAAACCTCATTTTTCTTTATTATAGGGCTATCCTACAACCATTGAGCCAGCCCTAAACACCATGGGAGGGGTAAGTAACAAGGATTTGACAAGTGAAGTTAAGAGATAGGCTAAGGATTTGGAAAACACCAAGGCTGAGTTGACTACCCGCATGGGTACGCTTGAGACTGATGCAACAACTTGTGGGGTGAATTGAGAATCTTCGCCTGGACATTCAAGGATTCAGAAGCGATAAAGAGCTTGTTCAAGATGGGAAATCCTCACAACCAGTCTCGTCTCCTAAGCAACGTGTGAATTCCCTTATTCATGATACATCTTTTATCCAACAGTATGAGGAGACTTACCTCCAGAAGAGAGCATATGCACAGATCCTTGACATCGACTTTACACAACCACTCATGATTCAAATAGGTATGTTCGATTGGACGTCCTAGATTTATATGGTAATCAGGATCCAAAAGCATACTTGGATTGAGAACATAGTACAAAGGCTTATTTCAGGTGGCATGATGTACCAGGGAGATGCAAGCTTCAGTTTGTTGAAGCTAAGTTAAAAGGAATAACACTTATGTGGTGGCGATAGTAAAAGGATATGCAAGGGAAAATCTGGTGTGAAAGGGTGATGACTGCTGCATGCCAGTACAGGGGTGTGTGGTTTTGGTGGTGTTTCTTTTTGGGGGGGAATGATAAATGAGCTTGATTTTGCAGTGTTTCTACATTATGGAGCTCTTTCTTTACCTTGTTTCCTACTCACAATTTTCAGTTTGCAATTCAATAGATCTTTAGGTTGTAATTCAGTTTTGGATATTGAAATAAAGATTGGTGTGTTTTGAGTTCCACAAGTAGACATTGTATCTCCTCTTTGGTTGTAGCCATAGGCTCTCCATTATCTCTCCTCTCTCCTCAACGAGTAGAGGTAATCTCCTTTTCCTCTCTTCTTTTTCTCTCTCTTCTATTCTAATTGATATCTTCTCTCTCTCTCTCTCCTTTCGTTCCTTCTTTCTTGATTTCCTATTTCTTGTTCTTCAATCTTTCTTACTTGCTTCTTTTAATATTATAACTTGTTGATTTCTTAAATTTCCTGCATCATTATTTTTTTTTAATTAACAGAACTTTATTGAGAAAAAAAAAAGAGGACAAACATAAAATACAACACTAAGGGGAAGAGGCCCTACTAACAATCCTCTCACTTTATTATTATTTCTTTTATTTAAAGAAATCATCACGAAGTTTCAAGAATCAATCTTGATTGATTTCTTATATCTAAATTGAAAATCAGACCTATCCCCTCTTTCCCTTTCCTTAAGAACGTCAAGAATCTTCATGAAGATACTTTCTTGATTAGATTCTTGGAACCCTAAATTAGCAAACTTTGAAATTGAATCTCTTTCAATTTTGATAAAAAATTTATGAAATTTGGATCATAGAACCTTTAAGGACATCAGAATCTATTGTAAAAATTTCATATTTTTTGCTGCATTACTAGGGGTATTTTGGTAATTTAATGGGTCTGTCCAAGAAATTTCAAAAAATTTCTCCTAGACCATTTCCCCTAATTTCTTCTTGGCTATCTTCTCCATTACAACCTAATTTACCCGATAGCCTATTTTCACCTAATCCATTATCTTGTATTTTAATTGTTATAGGGTCTTTTCTAAAAGGGTATCCTACATCATATATATATATATATATATATATATATGATCCGCCATTCTGCTCTATTTAGGGCCATATCTGCTGTTAAATTATAAGCTTCCATGTCTCTCCTTAGTACAACTCAGGTCAATTATGGCCTTCCTCTAGTCCTTTTAGCACTTTCAACTTGCATCGTCTCACTCCTCACCATGGTTTAAATTCTCAGATCGGCAGAATGGATCGTCCTTGCCCAAAACCGATTCAGATCGTATCGGATTGGCAGATTGTTCGGTCCAAAGTCAAAAAAATCTGAAAAAATTCCTAAAAATCCATAAAATTTTATAATGCTTTTCATGAAAAGTTTGACTGGAAAAAAAAAACTTAATTTTAGGTATGTTAGGTGCATCATACATGAATAAACACTGTTATGAACTTACGAGCATATGTATTTATGAAGATCATGATTAAACATTACATAACCAAACATTCAGTATGATTACTTCTAGTGCAGAAAAACCAAACCATATACAAATACAATAACATATAAATAATGATGAACATAATT
>JAOXJP010000016.1:28636-50670 GCA_025762735.1 Platanus orientalis | reverse complement strand
ACATAAAGAGCCTCGGTGAGTTGTGGAATACTAGGGGCTGCTATTGTTCCGACCCCAAGGATTTTGACGATATTTCCATCACCAAATGTGACATATCCACATTGAGCTTCCTCAAGTTGAGTGAACAATTCTTTTTCATCGGATATGTATCTTGAACACTTGCTGTCAAGATACCATCTTGATGAGCTTTCGGCTCTCAATGCGGTATGATTGACCAGACATGTTGGGTCATCTTTTCTTACCCATATTCTCTTAACCTTGGTAGGTTGAGATGTTTGCCTTTTGACACTTTGTTGTTTGACCAAAATCCTTCTTTCTTTGAAGGTTTCTATTTTCAACTCTTTGAAAATAGTTTCTTTTGTTGACATTCTTCTCACTTTGCATTCTTCTAGATTGTATCCTTTGGGATTTGCTGTCATTTTCCCTCTTTTTACAATCCACCCTTATGTGCCCTTCTAAGCCACAATAGAAGAATTAGAATAAGGGTTTTCTAGGTGTGTGAGATTGTATTAACTTCCTTCTAGATTGTTCATCATAGAAGGGTGGTTAGGCTCTTCTAGGTTTTCTATTTTCACTAGATTGTCCCTTAGTCATCCTAGAAGTGGAGGCATTCCCTTGGAATCCTCTTGAGGTGGAAGCCTTGCTAACTTGAAATTTGTTTCATGCCTCATTGGCATAAGAGTATGACTTGCTTATCCCTTGAGCTCCTCTAAAGGAAGATTCTTGGTTGAATTGTGATCTATTTCCAACCACTTGTGCATAGGAACTTGATTGGGGTTGCATGAATCTTTCCCAATCTCCACGTTGACTCATAGGTGCTTTGTGCTTGACTGAGGTAGATGTTTTCTTCTCAACCTTATTTGAACTTTGATAAGGTCTTTGTGGCTCAACATTTTTCTTTCCCTTCTTGGAAGGTTGTGGAGGTGGTTGAGTAGATCCTTTGACTTTAACAAATCAAATATTGGGTCCTTGAGTTAAGGAAGAGGCATTGACCTCGAAATTATAACCTAGTCTGGTCATATCCCCATACTCTTTCCCTATAGTAAGCATCTTCTTAAACTTTCAATTTTATTGGGTAAGCATTGAGATGTTCTTCCTCTTATTTTTTTCAAGCTCCTTGATTTGTTTAAGGTAATCAAGGGACTTCCTTGTGAGTTGAGAGCAAGTCAAGTTGAGAGATGTGTTTCTCTTATTTAGAGTCTTGACTTGGTCTTCCAACTCTTGGATGAGTGAGTCATCACTATGAGACTCATTCCTTTCCTCTCCCATGTTTTTGATCTTCTCCTTAAGCTCAAGAACCTTGGTGGACAAATTTTGGTTGTCCTCAAGAAGTCTTCTCTTCTCATGCTTCTTATTATCCTTTTCTAAGCCTATAAATAGTCTTGCTTCATTGAGGTTCCTTTCTAATTCTACTTTTTTTAGGCTCATTTCCTCATTTGCATAAAGGAGCAAGTAGTTTTCTTTGGAAAGTTAATTCTTTTTGTCATTTTCCATTGAAGACTCTTGTTGAAGAGTGGAGATAGTGTTCTCAAGGGACTTTAACTTTTCAGTCAACTCCATAACTTCCCTCTCGAGTTGTTTGTTCTTCTTCCCCAACTCAACACTTTGCATAAAAAGGTCGTCGAATGCTGCTTGTGCATCATAAATCTCCTCTTCCTCTTCACACTCTCTTTCATCCTTACTACTTGAGTCACTTATTTCTAAAAGTGAACTCATGAGAGTACCAAAAGCCATAAAGGCTTTGATCTCTTATGAGGGAGCTCCTTCACTACTTTGGGACTCATGTTCTAAAGTCTCAGATTCATCATCCCATGTAGTAGCCATGGCTTTGCCCTTTGACTTATACTTGTGTTTCATTTATCACACAACATTCAAAGCAGAATAAAACTAATCTTTTAAGTAGTCTTTAAACATTCGAATAATGCGTATTTATGAGGAAAAACAAAAATCAAGAGAGTCTGACCCACTTAAGCACATAGCTCTACGGATTTTCATATCAAAATCTTTTAAACCAATCTTTAAAAATATGTTACTAAGAATGCTTTGAAAACTCCTTTCAAAAGCATACTAATCTTTCAAAACAAATCAAAAACTGAGTAGAAGATCCTTATAATTTTTGCAATACAGAGATTAAAATCATCTATGAACCTATTTGGATTAAAAACATAAGATAAAACTTATACTTTCTTTAAAACAAAAATTTTCCCTTTAAAAAACATGTAAAAAGAACTTAAATAAACCAAACGGACATGGTTCTTTGCAACACTTGTAAACAAATGCATCTAAGAACCTAAAATTGATATCAAAATGATGCGAAGTATTCAAGCTATTTACCAAACAAATTTCTCATCATTATAAGAACATATGGAACCAAAACAATCCAAAATCTTCATGGTTTCTCACAAAAATGGGAATCAAAGTGTTCTAGGAACCTAAGACCATTAAGAAATGATGCTAAGTGTTCAAGTTTATTTTCCTTTTGATCTAAAATGAATCCCAAACTAAAGCTTAATGCTCTTCCTTGAAAATCCCCAAAAGCTCTTCAAACCCTAGTTTTCTTTTTATTCTTCTTCCCTCCTTTTCTCTTGGCATTTTTGAGTCAAATTAGGTCGAGATATTTGGCTTTTATAGACTATAGAGGAGTCTCAAATCAAATAGGAAAGCCCCCCACCATCAAAAGTCGCAAATGAGTGGCTTTCCAAAATTTTCCATGAAGGACTTGATTGACCAGGTCTGGGCCAATTTTTTTTCCTTCTTCTACCCTTGCGTACTAAATCGATCATAACTTATTCGTTTGGCATCCAATTTGCTTGTTGTTTATTGCATTGGAATCTAGACTTTGATAATTTTCCAATTACATAAAGTTAGCTCACTAATTCTTCATGGATTTGTAAAGATTTGTCTCTAAATTTGTACAAGTTTGAAGGACATTACATAAGCGCTTAAATCATTCTAAGTGTGTATGAAACATGTGCATAACATATGTGTGACATGTGTACGAAATGTGCGAATTTGTGTGGGGTGTTACAGATACTTTTTGACTACATATAATGTTTTTTTTTTTGTTTGTTAAATTTAGATTTAAAATTCCCATCTCCTAATTGTAATTGTTGAATTCTAAGCCTTTTTTGTCAAGAAAATATTTCAGTGTGACCAATGGCATGGTGTTCTTGTGGTTATTGCACCACCACTCTAAAGAAGAGGTGACGTGGAACCATAAATAACACATGCTCATATTTGTTGGGAGTTTTAAAATATTTAAAGACCTTTTCTTAGAGAAAGAAGGCTAATCAACAAGCCTTACTATGGCAAGATGATAGATATTGGGATCTCATTTGAGATTAATCATGTTTTTTCTTTTTTGTTATTTTTATTAGTACATGGGTTTTATGCAATTATGGGTATTTTTGTTATTTTCATTTGTTAGGTGAGGGGTTTGACCATTAGGTTTTGATCTTTGGGTCTCCTTTTAATGTTTTTTTATTTTTTTTATTTTTTATATATAAAGTTTCATAGGTTTTGGACAAGTTGGTAGGAAGTTATAGGTTTTTTGCGCACTTTTCTTTGTAGGGCCAATATTATAATTGTGTCCAACAGGGCTGGACACCCCACCTATTGGAACATATAAATAGTCCTTATAACTCTAGTTTAAGAGATAACTGAATGAGTATTGATTATTAGCTACTATTGTTGTTTGGTTGAGTGATTTGCAAACCCGAGGAATGATTCTTAGGAATTGTAGAATAATTCTAGGTGATTCTCTTATTGTTGTCATTTATTTATTTTACATTTTTTTTCTCTGTTCTATTGGTGCAATAACGGAATTATGCTTGCTGTTTGATGATTAAATATTGGTCACAATGATGTTTGGACTGATTTACAACTTCCCATCCAATAGGTATTGATTAATTTTTAGTTCTCTCTAATTTTCAAAACCCTACTTCAGTACTTAAATCACCCCTTCTCTATATATGTTGTTAAAGATCCTAAAACCTCACCCTATCTTAACCAACCCTTTCATCTAATCATTCTCTATAATCAATTTCACTTAATCGGATAGATTCCATCTATTATTGATTTCCTAAATTTCACTCTTTATTCACTTTATGGATCTCAATATAGCACAGTCTTAATTCCAAATTCAAACCTTTAGATTCTATAAAGTACCTACAAATCCTAATTTCTCACCCCAAAACAGTCCAATCATTTATTAGTCAATCCAAAACCTATTCCCCTTCCACCTTAAACCCAAATTACCCAAACTTTGCTATTTATCTTATTTCTCCTAATAAGTCCTATATCAATTGGTATCCAAGCTTTTGGTCCTACATCTCCTTCAATCCTATGGCAAAGATGAGCTCTATATGTATATTTATATCAGTTGCATCCAATTAAGGGTGACCTCTGCTTTAGCTTGATGTTAAGAATGCTTTTCTTCATAGAGATACTAAAGAAGTGTTCATGAGATTTTTGTCAGGATTTTAGTATGCCATTGGTAGAGGAAATGTGTATTGTCTCAAAAAAGCTCTAAATGTTCTAAACAAGTCTCCTTGAACATGATTTGAGAGATTCCATAGTGCCATGCTTAAGAATGGGTATAAGTAATGCCAAGCTGATCACACTCTGTGTCAAGCATTAAAGGAGAAAGGTAACAACTCTCATTATGCATATGAATGATATTGTAGTCACTAAGAAGGATCAGTGTGAAATCCACAACCTAAAGATTTTTTTTTTGTTTGTTTGTTGAGATCGTGGATCTAAGTCATCTAAGATACTTTATTGGAATTGAATTTTCTTGGTACAAGAAGGGTTATCTTTTTATCCTAGTACAAATATGTTTTATATCACTAGGATTTTGGTATGTTGGATTATAGACCTTGTCGAATTCCGATTGATCCTAATCATCTCCAAGAAAATGAAGGTGATGAGCTGATTGATATAGATCAATATAAGAGGTTAGTGGAAAAGTTCATTTATCTTTCTTTGACTAGACTTGACATATCATATGCTGTTGGAGTTATTAGTTTGTTTATGCATGCTCTCACTACAAAACATCTTGAGGCAACATAACATGTTGATTTTTTCAATAGAAGTCAAGGAAAGGGAGTTCTATATGTTAAACAAAATGACCCCAGAGTTGAAGCCTTTACTAATGTAGATTAGGTTGGGTCCATGTTAGATAGGAGATATATTTCTGGCTACTATACAATCTTTTGTGTGGTAATCTTGTTACATGGAGAAGCAAAAAATAACCGATGGTAGAAAGATCAAGTTCATAAATTGAATTTCGAGTCATGGAACATGGAATTTATGAGATATTATGGTTTATGGTTTGTTGAGAGTTGAGATTTAGTTCTCAAGGTATCTTGGGTCTGTACTGTGACAACAAGGCTACAATCAAAATGGTTCATTATCTTGTTTGACATGATAGAACAAAGCACATCAAGGTTGACAGGTATTTCATTAGAAAGAAGCTTTAGTTAGAACAAATATGTATTCCTTTTGTGCAAACAAAAGAAAAACTAGGTTATTTGTTCACTTAAGGTCTTAAGTGGTCCTAGCTAACCTAAGATAGTAGGCAAGCTTGGTATGCATGATATTTACATGCTAGCTTGAGTAGGAGTGTTGTATTGTAGGGGTACACTGTACATGTACATGTAAGGGTAATATAGTCTTTGGTGTTGTCATGGGTTACACTTGTAACTACATTATCTTTTTCTTGTATTCTTGTATCCCCTCATCACATAAATAAGAAAAATAGTACGGAGAGAGATACTACTCGAACAACTAGTTTATTTGTTCACTAAAGGCCTTAAGTGGTCTTAGCTTATCTAAGATCTTGATATTCACAATTTTTATGTATTAGCTTGAGGAGTAGTGTTGTATTGTAAGGGTATAATGTACATGTACATGTAAGGGTATTATAGTCTTTGGTGTTGTAGTAGGGTATTTTTTTCATGTATTTTGTATCCCCTCATCACATAAACCAAGAGGTGTTTTAATCAAAATCCATTCTTCTCCAACTCTTCTCCCAGCTAGTTTATTTATTCAAAGGATACCTAGCTTGAAATTCTTTTTACACTGATCCTGGCATTCAATTATGATAGATTCAATGACCAGATGATACTTATAGTTGAAAACATGGATATGGGCATAGTAATGGAGATACATCTTCATCATTTGGATACATAAACAATGTGGAGGTTTAATATCCCGTGTTGCACGTAAAGGGTAAAGATGTAATTTAACACACATAAGGATAAAAATTATCTTTTCACATATTTTATAAAGACCATAGGATGGTTTAAGAACCCTATAGACCGATTTAGAAGTGTAGAGCCCAAACTTGAACTCAAACCTGTCAAGTTTGAAAGTTATCCTAATTACATATTTGAGGTAACTTCTTGGGCCCACCAACACCAATCCCGAGTGAATTAGGGTACAAGACATATATCCCTAGAAAGATCTTGAAGTATAGTTTCCAACTCAACAAATGGTTCACAAAAAAGGAGTTTCTTAGAGAAAGTTATGCCCATTTTATTATAGGGTGTTAGCGCTGAAAAAATTCAGAAACTCAGGAACCATGCATGCTTGATCATGAGATGGTGCATCCCATGATCGATCATGCAACATGTTGCATCCCCCTCTGGTGGCCTCCTGATCGATCACCAAACCCATGATCGTTCAGGGCTTGAGGGGGAAATGTTGAAACTTGCGATTTATGCCTATTTTTGCCCTATTTTGACGTGGCCTTCAACCATTGGACCCCCACACATGTGGGATCTCATTTATGATGACTTAGGACTCTATTTACACTTTATTTAGGTTATTTTGACCCATTAGAACCAAGAGGAAAACACTTAGAGATATTAATAAAATTTTTGAGCCAAAAGAGAGAGATTCTTCCCCAATTGGGTAAATTTTACCCTCAACTCTAAAAATCTTCAAGGTTGACTCATTTTATTCCTAGATCTTCATGTTTTATCTAATTTACACTAGTTCTACATCATTTTATAAAGGATAGAGGTAAGGGAGAGAAAGTGTTGGAAGGTTTTGGAGCTTAAACAAGGAAGGATGTTGAGATTTGATGAGTGTTCATACATGATGTGCTACTTCTTTATTCTCTTACTATTTTCTTCATGGATATTCTTCATTTTGATTAGTATCTTGATTCTCTATCACTTGATTGTTAAGTCTTTGGAGTTTGGCAAGTTCACATCACTTGATTGCTAGTTTTATGAGATTTTGTGAGTTTCCATACATGATGAGCTACTTCTTTGACTTTTTGTTCATTTATTCATTTATAAGCTTTAGTTTAGATGAAATATCAATTCCTCTTCATTCTTATTGTTCTATTCGTGAAGTTGAGTGAGTTACTCCATTCTAAGTACCAAATCCATGGAAGATTAGTGATGTTCTAAGTTGATTGTGCTAGTTCCCTGTTTTTTTGCATTTTTATCCATTTTGATGGTTATTTTGGGTGAAATTATAGTTTTTCATCACATTTTACTAGATTTATGTATGTTTGATGATTCTAATAATTTCATGGAGTGACTTCTTCCATTTTGACTTGGTAGAAGCCTTTGTTTGTTGAAAATTATAAATTTCATATGGGTATCACTAGACCTACTCATATTTTGGTAAGTTTTAAGTAAGTTTTACTCATTTCATTGCTCTACCATTATAGATTCATTGAAATCCTAAGCTTATCTTCATGATTGATTGTAATGAGTTTGGATCCTTGTGAAATTCTAAAATGAAAAAATGATTACTACTCCATATGCTTGAAGTTTACCTTGATTTCCTTACACTTGAGATTTATGTTCATATTGTTATTACTAGTTAGTGGTTTCTTCTTAAATTGATTAGCTCCAAGTTGTTGCTTAATCTAATAAGCTTATCTTTATGATTGTAATGAGGTTAGATCCTTATGAAATTCTAAAAGGGGAAAATGATTACTACTCCTTATGCTTGAAGTTT
Source organism: Platanus orientalis (assembly GCA_025762735.1). NCBI lineage: Eukaryota > Viridiplantae > Streptophyta > Magnoliopsida > Proteales > Platanaceae > Platanus > Platanus orientalis. Next base: position 42,690 of record JAOXJP010000016.1, on the reverse strand, counting down.
ACCTTGATTTCCCTATACTTGAGATTTCTATTCATATTGTTATTACTAGTTGGTGGTTTCTTCTTAAATTAATTAACTCCAAGTTGTTGCTTAATCTACTTTATATGTTAGTTATCCATAAATGTTATCATTATGTCTCTCATTTGATTGTATCCACTTACATTTGATCTGGTAAGCTCTATATTAGTATTATTGCATTCACAAAACTTATTTAGGACTTTTATGCTATTGTTGGTTTTGGGAAGTTAGAAAATGAATTTTTGGGTATTTGGTTTTAGTGTGAGTATGAGCTATTATTTTTCATTGGTTTTAGCGTGGGCTTTACATGGTCCTACTTATAGGATTTTACGATATGAACATCTTTTGCACTATACTCTTATGCAGTTACATACTATTCTATATATGCATGGATTTAAAGTATCATTTCGTATATGAGGATTTTGTTTTGGGACCCAATCACCAGGTGACATCAATAGGTGAAGATGACACTAGTTTCCCACCAGCCCTTGATGCCTCGGGGAATTTTTGCAGGCTAACCCTTGATGCCTTGGAAGATTTTTACGCGTTAACCCTTGATGCCCTAGGAGATTTTTGTGGGCTATATTGGTCTTATGACCCCATTTCTGGACCCAATCACCACGTGGCATTAATAGGTGAAGACGACACCAGTTGTAATTTTGTCATATAAGATTTCAATTTTGTCATATAAGATTTCAGTTTTGTCAGAGGACCGATGTGAGCTAATCCGTTGGGTTTGAAACGAGGTGTTTTGACGAGGTTTGGTTTAGGAACCCTACATGGGTTGAGTTATTTTGATCCGAGCTGTGTTTTACTAAAACCCTTCATGGGTAATGTGGGTTTGAGAGTTGCATTAGGCCTCCATGAGCATGTATTTGTTTTGGAATCTATTATCTAAGGCAGTTTATTTAAGATGTGCTAAGACCTATTTATGTATGAGTATTTTGTACTGAACATTACATTGCATGTGCATTTTCCTTATGAGCTACACATTATCTATTTCAGTTATGAGCTTCTGTTGATTTAACTTTTGCACTTCGGGCCCTTTACTAAATTCTTATCATTGTGATAGTTAGATCGACTCTTATATATGTTGTAATGTTCCGATTTTGTATCGATCCTACTCATGCATATCCGATTTATTCCGTGGGACATTGTGTATGTTCTCTCACGTGCTGAACCATACCGGGCTAGGGTTGGGTTAGGTCAATAAGAAAAAATAAACGAGTGATTTTACAGTTTTACCCTTCATGGTTGTTTGGACCAAATAATGACTTAAATCGCACCTATTAACCCCTTGTTTGTTTCAAACAGACATGAATGTGGCTATAGAAATGTATCCTTTTATTTTTGTGTCTGTTCAAATATCATAAGTTGTGTCCTTATGCCTGTTCCGAACAAACATGAATAATATAAATAAATAGTCCCTCCTTCATTTTATTTATTTGATTCCAAATCCGAAATTCGTAGTATTCTATATTAGGCATCATAGAGGATGTTCAAAAGGGTGTGAAATTTGAAGTCCCACATGGGTTAGCCCATAAACCTTTGTGTGTTCATATATGGTAATGTTGAACGTAAGGGGCACTACTGTTTTGTGGATGGGGGAGGATCTGGCCAACATGGGCCAGGCCCATATAAACATATACACACACGTGCACCGAACCAAACCGGGCCAGGTCGGGTTTGGATGGGTCAATAAGAAAAAATAAATGTGTGATTTTATAGTTTTACCCTTCGTGACTATTTAGATCGAAAATTGGCTATTAAATTGCACCTATTAACCCCCTGTCTATTTGGAACATACATGAATGTGGCTACAAAAATGCATCATTTTATTTTTGTGTCTGTTCACACACCATAAGTTGTGTCCTTATGCTTGTTCTGAACAAACATGAACAATATAAATAAATCGTCCCTCCTTCATTTTATTTATTTGATTCCAAATCCGAAATTCGTAGTATTCAATTTTAGGCACCATAGAGGATGTTCGAAATTAGGCATATAGAGAGCATGATAGCGTGTTCTAAGAGAGAAAGAATACAACATAAGTTTGATTCGTTAGGCACATAAATTCCAATGCTTCTTTTGTGTATAGTCGATCATTGTATCTTGGGAGACAAACGTTCAAAGAGTTTGTAAGCACCACTATGAGTGGCGAAATCTGTCTTAAGGACATAGTGTCAAACACTAGCCTTGATCAATTTCGGGTCTGATTTATTGTCAATTCATCTAGTCAAGTAAATTGTTCTTTTCATTTTATTTTAAGTATTTTATTTGTATGAAATAAATAGTTGTTGTTCACATAATACTGCATATCATTCTTTATACATAGAATATAGAACACCAATCTCCACCTTGTATTGCTTGTTTCTATGTCGTATCATCACTACTCAACGGAACATGTGCCAATTGGGGTGAGCTTGATGGTCTCAACAAGTACAAATACAAACCATACCCAAAAAGAAGTCTAAACTATAGATACAATAACATGGTACAATTTACACATGAGAAAGGGTACAAAATGCACATGAGAAATTCTTACTTTATCCCAACACAAAAAGTGATTCAAAGGTTGAACTATAAAAGGTAGTAGCATAATATTCCATGGATAAAATGATTAAATGGAAACAACAATACTATGCACCATGGACAAGAAAGAGTAAACAATTCAATAGAAGTGATAACCACCATGTCTTTCTATTTTGAAATTATTTAATTATTCAACTCTTATAAACCTTCTTGTATTTCTTAGCAATTGGTTCATTCATTACTATAATAATTCAAGTGCTTCCTTGGCTTATCATAATTTCCGAATGATAGGCACGTCATCCACCTTGTCCTCTGCGGTTTGGTCACTAACCACATAAGCTAAATAACCTTGCCAACCCTTTCAAAGAAGTTTCCTGGCTCGAATGACTGAAATTAATCATGGGAAAGAATCTTTCTTTACCCCTTGGAAGGAGAATTCCGCTAGTCCTGGTATGTCGAGTACATCCTCCTTGGAGTAGTAATGGAACGTAGCATGGTATACGACTAATTAGTTCATTCCCAAAATCACGTCGAAATCTTCCATCTCAAGTAAGATTAAATCTGCTTGTAACTCTAAGTCTCCAACCATAATCTCATATGACTTAAGTACTGATTCAATATCAATGACTTTCCAAGAGGAGTATATATGTGTAACACATAATCTAACATCATAGACAACAAACTAGCATATCTGGCATAAGCACATGATATAAACAAATATGTGGATCCGGGGTCTGTAAGGACATGTGCGATGTGAGAAAATAATGAAATAGTACTTGAGGCAACTGCCCTTGATGCCTTTGCATCTTTCTCGGTAACAACATACACACAGGCTTTGGCCTTAGGGCGTTGCTGGTCTTCAATTACCTTGGCTGTTTGGGTGTTCTTCTTGGTGGGGCAATCCCGATACAAATGGCTAACCTGTCCATAGACAAAACAAGCTCTAGTGTTCCAAAAGCATGTGACTCCATGACCTTTTCCGCATTTTTTTTCATTGCTCAATAGCTCATTGTTTGTTTGCTTTTCTCTTGGTTTGCATCTGGGTAATGGGCTTCTTGTGAGCATGGGGCTGAAATGGCCTCTTCCCTTTGTGATGGATTCTTTGGAGTTCGTTACTCTCTCTCTTCACGATGTGGGCAGTCTCAACCACATCCACGAAAGTCTTCAACCTCAGTACTGACATACAAGAGTGAATGCTAAGTTTGAGGCCCCGCTGAAATATTTAACTTTCATGGTGTCATCTGAGGCTATTTGTGGGACAAAGTAGGCTAGTTCCATGAACTTGGCCTTATACTGTAGCATGGTCATGTTGCCCTGCACTAATTCGAGGAATTCCAATTCCTTTTATTCACAAACACTTTGGGGCAAAATAATAGTCCCTAAACACTTTAAGAAACATCTCCCATGCCGGGGATTCATCATACTCTCTCATAAGTGTATCCTTCATGGTATGCCACCAATGTTTGGCCTCACCTTTCATCACGAAGGTAGCTAAAGAAACTTGTTAGTCATCCTCGCAACTTATCACCTCAAAGATCTTATCGAGTTGCATAATCCACGATTCAACTTCCGTTGGATTAGTAGTTTCATTGAATTATGGTGGTCGCATTCTTTGAAACTGTTCCACCATATGATTATCATTTCCAATATTCCTCTCACGCGGCTCCCTATCGTGTGTAACACGTTCTTTCACTATCTTAGCCAAATTACCTACGACCCCTAATACTCATTCCATACTTTCTTTATCCGGTGTTGGAGTGGAAGATGCCCCTCTTGTACACATCCTTGGTAGAATCTTGCACCAATAATCAAACAAACAATTTCTTTAAAATCATCTTGAATCCATCAAAAGATCATCACATCTAGCAGTTGTCCTCTCCAAGCATATAATCACAATATGATTCATTAATACTTCTTCTAATGTCATTCCGTGGTCAATATCCAATCATCAACTCTTAGTTCCCCAAATCCATGTATCATCTCGTATGATTCCTGTACTCCAAATAGTCTACAAAATTTAATATGGATGCTTTGATTCCAAGCTGTAATGTCCTGAACACGGACTCGGATAAGATCTGTAAGTGCCTCGGATTCAGACCATGACATTTCAAATCTTGTTGCATATTCTTAAAAGGCTTCTTATTAATCTCATGGTCTTATTCTTTTTCTTTAATTGCAATGGAAACATAAAACCTTTCTTATTAACATTTCCATTCCATTTATAGTAGTGTGCAGAGGAAACATAAAGCCATATTACCACTAAGGATCCATTCAACCATGAACTACGCAGCGAAAAATAACAATCTTATCATCAACCTTATGTTCAAAACATAAAACCATGGTATTATATGATCATATAATTCCAAATGGAGATAGAAGTTGATATATATATATATATACACACACACACACGTATATAAGAAACAAGAAGAAGATATGACTACGACAAAAAAGAGATGACTCTAGGAGAGATGACACTGTTCCCCAAGAGAGGAGGGGTATTCAAACCCCATGGGCAGCAATTCCACAATGGATTGGGTTGACATCTGCCCCAACATGCACAGTGGTAGTGTGGGGTTGCCGATGCAGCAGTGGGCTTGAGTGGTGGGTGTTAAGAAAATCTGCTTACGTTTTCGAAAATATAACACAGTCCAAGGATCAAAATGTTATTCCTAGGGCTTCCATGATAGGTTAAATATTAGTTACTAGGACGGGGGATCGGTTTATGAACGCTTCCCTAAACAAACGCTCATCACTGCTCCTTGTCAGGGGCGGACACATCACTGTTGAAAAGTGATTTTCACTTTTTTGGGGGGTGCATATTCACTTTTCAGCGCTGATGTGCCCGCCACCTGACAAGGAACAGTGGTTACCATTAGTTAAGGTGAGCATTTTTTATCCATTCACCTAGGATGGGGGAAACTAGCATGATTGCATCCTTCAACAAGGTCCATGACATGAAACTTTACCACCACAACCAAAAACCAAGTGGAGACTCAATAGCCGAATGTCCAAACGGGGATTTCTAGATCATATTCGATTTGTTCTATGTATTTCATATTAGAGAGATAAAATGCATTAATAGCATTAGAAGGCTTCCACTAGATTTGTGACAGTTGATGACTACTTTTTTTTTTTGGATAACTTTAATCTTAGTTTACCACCATAACCGAAAACCTAATGATCTCCCAGAGTCCAAACAGGGTAAAATGCATTAATAGCATTAGAGGGCTTCCACTAGATTTGTGACAGTTGATGACTTCTTTCTTTCTTTTTTTTTTTTTTTTTGTTTCACAACTTAAATCTTAGTTTACCACCATAACTGAAAACCTATTGATCTCACAGAGTCCAAACAGGTATTAGCAGATATCTACCCGGTACATACTAGTGAGGTTTATCTATTCTATTCTATTTGTTCCGAGTACTAATATGAGAGAGAGAGAGACGCATGATTCTACATGTTGATTTCCTTCATAACAAAAACTAATTCTAATATACACTCGATGGATAAATTATATTGGAAGTAACTCTGTTGAATCCCAACCTATACAATTTGAACTCCTCAATTCGATCTCTAATGATAAATCTGTCCTCGTCTTCCTGAAAACAAGAGCAAGAAACATTGATAATAACATTCTATCACCAAAACATGTATATCTCCACTCTTGCCCCATGCTTTGTTCAATTGTGGACAATAAAACCTAACATATCCTCTTTCTCGCTTCCAATCCCACGCTTGTCTGAATTAAGTGCCAGCAAAGTGGGAAGGCCTCACTACGTATGATAAATCCATCCTCGTCTTCCCATAAAAATGAGCAGGAACAATGTTAATAACATGGTATTTCATGGGAGGTTACCTTGATGCAAAACATGTACGCCCCAACCTTGTTCCAAGCCCTGTTTATAGACAATAAAACCTGTAACAGATCCTCTGCCTCTTCCTAGTTGCCAATTCCATGCTCGTCTGAAAAAGTGGCAGGGGAGTGTGAGTGCTCCATCCTTGTCTTCCCATAAACATGAGCAGGAACAATGTTAATAACATGGTATTTCATGGGAGGTTACCTTGATGTAAAACATGTATGCCCCAACCTTGTTCTGAGCCCTGTTTGATTGTAGACAATAAAACCTGTAACACATCCTCTGCCTCTTCCTTAGTTGCCAATTCCATGCTCGTCTGAAAAAGTGGCAGGGGAGTGGGACGGCTCCATTGTTTTGTCCTTGCGCCGCCTCTTTTCTGATGGTGCTGCCTCAATAGGGTCTCTGAATGGCTTCCAACAATGTTCACCACTTCCTCTTCTCTATCAACATGAATCACACTCTCCAAGCCTATCTCCACTTCTATCACCCACTCTGGATCCACAACACCACGAAACTCTGGTGTACCCAATCCCATCAAACTTGAACACCTAACAACCAAGATGACTCTTTCAGTGATTATAACAAATTTCCCCGCCTGTTTGAGCATTTTGCACATAACAAATATCTCATCCTTGAACTTAGCATTGTCTGCATCCAAAAGCATTGATGTCCCAATTGCTTCTTCCCAGGAGTAGGGACTCAGGGGGAGTTCTCTGGCTAGAGGCCTAGGAAAACGGACTCGAAAGCGGCGGGGTTGGTGGAGCTTGCTTCGGTTTCTAATGCTCTGAGCTGTTTTTCCAGTGACTTCAAGAATGCTGGCCATTGGTCGTGCTACAAGTCCTGCAGTTCCTAGGGCTATTCCTGCAGGATAAAGAACCCATCTATAGTCAACCAACATACATTTACACATGCATGCAACCTGTCAAATGCATAGGCATGCACTTGCATGCAACCTGTCAAAGATTATTAGATGATGATGATGATGGTAATGGCTATAAGGGAAAACAATTGCATTTGGTGCTACCTGAGAGGACACCAGGAAGGCCATGTTTCTCAGCTCCATTGATTGGTGATTGAAGGAGTCCAGTGAGGCCCTGTGAAGAAAGTGTAATGCAGTTATGACCTCCAGAGAGTGCTAAAAATTTGAAAGAGTTGTGCAAACGTGTCAGGTGTTTCAACATTTATGCAAATGTATGCATGGAGTATCTCGATTATGTTCTCCTTGTTAGAAGGCACATCCTAAAAAGCTTTCAATGGTCAAATCCAGGTCAAAGTTTGAGGGAGAGTATTAGAAAATATTTCTGACACATTCCCCTGTATGCCTCGGTGTATGGCCCTCCATTGGTTGGAGTTATGACCTCCAGAGAGTGATTGAAGGATTTTTAATTAAAAACTCCCGGTAAAGAGAACTTTATTTTGCCACATGGCAAAGTGCTTTTTGAGATGGAATTTACCAAATGAAGAGTTGGTGATGATTTCAACATGTGGAACTCTTTTGAGTTGCCACTAAGAAGTTCCTGGGCAGCTAGATTTATTTGCTAGGTGGAATGGGAACAAATCTGCTTGTTTAGTCACCTAGCAAAGAAGTGACCAAGGAATCTTCCAAGTAGCAGCTTAACTAGCGGCCCAAAAGGGTTCCATGTGTTGGCCGTGTCACCCATTGCATGTAGAAAGTTTCAGCCCAATCAGTCTTTGCCATTGTAGAATTATGTGGGACTGTAGTAGGTATTATTGTTTTTCTTTATTAGAGAGAGAGAGAGAGAGAGAGAGAGAGAGATGCTTTCCTCTTCCTCTCTTCTCCACAAAAACCCAAGACACCAAAACTGCTCAACAAATCAACTTGGTAGAGCACCAGAGGCAAAAGCATTAACCAAGACATGAAACATTGAGAATTAGAGTATCAATTTGGGTATTTGATAGGCAAATTGATGACGAAAGCTATTCTACCTAGTGACTTATGAAAAAGTTCAAAGAGAAAAAAGATAGTCACATGGTCTTTATTGACCTAGGGAAAGATTATAATAGGGTCTCTAGAGAGATCATCTGGTGAATTTTGGACATGAAGAGGTTTCAAGTAGATATATAAAATGGTTAAGAAATGATCAAGAGGTTATGTGTTAACAACATGGAGAGAGACTAGCAAGATTTGAATCACAATAGGTTTACACCAAGGTTCACATTAAGCTTGTATCTCTCTGCATTGGTTATGGATGTATTGACTAGGCATAAAGGAGGAAGTCCCTCAGTGTATGTTGTTTGTTGATGATATAGCTTTGATGAAATTAGAAGGGGTAAATGCAAAGTTGGAGCTATGGAGGGATGTTTCAGAATCTAATGGATTTAAGATATGCCAAACTAAAAGAGAGTATATGGAGTGCAATTTTGGTAAAGGTAGGAGTAGAAATGAGGGAGTAGTTAAGATTGATGACCAAGAGATACCCTGGAGACCATTTCTTAGGTCAATCATTCATGAGGAAGGGATTTAAAATGATATTGCCCATATGAGTAGTGTGGGCTGAATGAAGTGGAGAAGTACTGTTGGAGGGCTATATGATTGATGCATAACATCAAAATTGAAGGGAAAATTTTATAAGACAGCTATAAGACCAGCCATGCTTTAAGAAGAAGCATATGCATTGAATGAACGTAGCAGAGATAAGGATGTAGATACGGATGAGTGGCAAGAATCGGAAGAATGAAATTAGAAACGAAAGCATATGCGGGAACTTAAGGGTAGCACCAACATATGACAAGATTTGGAAAGTCAACTAAAATTGTTTGGTCATGTGCAACAAAGACCAATAATTGGACGGGTGAGAGGTGAATATGGTACAAGTTGAAGGCGTTAGAAGGACAAGTGGAAGGCCAGAACAGGATGTGGGTCAAAGTAGTGAGAAAAGACATGTCATAAATGGATGATATGTCAATGGTGAACAAGATTTGTTTAGCTAACCTCAAGTTGTAGAGTTGAGAAATATTTTGTGCAGATATGACATTTCCTTATAAAACTTCATTTGTAGGCACATATGTGTTAGGCTAACCACCAAAATGTTGGGACAAGACTTTTTAAGTTGGGTATATGTGTACCTTATCAAAAGAAAACATTAAAAAATTTCAAACCTTCTAACAAACTAACAAGCTTCACATCTCTAAAAGAAAGAATCATAAATGAGACATATTCTAAAAACCATAAAAAGTATCTGATTACACATTTAAACAAATTAACATATCACACATCTCTAAAATCCTAAAAAAGAAAGAAACAAGAGAGGTAAAGACATAAAGACCAAATAGATTGGTGACAGTTAAGATCAACTAAATTTGACTGATTGAATGTAGAAGTTAACAACTAAACTAACTTGAATAAAGAACATCAGATGATAGAGGGATGGGATGATGGAGTTAGAGAGAGGTAGTAGACGTGGTTCCCGCCTCTTTTTACAATTAAACAAAGGGTATGATGATCACCTCATTAGATTAACTCTCCACCATAGTGGACCATCTGTTGAAGTATATTATTTTCTGTATCCAAACACCTTAAGGTTTGGGAAGAGGGTATCAGAGCCAGGTTAGGTTGCGAGTTCGAATCCCATGGAAGTAAAAGTATCTGGTTCCCCAAGTGTTCCCAGGAGACAAAAGTGTTCCTCCTAGGGGGGGGCATGTTAAGGTTTTGGGAGAGTTGGTCAGTTCACTGTTAACACCGTTTGATTACCTGTAGGTGTGGAAAGAAGGGGTTTCCTTTCATAGTTTGATTGTTTAAATTTCTAAGCTTGTCTCTATGTATGCGTGTGTGAGTGCATGTGTATGTGTGTGTGCGTGCACATAAAGTACATTCTGATATCTAGTAAGCGTTCTCTTTTCTAACTTGAAAATTTCCAAGTGTATACAAGTATATAGCATTGTATGCAAAGAAACAACTTAAAAGATATTTTTTAAAGCTCTAAAGAGAACTTTGTTGTGTGATTAATTAATATACCTTTAACGTGTAAGTGATAATGCAAGAAGCAATGAATAGATTAAGGTGATCTACCTCTAAGAATTCATTTAATACACCTTTACTGTGTGAAGTTAGACCTTTCTGTTGTTTCTCCATTTCGGCAACAGCCTGGTCATCAAATGTAAATGCAACAATACCCTGCATGCAGAAACCTCTCTTAATAATATCAAGCATTAGAAGTAAGCCATAGAAAGCCCCAATGACATTAGCCATGTAACCATACCTTGTGTGCAGCTTTACTAAACTGAGTGGCAGCATTACTAATGGCATAGACTGTATTACCAAGCAGACTTGTGGTACCTTGTGCCATGCCTGTGATTAGTCCAGCAGGACTCTGCATAAGCACAAGTGAATTTTTCAATGTTGTGATAAATGGCTAAACCATGGCCATGCTAACATGCTCTGAAGTCTGCAATAGTACAAATACACACCTGCAAAACGCCCCTGGCAGGAACTGATAAGAAATCTTTGATGCCGAGTCCCACAGTCCTCGCAAATCCCATAGGATTACCTATTACACCAGCTGAACCAAATACCTGCGATTAAAACAATTGCAAGGGGGAATATACTGAGACTTAAATTAAAGAAGTGAATATTAATAATTGAAAATGAGATTGAAAGTATAGTTGTTAAGATTGAAACTCGTAGGGACTTGCTAAAAAATCTTCATAAGGTTGCCAGCAAATTGAATTTATGTTGATGAACTACATAGGTATTTATCTGGAAATGGATGCTACAAAATTGAGAGGTCCAGGAGGGAGTAGCTTTCCACACATAAATCTGTAGAACTAGGCAAGAAAGTGATGGATAAGAGTTTGTAGTTCTAAATCAACTGTAGTTTATATTGTAATACATCACCAATTCCACACTTCAGCCAATTCCACTTGGTTTGGCCTACAGCTGGAACAGTCTGATGCAGTTTCTTTCTAAAGGTCATAATTTGAGGCTCAAATGCTCATTTGCAGCCCATAATTAATTGATTCAAAGGATTCTCTGCGACCCATAAGGGTCATTCCATCATTTTCATCAATTCTATGTGATGAGGGACAACTATATGGATCTCAATTTGACTGTAAATTGAAGTCTCAAGTTTGTCATGTTACTTGTGGCCTAAGTTTTTCATGTTAAAACTTTTATAATTTTATTTTATTTTATATATATATATTTTTTAATTTTCAAAACTTGCTTAAACCCCATGATTTTGATACCATTTGAAAGGTTAATCAAATACCTATCAAACATGTCCACTATCACACAATATGGATGTGATTGGAGTGACTTATTGCTTATTCAGAGCCGGTGGCAATTTTTAAGTTTGAAGAAACAACTTGCTATGCATTCGGCATGAAGCTCAAATCCTTAAAATGGCTCTTGTTCGGTGGAATAAGGAGGTATTTGGTAGAATTGAAGACAAGGCTCTACATAATTGAGGAGATTGAACAAAAAAGAAAAGCTGAGGCCAAAGGGGAGTTTTAGAAAAGCTTAGTGATGGAAGATAAGCTAGAATAAAAAATCATGAGTTGAGTGGTTAAATCCTAAAGGAAGGCGATAAAACACAAAGTTCCTCCTTAAAATGGAAAATGTGAGAAACAAGGTCAATGTCATCTCAATGATTCAAGTAGGGGATAAGCAGGTAGATGAAATACATGAAGTAGATTATATGAAGAGAAGTAAAGAAGAAGAAGAAGAAGTAGAAGCTGAGAGTGTAGAGGCAGTCCTATGAGTGTATCTCCCTCTCATACGCATAATATATTGGTAGAGCACCAATAATACCCCTGATGTATACACATAATGACCAATACACATATCTTGACTCTTATACCCTCACATTGATATTACCCCACTACTTCAACACTCCCCCTCAAGTTGGAGCATGAATATCAAACATGCCCAACTTGTTAATAATGTCATGGAGTTGCATCTTTGTGACTCCCTTGGTCAATGCATCAGCCAGTTGTTTGTCGGTGGTAACAAATGTGGTACAAATCAGTCCACACAACAACTTTTCTCGGATAAAATGGCGATCCACATATACACCATCAATGACTTATAGATTCATAACTAGTTGAAAACAAGAAAACGGAGTTGAGAGATAAGTATACACCACAAAAATGAATCCCAACACTTCATTTCTTATCCAAACTCCACCAAATTAATTTCAAAACACCACACACGTAAAAATGATCCAGTATTGTGTGATACAGCTCATAAAAAATCCTGAAATCTTCACACCATTGACTGAACATTGATCTGAATTTTCAGTAAACACTACAGTTCCATGAAAAATGCAAAACTTATTCAAAAAACATTAAGAGGACTATAAAAATTCATCTAAATTCTAAATCTATCAGAAAACACAAATCAACATTATGGACTGATGACATCAGTAGAGTCTCTCTCATCTACCACTAGGACTTCTATGCTTATGTGGCTTTGATATCAAGGTGGATTTGTCAGTGTGGTGGAGGTCACTGTTAGGGTTTAGCTAGCGTGAAGAAGAAGAAGAAGAGAGAAAAAATTGGGGGACAATGTATGAATGTGTATTCTCACCCATTTCTCTTATTAGAATATGTACAGATATGATATGATATAGTATAATATGCCTATACCATACCAAAATACTAAACATACATGTAAAAAAATTATAATAATGCCCTCCTCTCATATATATGTACTCTTCTACATCAACAAGAACAAAAGATATAGCAAAAGAATGGATATGGAGTAGGGTTTAGCTTGGGTGGAAGAGTTCTCCTACTCAAAGTATCGATAATTAGCAAAACTTTCCCAAATTTTGCTGACATTAGCAAAATATCAGTGAAATTTTAGTGAAAATTTTGGAAACACTATTTAGCAAAAACATTTGAAGCATGTTGCTACTTGAATATCACTGGGAGAAGCAGGTGCTTTTACTAGTATTCATGTTTTGAGCTTAGTGCATTACGAGTCCTAAAGAAGTTAGAATAAGGTTTTTTGAGTCCTTTCTACCAATAATGACATGATTCTAATGCTCTGACAACTTACAAAAAGGGTTATGTGGACTTTTTTTTTTGCTTAGCTGAAACATTTTTTTGCTATAAGAAACAAAAGTTGTTTGGTGGTCAAGATTAGCAATCACTTTACAGAAGAAAGTTAGAATGATGCGGTGGCATCAACATGGCTTGAGAAGTTCCAACCATTGTGGAAGCCCAAGATCAAGAACAAAGGATGCAAGAAGACGATATAGTGCCGTCCACAAGATTTTCCCTTAATTTTTCTATTTTAGGAATTATTTAGTTGTTTTCTTTTTTATTTTAGGAAGGTTTTAATAATGTGATTGATGTAATAAGGCCATATAAGCCATGGAGAGGGGTTAAAATTAATTTAGAATAGTTTAGAACTGTTTTTATGATTTTTTAGGAATTTTTTGATTTCTTTTTGGTTTTTTTTGTTTAATCGTACATGGGAGGGGTATTTTGGTCCAATTTCAATTTTTTTTTTATTATAAATAGGCCACAAAGATCTCATGTACAGTTAGTTGAAGAAAATTTATGAATTAAAGTTGATTTTTGAAACCCAAGGTTTGGCTACATCTCTCACAGTTAGGTGAGTTCTTCATCTTCTTTTTGTTTTTTATTTTTATCATCTTTTTTCTCTTATGTTTACTTTT
>JAOXJP010000016.1:9374-28536 GCA_025762735.1 Platanus orientalis | reverse complement strand
CCACCTCCTTAGAAACTTCTAGAAACAACCACCTCTCCCCTCTCCCCCTCCACATATCTCTCACCTTCTCACCCCAGCCACACACCCCTAGCCACCATTCTATAACCCCCCGCCTCACCACTCTCCCCACCACCCATTTTCTACCCCATCTCTCTTCCAACCACCTCACCCCTTCCATGTTTATCCCCTCCACATCACCCTCCCTCCATCCCACCGACAAATGCCACCCCATTTCGTGCTCAAGAGAGAGGAGGGAAGAAATCTGACCCAAAAAAAGAGAGAGAAAGAGAAAAGAAAAGAGAGAAGAGAAAGAAAGAGAAAGAAAGCAAGGAAGGAAACATTCTTTCTAGGTTGGTACCTCCCCCCTCTTCATTTGCTTATATTCTTAAACCTCTATTGCTGTGATCAACTCACCTTGAACCCCGTTGAGTAGCCCTATGGTGGGACATAGGGGAGACAAAACTACCTCCTCTTTTTCAATTTTATTTTTTAACATACTACAATGCAGGGACCATAAATCCCTCCACACTTCGAGTTTGGAGCCCAACTTTGAATTGGAAATCACTGACACAGTGATTTACTAGTCCACAAAATTTGAGCCCTAGATCCTATCATTTGACCCCCGAGATGCGTCCCACTTTCTCACTAAAAAAGGGTGTTCCTGTTCAGATTGAATAGTGGGGGCTGTCCGAATTTTAATTTTGTTTCTAAAATGTTTTTTTGATTTATTCTTATTCTATGTATTGGCCAACTAATTTACACAGTTAGATTAATTCTTGTAGTCCATTTTATTGAGGTTGGGGTATTTTACCATAATTTATTTCGGATTAAAATTCTGCTGATATTGGTCTATGTTAAATTTAGTCATTCATATTTTTTTCCTAATAACTTCTTGTGTATATATCATTTTTCTCTCAAATTTTTACAGCAGCTGGATAACATGACATTAGTGTTCTCCACCAAATGTAATCCCATGTGTATAGCTCCTAGAATGGGCCCCACAATCTGCTGTTTTTGTCAAATTATGTGTTGAGTTGTACATAACCCACACCTTAAAAAATTCTAAAAGGGGTCCACCCTTGTCCAATAGAACTGAAATTTTACAGAGAGTTCAATGAGATGATAACCCAACTATCTGTAAAATTTTAGGTTTGTTGGATCACTTTTGGTGGCTCAAAATCCCAAAAAATAGGTTGATGGTTTCTGACTCAGAACCAGTATGTTTGAACTCTCACTTCCATGGAGTTCAGGCATACTTAAAGTTTAAGCGTATAGCCTATTTTAGGCATACCATGAAACTATGCTCGTTATACCTTGTTGGAAAGATCTCTCTCAGCTTTCCAAAGAGATCAACCACGTTCAATTCCGAGTTGTGTAAAGAGAGAGATATCCATTTGAGTACGGATTGTTCAACATACGCCTGAATTTTACAGCCTATTTCAGGTGTACAGCCTGAGATCAGGCATACTAACTAGAAAAACCCTGTCTTTATATCCCTATGTACCCCATGATATGGAGAGATCCACAGACCCCTAGAAACCCTTAATGAAAGACTTCCAGACCCTTAGTTTTTCTGAAATGACTAAGTGGGGTCTAGTTGGGATAGTACGCCTGAAATCACTTCACTGTGAAGATCAGGCATACTAAGACATTAGAGGTACTGATAGGGAAATTTCAATCTTGCCCTATTCTGATAAATCAAAGGGTGGAATGAAACCCCACAAGTCCATAACCTTAGGAAACCCCTATTCCAACATCCAAAACTCTTCTCTAGCATTTGAACATAGACTAGGCCCAATACCCAACACCTGAATTTTACTTGGGAGACAACGTCGTTGTCGTGACTACTACGTCAGTGCGATCCGACTGAGTAACCCGATCCAACCATTGCCTTTCAATCCTTTTAGACTTTTTATTAGTCTCCACCCTACCCTGAGGGTCATGTCGTACTGGTTCACGACCCAAAGACCCTAGGACTAGGTCATAGCCTAACTAGGTCCTTAAAACACTTAAATTGGTATAACATAGTCTTGACCCCCTTTTACTAACACATTTCAGTAGCGGGGAGTACTATGTAAGTATATAAACACCATAAAATGAACCTACTCTGAACCAGTCTCACAGTCAGACGTACTTGACTACCGAGACTTACAAACCCTCAAAACTACATGTAGTCTGATCCTGACAAAACCACAGGAACACAGAACCATACAAGATCGGGTATGTAGGCAACCATAGACTATGTCTCAGGTGTGACTGCAATGATCATACTACAGGGGTGGTCCAGACCAATAAAAATAAAATAAGCACATACACACACTATCGTTTACTGGCACTTGGAAGTTGTTAGGTTAGATGAGCCACCCTAAAAATGTGGGTAATTGGGGTGCCTAACACCTTCCCTAATTACAACCAAACAGTTTACCCAAATCTTTGTAAACCAGACCAGTTAAAGAGTCAACATTAGGCCCAAGTGCTTAGCTGAAGCCCCAAAAGGGTCGTATCCTCCCTTCCCCTGGAAAGGAGGCAGACATCCAACCCCGCCTGTAAAAACCTGAGTTGGTGGCAATTCCAAACCCCTGAAGTAGAACGGGTAGACCTACCCGGTCTTTTCGTGATGCCCACACTATGTTACATAGAATACAACATATGAATACCTTAACCCTAACCCATTTCTTATCTCTCATTCCCATTTCAAACTTCCCTAATAGCCAACTCCCCTTCTCTTGTTGATCTATCAATCGTCTTTCATCTTTATAAATCCTAAGTCTTTATTGTTTTTTTGTAAATCCTTACTATTTCTAAATCTGATTTGATATTTGACTAAATAAACAAATATGAATATGGATATGTCTATATCAGCTTCATATTCGATCATTGATAGCCCTAAGAGAGTGTACTGCTGGCCTCACGACCACTCCACTATGTCATCCCTTTATGCATCCAAAATCCTATTATTTTATTATTATTTTTTGTTAAACGGACATGAATAGGGATATTGTCTTCCCAATACTTAACTAGATATGGATTTACTTGAATTTAAATGGATCAAATGTGGATGGGCCTATATCGATCCTTTTTTCATAATTCAATGATAATGAAGGGTGTTTAATTAAATATAAAGCATAAAAAGGGCCCTGAGTAGGTGCAAACAGCACCAGGGGGCTGACACATCAGCACCGAAAAGTGATTTACACTTTTTGGGGGAGCGCTCATCACTTTTTGGCACTGATGTATTTGCACCGCACCATTTGCACGAAATTCATTTGCACCTAATTTTTTCCTCATAAAATACTTACATATTTACTAAAATATCATTTTTCAATTCTGCATGTAAGAATCTGATTGGTATTGAAGAGATTTTTCTTTGTTAAATGGAAATAATTTGACCCTTAACCAGTGGGAATAAAAAAAAAGAGACTTAAAACTCAAGAAGGAATATCAAAAGATTTTTTCTTCCGTGCTTATAGGATTCACTTTTTTCAATAAACAAATGTAAAGTGAAGCAATTCCTACTTATTTATGTATCCCATCACAATAGATATTAATTACAAACTGGTAGACCACAATCTTACTGTTACTTATACTAGTTGGAGTGCCCTCTTAAATTCCTCCTGTTGCACCCCCTTCCAAACTTGAGCCTATACAACTCAATGGGCATAAGCGATTGGGGTTTTCACAAGCAATCCTGTTTGTAATCATATTGGCATGATTCCCATTTATACACAATTCCCACTATTCTTGCTGTACATGCAGACCCTTGAAATGAATGAATCACTTATGAATTATGATAGATGAGGCTAATAAGGACTCTGAGCATGATCAAAACTTGACTTGGCTTCTCCATTCAATGATTTAGGACTATAGGCGAGAGAGATGCGAGTTGATAGGGAAGTAAGAAAGTGGAATGGGAGCTCCAGCTTTTGGCTTAGCTTTGGGTTTCTCAGACGGAACTTTGGACTTGTTTTGCTCAACTTCTATCTCGTTGGAGATGCGAGAAGAGGCTCCAAAGCAACTAAGCAAGGTTGAGAACAACAACGCCATTTGCTATCCAGCGACTAGTTATCTTTTAGAGAAAGAAAGTGAGTACCTCAAATTTATAGAGAAGGAAATGTTGACTGGTTAGCTATGCTTGTAGAGCAAGAAAACTATAGCTTAACCAGGCGTTGGGTTGTTTTCATTTGGGTTCTGTACGCGTTTGCAATAGCTGCTTCGCCCCAGGTTCGTCGCTGCTCGTTGGGTCGGTCTTTCTTGGCTGCTTGAATGGGGATGGGCCCTACTTATAGAGAGAAAATATCGACTGGTTATAGCTATGCTTCGCTTGGGGTCCCCAAGTACTTGGGATAAGGCTGCTACTATTCTTATTATTAATATTATTGTTGTATAAAAACTTGGGGTCTATAAGCGTGTGTTTCTATTGATGCTTCCTGCTGTTTCCTTGTGCCCGCCCCCTTACAAGGGGCAGAGAGGAGCATAAGATAAGAGAAACGGATATTCCCAAGAAGAATCACAGTTTGAGGACACGGGGAGCCAGACAATTTGGGTGTTGGAGATCATTTTTCAATTTTAAATTCCGGGTCCAAGACGCTACCAGCCCCGAAGCCGGGGGATATCACCTGCTGCCCCCTTGTGAGCCGCCTTGTGAGGAAAGACACAAGGGGTGGGAGCCATTCACTTTTGGATGTACTTTTGGGGTGATGTGACATCCAAAAGTGAATGGGCCCCACCCCCATTGCATCTTGCCTCACAAGGCGGCTCACAAGGGGGCGTTGCAGGTGGTTTCATCTCGCCCCAAAGCTGCCCCCCGAACGAGACACAGTAACAGTAGCCCACGTGGAAACTGTTGGGAAAGATGAATGGCATGCGCCACCCAAGTCAAACACCTCGGACTTCTCTTGCCCTGCAAGCCAAGAAGGAGGACATAGGAAAAGAGGTAGAAATCGAACATAGCACACCTCTAAAACCGTTAGTATAACACCTAGTCTCCTTAATAATCTTGCCATGCAAGTTAAGTCTACTTTTTCTATCTCCGTAAATTAAGGGTGTTAATAGTCAACAATAATTCTTTTCTTTTGGAATTGACACGTGTGTGGGTCTTTCCAATTTGAACTATCCAAAGGGTATCGGGTTCGGTAATGCCTCTAGATCAAGGACTTTTACACTAGATAATGGCACCCAGTGCAAACAATGTAAATAATAATTTATTTAACATTGAAAGTACAAAATACAATGATGGTTACAAGGATACCTTCGAATGATAGATTAGCCATTGTCTATCTTCTTGTAATGAGAAAGACCTCGTTGAATTTTATCCTTTCAGTAAGGGGAGATTATCCGCTATTCTTCTCCTAGTAGCACCTTGTTGACTATGGTTTCGTGAATAAGTCAGATTAGCCGATTTCCTTCTTTCTAAAAGAACTTCGTTGAATCTGATTCCACGAATGACACGGATTGACCGTTGTCCTATTTTGGAAGAATCTCGTTGAATCTAGGTCTGCGGTGTTGTCGAATCACCCGAGACAGGGGTTCGAGTCACCACATGAATTAACTACCGCTAGGCCTAATATAATGTTACGACTACTAATAAAATGTAGAATCTGTTGATGATGATTACAAGATGTGTTCACTGTTTCTTTTTATTTATAGAAGTTTGTCTACGACGCTATTGTTATTGCTCCACGTTCATTACTCAACTGTTTTTCGGTTTAGATCATGGACCACTTTGTTCGCTAATTGGGTTGTGTTTTTAACGTGGTACTAATGGGACCTACTTTTGTGTTTCGTATTTCATCCAGCGAGGCCCTCCTATACAACCATCTTACCTACGTGTTATTTCTTTTTATGTGTCTCTCCTTTACTTACGGACTTCAAATATGTGCTAACAATATGAATGGTCCATCTTGTTCTCTCTCCCAAGTCAATCATGCCCATTACTCATGAACTGAGCATGACCAAGTTGAATGAACTTTCATGTTCCGAAGATTGGATTTGGTGGGAATTGGGCTCGAGGTGTACGAATGTACATGGGTCATAGCCCATTACAAGTTGTGAGCTGCCTACTCGCAATAGGCCTTTTGGGTTTGCAGGTCTAAACTCGCAACCTTGGTTTGTAGGTCTTGGCTCACAAACCTTGAAAAGCTTTGATTCATGGACCTTGGGTTCACCAGCCTTATGGGCCTTAGATCTCGCAAACCTTGACTTTGCAAACTTTAGGCCACTCGTAGACATTGTCTGTCATAGGCCCCAGGCTTCTGCAGACTTGAACTCTTGGGATTCTTGTAGATTTGATTTCTTGTAGACCTTTGGCCACTCGCAAACTGTCTCTAATAGGCCTTAGGCTTCTATTAAGACGTAGAGTTTGTTTGGTTATCAGGTCCAACCGGACCCATTTATAGAACCCATGGTGCTCACAGAACTTCACCACTCAGCATTCTTGGTTGCTTGACTGATCATCTCATGCATAGCCTGGATCAGTTGTAGATGCTTAATGCACCATATGATCCTATGAATGTTCATTTGGATTGTTGAAAAAGAATATTTCAACCTTAAAACAATGCGTACATGTGAAGTACAAAATGCACCTGAAATGCCCTTACATGCTTGGTGTGTTAAGTACCTTGTTAGACTGCCACACATGTGAATAATTCCCAAAGCCACATATAGTGTCAAGCTCTTATTAACTCATTCCATTCCTAATCCCAAACAATGAAGGACTAAAGAGCTGAGATCCTCACCTGTCCACAAATATTTTTGCTACTACAGGAGATGGAAATCCCCCCCCCCCCCCAAAAAAAAAAAGTTGGAAATCACCTTTTGAAGAGTTGATTTTCACTTTTTGGAGAGTACATGTCCGATTCTTTCAGTTGCAAACATATTAGCAAGCAGGAGAGGATCCTGAGGCAGGACTAAACTTCTAGAGTCTTTACTTTTGAAACCAGCCAAACAACTTTCAAAAGTGTTTTGTTTCTTTATAATAATGGAATCTTATAGAAGTGTATAGTACTCCACAAAAAAAGGAGTCTTTACTAAAATTTAAATCTTATTAAGAAAAAAAAAAAAGCAACTACTTCATGTGCCAAGAGGAACCAAAAACATGAATTTTAGGGAACTTCTCCTAACAACCACATTCTCTTATAAGTTACATATTGAGAGAGAGAGAGAGAGAGAGCGAGAGAGATGGCTGAACGGAGCCGAAAGGTTAGTCTAAGTAATTTAACAAATTTGGAAAGCACACTGACTTTTAATAACAACTGTCAAGGCTTTTCCACCCTAACTCTCACCCCCTAGCTGTCCATATGAAATGTTCAATACTATTAGTCAACAAAATGAGGGAGTGATGGGAAAAAAATGGAAAGTAATATTGTAGGTTTTGAATATCTTCACCTACCCTACTCCCATCTACTCCCCCGATTTGTTTGTTTTGCTCACTAATCTAAAAAGGTATTCTAAGTTTGCAATTTACTTTTCCTCAAGAAACCTTTTCTTCCCAAAAACAGGGTTTAGTTAGACCCTAATCATGCTATAAGGATCCTGTTTTTCAACAACTTTTAATCATAAATAGAATTGGAATGGTTTGTTCAACCATTCCAATTGTATCTTTACTCCCTATGCACAAGGGAGTAAAGATGGGTGTCTAACTGCTGGTTCTAATAAGTGAATAATGTCCAGCATGAAAATCTTTAAATCAAACTCAGCCTAATGAACTCAAATGGGTTGATGGGTCGGGTCAAGATTTGTCACCCTTAACATTTTGACAACAATTCTGATTATTGGAAATGAAAAACTAATGAGATCAACCCAACACCAGAAACATTGTTTATTGTATAAATATATGTAAGCATGGTAGTCGTCAAGCACCAAAGCAAGGGAATAATGAAGAAATAACACAAAGGCCTCCTTCCTACCACAGAAAACAACATGAGACACGACAATTATTCACCCCAAGAAGATGGTTGCTTTGTCTATTCTAAGTATTAAGTTAATCTAAACAATCTTTCTCTTTTTGCATATTTTTTATTTATTTTATTTTTTATCATATTCTAAAAAAAAGTCCTAGGTAGAGTAGAATGGCAAAAGTAGCTGGGATAAGGATTTGTTGTTGAGTTGCCAAGAATATTTTATTCAAAGAAAAAAAAGTATATCATCCTCAATGGACCCTACTTATTAACAAAAAAAAAAAAAAAAAGGATTAATGGACTCCCGCCTATGAGACTAAATCAAATGTCCTTGTGAGACCTTATTGGTGGGAACCCTCCTGAATCCACTGAATCACCTATTAAATTAAAATGAACTTACACCAGCACCTGCATACTTAGACATTCATTAATCATGAATCATTATATATATATATATATCGGGATGCTTAATTTTGTTTAGCCAACCTCTAGATTTAAACCTGGTTGTTTAACTTTGAGACTTGGCACAATCCAGTGATCACATGAGGTAGGGCCAGCCACACAACAAGTCTCAACTACCAAAACATGGATTGAAGAAAACTTCTATTTTGGGATGGAGTTTCTCATAATCCATGGTCTGGGCATTTAAGTACTATTGAATGAGAAGTGTTGCAACGAGGAGTTCCTGATCTCACCTACAACTACAATGGTGCCCATTGTGAACTTACCAAAATATCCTCATTTAATCTTTTTCAATGGGCTCTTTGCATCCGGATTGGATTGCTAAAGTGCTATCCTGTAGCCCCCCCAAAAAAGTGATCTGAACTCCAATGAGTGAGCCTTAATCATAATAGCAATGAAGTTCTCTAAAGGGCAACATTCAAACTACCCACTAAAAAATGGGTTCCACATAAAAGATTGTCACACAAAAATCAGCATTATCCAATGATTTATCATGGGAACATTTTAGTTTTTTTTTTTTTTTTTCATCACATGGTTAAAAACATTACAAGGGCATTTGGAAACCACTTAGAAATTAAATTATTTCCTTCTCTCTTTTATATCATATGAAATAATCATCATATTCCTTAGTACTCGAATGGATCTTGGTGAAGCATAGTTTGATAATTATGAACATATTCTTTTAGCTGAAAAATAAAGATAGTATTTCCACTTTTCAACATCATACCACCCCCCTTACTCCAAATTTTATGAAGAACTTGATCATTCAAATGTCGTATGAAAAACAAAATGAAATGATTTTGATTTCAAAGTGGTCTCCACACGCTTTTTAAAAAGCACAGTTGTGATCATTTAATCATGTTGATTATTAGGGTGAGCAATCTCTTAGATGGGCCCCATTCCATAGTGAAATTAAGGAGGTAATCTCATAACTCATAATTGAGCTTTCCAAAATGATAATTTTGAAGATTAGTTTTAACAAAGCCCTTATTGATCCAACTATCCTAGGGTTGGAACCATGGTTAATAAACCATTTTGGAATTGTTCGTGAAGATGACACTCCAAATCTATTTAAAAGAAAAAAAAACCTCTTCCATTTTATTTTATTTTTATTATGTTCCATCTGTTATACATAGTTTTCTTCAGTCTCAAATTCTCCGTCAAAGAAAACAATAATGGTTTTAGAACCAAGTTTACAATGCGCGGAGAGAGACTAATCAACCACCGATCACCAGCTAAGCAACTACTGATTAGCTGTTTAATTAGTTGGTTGGCACTCAGTTGAGGATTCATATCCTCTGCCCCACCTTACTCTGCATCATGGTACACCACAGATACAAAGGGGGGGTGGGGACCATACACTTTTTGCAGGGCCCCTCCTCCCATTGTGTCTGTGGCCAGGGGCAGAGCCTCATAGGGGCAAGGGGGGGCAACTGCCCCTCCTCAATTTCTGAGTACTCTTGTAATACTAATGAGCCAGACTAATTTTTATACATGACTGGAGTCAATTGCCCCCCTGATTGGAATCAGTTGCCCCCCTTTAAAGTGTGAGTACCCTAAGATTGGAATCAGTTGCCCCACCTTACCATTAAATAGTTCATGTCAACTCCAATCTGACTGAACTGGTACCACTCCATTCTCTACTCAGGATGTGACTCGTCAACTCCAGTCTGACTAAACTAGTACCACTCCATTCTCTACTAAAGATGTGACACAATATCTGATAAAGGGTGTAAATTCCTATCCATGGTGCCAAGTGACTTCTTTTGGAATAAAATGGGTGGGAATTTAAAATTTCATCCAACCACTGCCCATTTTATTTCATGTGAAGTCACCTGGTGTTCTGGACACAACATCTATGTTGATTAATAAAAACACAAGTACTTATTAATTGTATATTTACCATAATACCCTCTTTTGACCCATTTGTGTTGACTCAAACACCCTCTGTCTGGCCACATGTCACGCACTAATTGTTAATGGAGTGATACCTATCCATGATTTAAATCCTGGAGAATCCTTGTCCGAGGATCGGATTAGGAGCACCCCTTAATGGGTGCCAACAGTGTTCCCGCAACAAATAGGTGACACGTCACATTAAAAAAATGATTTATATTTTTTGGGGGGTGCTTTTCACTTTTTTTATGTGACGTGTCACCCTCTGATTGTGGATGTACCGTTGGCACCCGTTAAGGGAGTGCACATAATCCTTTGGCTTGCCCCCTACGTAAAAATCCTGGCTCCACCACAGTATGTGGCATACCATGGTGCAGAGGATACGGCTCCCTAAAGTTGGCTAATCTATCTATACTACCCGTGGTGAAGCTTCACCAAATCAGCAGTAATGCTAGGTATCTTAGTTACTACACATAAATAATATTCCCTAAAATAGATAAAAATACCCTTAGGTAACTCATTAATACCAATGACAAGGGAAAAAGAAAGAAAGGTGGATTTTGATTCATTATCAACATCTTTTTAAAATACATCATTTCATTCTTCCTCGTTGATTGGTATTGTCGTGATATATATCTCCAGTTAGATTGGAGATGATTCCGAGTTCTCTCAGCTGGAATCCGACTACCAACACCCACATGAACATAGAGACCGAGGCAAGGATTCTCTTGTCTTGTTTTACCCGCAATGGATCAAAATTGTAGAGAGAGACATACGGACATACGGAGAATCTTTTTGTTGTTTACAAATCAATCAGTCAATCAATCAAATAGCTGCTACGTCACTGCTCAATACAGACAAGTGGCGGGAAGCGCGCATAAACAATCATGATCCACCACCATTCAATGATTTCCAACTCAGAAACAAGAAGAAAATATGAATCCATCCATCCATCCATCCATCCTCTTCTTGTACCAGGTGATAAAACCCAACCCAATACTTAGATTACAATATGCATTAATCTTTAATCACACCTTTGGCAGCTTAAGGGCTTCGCTTCATTCAAGTGTCCCCAAAGAGGAGAAATGTCCCTCCTTATTTGAGAGAACACACAACACAAAGACTAATACATTTTCTTTGCCAATATAGAACTTCAATAACAAAAGAACTTGCTTGATCCACAATTCATAAAACCAAATTCCTCGGAATCGATTCAATTGCATCTATATCTTCATCGAAGAATCGAATTCAAAACATTTAAACCGACCGATTGAATCCAACCCATTTGATTGATTGAGATCACATTCAACTTGTTGTGCATATACAATCAAATCAATTAGGACCAATTTTGAGCAATTCCTTATCAAACCCATGAATTCATTGAGGCTTTGATGATCAATTAATTTGAAGGCTGCCAAGCAGAGGCAGTGACCAAAGACAGATCTTTCCATCCCAATTTCAAACAACCATTCTCCTCCACTAATGTGTACCCCTTCCAAGGGAACATACCCAATAGTAAACTCCCCTGAGCAGCCGGGTTACCAGCGAGTGAAACGGGTCTAAACCCGATTCTCTTCAACTCATCTCCCCATCTCTCCACCTTCACCTCACCCGTCCTCTTGGGTCCTCCAACCGCTACAATGTTCTTGATCTCACAACCCAACAACTGCTGCTCCACCTGATGCCGTTCTAAATTCTCAACACTCAACCCGTCACCCAGCGCGTCGAACAGGGCCGAGTAGTAATGCAGAGCCTCCACGAACCTCCCCAAGAAGCTCCCGCCATGGCTCAGATCTTGTTCAACGATGGTTATCAGTTTGGGCTTCAATAGCTCCAGCACTCTTAACGTCCCTACATCCGATCCGGTGATGTCGTACAAGCAATGGTGCATCCAGTGCACCACCGTGGCTTCGTGTTGCCTCGGAGCGAGTAGACTCAGATCGGTTATGTTCCCAACCTTGCCTTCTAATGGGTGAAACTCGAATTGGAGGCCCAATGAGCTCGCGAATTCGGAGAGTCGTCGGCCGGTGGCCTCGAGGAGCTCGATCGACGATCCGACGCCGGTGATTCTTATCGATTGGATCTTCTTCGATCTCGAAGCGAGGATGTGGAACAATCCTGGCCATTGGAGACCCTGCATTATATCGAGATCGATGACGTGGATTCGATCTTCGGTTTCCAAGGCTTCGAAGATGGCTTGATTTGCAGTGAAATGGGAGAATTTGATCAACGGACTGATCGAATTGTAAGACTGGAATGCGCTGTAGATTCTCTGGTTCTGAGTTAGGGTTAGGGTTTTAAGATTGAGAGGAGTGTACTTACCGATACACGAGCTGATAATCCGAGCTTGCAAAGCTTCGGCGAAGTAGGCCGCGACGCGTTCAGGTGAAGAACTGTAAGGAGAGGAGAGTTGGGAGATCTCAGGGAGGAGGTCATTAGCTTCGTTGAGGTTGTCCATGGCAACAGCTTCGGCACACTGCAGCAGAAGCCCTAGGAGACGGAGACCGGTGGTTTCACTTCCGATGACAATCACCTCCTCCGATTCGCCTTCGTGTTCAACTGATTTCTCTCCGGAAACCGTGGCTTCCCCGGCGACATTCCGGCCGGAATTCTGCCTTTTGCGGGCTTGATCGTCCTCCTTCTCTCCAGCAGATTCTCCGGCGCGGGAGTCCCTATCAATACGCTTGGTTTTCATGGCGGAATCAGAGGCAGGGTTAGGGTTTGCATTTATGGGAGATTGAGGAGGTAAGCTCTGAAGCATGATCGACGAGAGAGGAAGGTTAATGGAAAGAAGGCTTTACTTTTTTTGGAGAGCTTTTTGAGAACAATTGCCAAATCCGCAGAGAAGACAAAAAGTGTCGCAGACAGTGCAGAGAGAGTTGCAGAAGAGAGAGATGGAGATAGAGAGAAAGCAGTTGCTTTTGCTGGCTGTTATCGTCGTTAGTCTCTCCGTTTGTTCGCCGTCAAGTCCCACTTTTGTTGCCTTGTATTATTTAATTAATTTAATCAATAATCACGTCATGGTTGGATTCTCTGACGGTTGTTTTGGGAAATCCACACCTTATATTTACGTCGTGTCGCCTAATTTTCTTACTCTTATAGTGAAAATCTTATTATTTTTTTTTTTTTTTTTTTTTAAAAAAAAAAAAGAATGAAAATGTTCTGTGATCATAAAGTGTCTGTAGTGTTTATGGTGAATTATAAGCTGACATTTAGCCACTTAGGTGGGACCAGGAGGAAGAGCCGACAAATGTATCAAACACCCGCGAAATGTTGCGGAGCAGCGGAGGGCATTCGACCCTAAACCTCTCTCCAAAGAAGAGATCTCCTAGCCACTCGTAAAGTAGGGGAGGGGGCATTCAGCCTGGATTTTGTGCGCACAAAAACCGTGTATAAGGCATGCACATGGACCATAGGGCAGACAAATCAGCGCTGAAAAGTGATTTACACTTTTGGGGCGTGCCTATCACTTTTCGGCACTGATGTGTCTGCCCCCTAATCCATGTGCACACCTTGCACATAGATTTTGTATGCACACAATCCAAGGGAGGGCATTGGCAAAGGACTTTCAAGGAGGTCATTATCATACTCTTTTCTCAAACACATTTAACTATAACGTTTTATTGAAATTCTTGGTGAGAAAAATCGTTTCTTCTTCATGTGGTTCCGAGCATGGGTAACTCGGACGTATAGGATGGGTTCGGTATATGCTTCAACAAAGAGGATTTTTCATAGACTTCAAAAGAGAAGAGATGAGAAAAGTGGGACCAACTTTGATGATACAACAATAGATGGCACAATACAATAGTCTCGTTTAACCTCGAGAGTCAATAATCTCTCCAGGAGAGCTAGACTACTTGATGTCGAACAAGTGGACGATAGAATCTAAAGAATAAACCAGGTTCAATCCTCTCGAGCCGAATTACAAACTAAGTTAAATTACTCATACTCTTAAGATAAACCTACTCATATTCCTAAGAAATAAAATTTGATGTTGATGTTAGAGATATCTTTTATTCTTCTTCTTCTTCTCGCTTATTTATACCGAGACAAATAGTTATAGTAGTTATAACTTCTTCCTCATGTCGTTGGATAGTTTCTTTAATTTTTCACTCCTCCTCATTGCTATAGCTACTTTCCAATGTTGTGGTAGATTCCTATCATGGGGTGTGTAGTGGTCTTGCTTAGCCTACTCGTGTAGATGGTGATCCACCTTTGTTGTGTTGTATGTTAGTTGTCATGACAAGTGTCTTAACATTGGCTCCATCATGTGTCCCAGTTTATGGCTCTATTTCTAGATCCATTAAAATCCACGTGTCACCTGTTTCTAAGAATTTTTTTAGGATGGTGCCACAAATGCCCCCTCTACACGTGTCTAGTGTATATCTTAACTAGACATGTGTAACTTTCTTTTAGAACTTTGGGCTCACGCCCTTGAACCGTATTGATTATTTTTAGTAATTTGTGTTCGAGGATGTAACTAATTTGACTAGGTAATCTTAAACGGTACCTTTTTTAGGAAAAAATATCTTCTATCAGTAACTACTTTTAGGATTCGCCCAACTTTCGATGATCTCGAGCAGAACGAAAAGCGGCTTTTGCGTGGGAAATTGAACCGTCTTCATTACTTTCTAGTAATCCTTTCCCCTATGAGTCTATAAATATCAACTTCGAGCATCATCTTGTGCTCTAGAGTGATTTCAAGCTTTATTAAATTAGGTAATTCCCCTTCCTGGCCTATACCTAGTACCCGGATTTGTTTGTTTATGAGAATGTTTGATATCAATTTCTCACTCCATGTTTTTTACTCGGACCACCCCCCATGACTGGAGGCTAGTCATCTCGTTTCCGATCTCCTTGTTTCACGGAGCAGGAAGATTACATGGATTCCTCAGTTCATCTTGGGGTACCCCTCAAGTTGTGGAGGACTGCTCAACAAATAGGGATAAGGCACCATCTACACCTCTGGAGATATGGTTTCCCCCTAGACGTCGCTTGTCTCCTACGCACGTCATGGTTCTGTGAAAAGCTTACTTGTTAGGTGAGGTGTATTAATCTAAGCCCCTTCATTTGTTCTCTTGATCTAGAGCCATTGGGAGAATCCTGAGGTGGCTTCTAGAGAGGTGAAAAACACACATCATCCAAGTCCCTTAGCAAGTGGTGACATACAGGTTGAACAGTTTCTTTGGAAACCTATGTTCTACCCAATGTTTGTCACCAACTCCTACGCCTCTTGCCGATCATCGATAGGCTAATCTTGCCTCGAGAAGCAATGGATGGTATCGACATGAGCCCTTTGTGTTTCTATCATCTCTCTTTTTATGACAGTTTTGCCCTTAGAAATTGTTTGTCTTGAGAAGAGTCTTTGTAATTTTCAACTCACATATATAATGAAATTTTGTTTGGACATTTTTATCCATGGATTCTCTTCTTTTCATTATAATTAGTTGTATTAGACCTTTTTATCATGGGACATTCTTTGTTCTTATACGAACCAGGGTGTTTGGCTTATATTAATTGGTGTTGGACATTTTTGTCTTCGAATACCTCCTTCTTTTGATATGGAGGTTTGCACTGCTTCAAGAACTTAATGTGGAGTCCTCTTCTAGTATACACGAGTTGATGGATATCCTCATCAAAAGTTTTGTTGTCTTGGATTAGCCTTCCCTTAGTGGATGGTCATTCTATTATGCCCAGGTTTTTTGCTTTCACAGTCAATATTGCCCCCCAAGGCATACTGTTGGGTTCATCTTTTCTTGGAAATTGACCCTCAACATAGATCAAGTTATCTTGATGAGTCATTTTAAGTCCCCAAAATTATATGTCAAGATTGTTGGATTCCATTGTTGTAAGACCTCCTTAGGACAATCCTTATTGGGCATCTAACTTTTCAACACCAACTTCTTTCTCACTAAACGTCGAGGTTGTGGCTTTCAAAACCATATTCTTAGGCTTAGAGTGTAAAAAACTTGTTTTTTGTCGATCAGTGTTGTATTGGCCTCGTTCAACCTTAGTTGTTGTAAAGCCTTTGACATCTTGATTGAACATTCTTTTGTCTCGATACTCTATTTTTAGATAACATGAGTCATGATGACCATTTTCTCCATGAGGTGAAATTGTTCATTCATCCTAGACAAAGTTAACAGCGGTTATGTCAACACTTAGTGGCTTCAAGACTATAGTAATTAACCCCCATCATGTAACTAGATGGCCTTTGTGCTCGATGGTGGCTCTACAACCCTTAATGGTCACTTTACTGATCACGGCCGTATTAATGTCTACCCTAATTAGGGTGGAATCAACTCTATTTTCTTTTTTTTGGTGTGTTGTTCGACATGCCAATTTGCCTTCTTTTTTTTCTCCTCTATTACTTATTTGATTATGATTGGGTCAATATCAACCAATCCATCAGGGGGTTTGGATTTCTTTTTTCCATTACAAGGAGTCGACTAACTGATGTACTTGACTACTAATTCCTCGGTTCCTCGAGGATCGGCATTAAGTTCGGTGGCATTGTGTTTTGTAAGAAATTGATTTTTCCCACTTACTAACTTGCCACATAGTCCCTTATCCGCTTACATCAAAGTTTGCCTTGAAAATCTAGTTTTAATCCTAGAGGGGGTGAATAGGATTTATAAAAAAAATTTAATTAATCCCCACTAAAAATTCCAATTTAAGATTTTATGATAATTCTTGGAATTCAATGCACTTAAAGATAAACTTCAATTATTATAATCACCAGTGCAATACAATGACAATTTACAATTTTAATCTTTCAATTAATTAAAGTTCTTACACTTCAACAAAAAACACTTTTTGCAGCATTTAAAAAATGCTCTCTATAACTATAGAGAGCGTTTTTTAAACATTGTTTTGACGTGCGTCGTGAAAAGTCGCAGACCTCAAAACGCTTCCTAAATTTTTTTTATATAAAAAATCCTGCATTATATTGTCTCAAATTCCCTAATGATGACAACATTGCTCCAATTTCCATGTTGTAGGGCTCATGTATATCTAAAAGCAATCACTTTAAAAGCCAAAGAAGGAAATGAAAAATAAGTGCATGAAAGTTTATGAAGATTTGTTGGTAGTTCAAGACTTTAAAAAAAGCACCACCAAAGAAATGGTAAACACAACAAATCCAATCCAACATCCCTATGCAGTGAATGAGGATGCTAATATGTCAACAAAAGAATTTCAGAAATACCACTTTTTGGATGAAGGGCAGGATCACAGAAGAATACTTTTTATCTCCTCAACTGGTGAAAATCTTAATTACATGGGATCATTCATTCAGGTCAATCTGAATAGAGTAGGGAAAAGCATTGGCTATGTGAATCTTCTATTGAAAAGGAATTTTGACCGGTGTAACTTAACAATTTACAAAATGCTAGAGGAAACACAGTAAACATGATAAATCCAACATACACAAAAGTAAATCTAAATATAACAAGAAATGAGCACCAAGGAATGATCTTCTTAGGTGATATCTAATGGTTTAGATGTGAGCTATTATATTTTATTTCCTTATCAAGAACAAGAATTAAGGAGAAGTTATGAATCATCTAATTGATTTCTGTGTTATTGTCCAATGTTTCAAAATTTTTAAGCTTTTACATATCAAAATCCAAAACAAACAAATGAACAGATAATGCTCAGTCCAATTTTGCTTTTTTAATACAAAATAGACTTAGACAAATCATCAAGATGATGACAAGTATTTCAGCCCAACATATCAGATGCAAACCTTCAAGATACATAACTACCTCACAAGATGATGAACTAGACACAAGGCTCAAGAATCTTACCCCTGTCCTTTGTTGATTTGAGTCTCCACTAATCGCAATCATCAAGTAATGATTAGGGTATGTGTTAGCTTCAGCCGCTACAACATGAAAACAAACACAGGTCACTACGCATCCAAAAGATTAAATTAAAGTTAGTTTAGACAAACATAAAGCAAAAGTCCACAATGATTACAAAATGAAAAATTAACACAAAATCATTAGATAAGGTCGAATAGGACGAATGCAATTTGCGCATTCTATTAGAAGAACCCTTCAATGTTCTTTCCAGAGTAGAAAACACATTCAAAACAAAATAGCACTTGCCAAATCAATCTGTCGATAGATTTCAATCCAAAACAAACTCAAATCCACACACACTTCCTGAATCTACATTACAGGCTTCCAAAAAATCAAATACAAATTCTACACATCCATTCAAACATAGACATAAAAGAAGAAGAAAAATATTAAGAAATTAAAAAAAAAGGAAAAAAATATGTGCACCTTCAAAATTATTGCTGGCATTACTGCATCCATAGTACAATTTCGACAACCTCGAAACCCAAAGATCATGGCCTAAACTCCCTCCACCAATCTATTATGAAGATAAATAAATAAACAAACAAATCGAATTAAGCAAAACCAAAATAAGAACCAATCAAAGCGAACAAATCAGAACCCCTATGTAGCCGCAGGTTAAGGTTTTCCAAATAAGAGAGGTTGTAGCAACAACAGTACAAAATGGGGCTGTCGGGTTTCCCAAAACTAGAAAAATATGGGGTTTCAAATGATTAATAACAAAACATCAATATGATTTTTACAGGTTCAACAACTATATTCACGTGTCATTTTATTCCTCCTTTGAACACTACCACCAAAAAATAAACAAATGCAACCGAAATCCTCAAATCCTATAGACAAGAGAGAACGAGAACAACAAAGCGGGAGAGAGAAAGATCAACGATGAAGAAGAGGTAGAGAATGGGGGAAAATGTGAGAGGGAAACATACTTGTAACCTTGGAGAGCTTGAAACCGAAGAAGCCTTAAAGAGAGGAAGAAAAAGCGGGAAGAGAGGAAGAAAAACGCAGGAAAAAAGGAAGAGAACGCAGGAGCATTTATAT